>CM053590.1:153432598-153464507 GCA_028646515.1 Pseudochirops corinnae | reverse complement strand
TATTAGAATGTTTTGAATGTTTGTCTTGATTTGTAATGGAATAAACAGAGTGTTCACTATATTTTGTAATCTGAACTCTAAAGGCTGTTCACAGTAGCATTCCTTTGGGAATCTGCTGGTGCATGGCATTACAGATGGGAAGAAGAGAATATCTGTTTGAAATTATTGTGATAGTCCTTGAAAAATTCAAACAGGTATCTATATCAGGATGAGAAAGGACAAAGGGAAACAATGCAGGATGTGTTGTAGAGAACAGAATGAATAGAATTGGAAGATTTGTGATATAATGGAAGATACATAAGACCATATCATTGACAGAAATGGCTGTCAAAAGATAAATCATGCGTGAGAGAAAAGCTAATAAGACTAATTTGAATCATTTTTGATTGGCAGTACTAATGCTACCTGTGAATAGAGATGATCTTGGATTTCAGAAATGAGGTTAGAAATAGAGATAAAGATTTGTGAGTCGTGTGTGAGTATACACATATTATATATGTATGTATGTATATATTTATTTTTATATGTGTATGTGTATGTAACTAGTTTTTTTTTTAATTTGGGAATAACAAAGGGGATAAAAGAGAGTAAAATCAAGGATATTTCTTAAAGGAGCCTCATGTTAAGGTTTAAAAAAAGAAAATCAATCTATGAAAGAGACAGATGCTAGATAAGCACTTCTTTTAGAACTGTTACGTGCTTTAAGATAATAGGTAGTTCAGATTTAATGAAAGAAGAGAAAAAAAATTAAAAGATGCTGTGAGGAATGTTATATTCTAGATAATATAGACATGTGGTTTAGCAACAATAAGGATCTAGCTGAAATTATGTTCTGTAATTTTTAAGTGAGTGAAATTACCACAAATTTTGATCCCTAGACTGGCTTCAGCATAAAATTATCATGGTCCCAATCATATTAAATAGTCTTTATACATTACTTAGTGAAACACTAGTGACCTTTGCCCTGTGATTTCACCTTCCAACAGTATGTTCAAGGTAAGCATTTTTATTATACTCTAATTTGACTTCAAGTTTTATGGCTCATAAAACATCCCTCTTTATTCCTTCTAACACATTATCTTGATCTTAATAGTACTGCTTCTATCTCGTTCTTATCATTAGTTTTCACTCACCCATTCCAAAATTTATCCCTTAAATCCACCTTACTTTTCATTCTGAACATTCATCCCTCTAATCCCACCTTCAAATCTTCTACTTAACTCTTAAGTATGTTGACCATGTATCCTCAGTGCAAAAAGACATTTAGCATGGCAAAAAATAATCAAAAGTTAAAAGTTTGTTTTCTTTTTATGAAATGTTAATATACTAGAAATTTCAGGATATTGAGCCACCTAAGTATAACATATTAGCACATTAGTGTTGAGGTTTAAGATGTTGAGGTCTAGGGGTGCTCAGGACCTCAAAATAACGGATACTCCAGGTCCCACCCAAATGAAATCAACCTAAACCTTCTTTCAGTCAAAGGAACACAAAGATTATTAAAAGTTTGCCAAATTTGGTGGACTCTTAAGGAGTTTAAGCATTTGTGACTTTTCCTCTAGGAATTTGGATGATATACTGCTTGGTGCACATATGTTAAGTAATGATATTGCTTCATTCTTGATGGTGCCTTTTAGCAGGATATAGTTTCCTTCCTTATTTCTTTTAATTAGATCTATTTTTGCTTTTGCTTTATCTGAGATGAGAATTTCTACTCCTATTGATAAGCAAGCCAGAATGAATCTCAGCTAGATTGAATCTAAGCACCTTCATGGAGGTAAAATGGATCTGATATACAGAAAGACTGAGGGAGGGATCTAAAAGTGGTCTAGCAGTCTGGGTGACTAGAGGAGGGCTTTAGGGAGGGTCTTGAGGAGGAGTATAAGTAGAATCTTGATGGGATTGGGGTGACTAGAGTTCAGATTCCAGGAACCAAGAGAAGTGATTTTGATATGATCGGAGGGGAAACAGCCAGAGAGAATCCAGAGGTGACAGCCAGTGGAACTCTAGGCTAGATTAAGCATAACAAAAAGCCATATCAAGTGAAAAATTTCGAGAATTCCATATGGGGGGAGGTTCCCAGGACCTATGGAAAAATGGGACTCAAATTATTTTGGGGTAAAGGGAAAAGCATTAAAACAAAAAATAAAAGAAAAGAGCACAACAAATCAATATATCAAAAATGGTATTATATGTTGTATTCCTATAAACCCATGCATGAGCATCTTTCCAGAGGACTGATGTTGTGAACAGCTTCAAAGTTCTGATTACATAGTATAGTGAATTCTCTATTCAGCTGTAAATTAAAGCAAAAGATTCACAGAAATCAAAGTGTAACATTCACAGTGTTATGACATAACAATTTATCACTAAAATAGACACATAGATTTCACCAAAGTGGCACCATATTTTTAAACAAAGTACAATCATTTAGTAAGTCAGTCATTTAGTAACTAAATCATTTAGTAAGTCCTTAATGCAATCATCCTTAACAAGGCTTGTCTCCTTAATGGACACAAAGTACAAAGGTCAAAGTTCTCCACCCCTAGGTCACAGTAAATCATAATCTTCTCAGTCAGCATCAGCTACCTAAGAAGAGATCTTTTCATCTTGATTTGAGGCTGGCTCTCAGCTTATGCAGTTCCTCTACCATGGTCCCAGCTCTTGCCCAAATCTACATGACTGTCACCTGGGTTCAAAGACAAGCAGCTCCCAGTTCCTTGTCTAGCCACTTATCCAGTTCTTTGTCCAGTTTCCATTCCATATTGAAGCTCACAGTGTCCAGTCCACCTCAACTCCTTCACAGTTTCTGTTCCTGGGAAGACAAAGCTTAACCAAGCCACAACAACATTCATATATATTGCCAGCACCATCACCAATTCCACTATATGCCAGTGAAATCAACACAGACCCATCATCAAGGTCTGAAAACTCAACATAAAGGATCAATTTAGCAATCAACACAGTCCAACCAACAAAGTCCAAGAGCTTAATACAAATCATCAGGAAAGTCCCAGGAACTCCAAAACCCTCCTCCAGGTCTTCCGTAAAGAGACAATCAGAAAATCCTCTCTCAGGGCTTCCAGTAAGATCCCATGGCTTCTGTACAAAGTATCACACACAGACATTAGCACATACAGAACACACAAACATAGAGTGCCAGGATACCACAAGTTTTCTCCTTCTCTACCACAAGAGCTCCCTTTTCAGTTCTGCTCTCTCCAGCTTGGGCCTCTCCTTATATATGGTCATTAGATCCTCCCATTCCTGTTGCACCACCACCAACAAACAATGGAAACTGAATGTTGGAAAAGTCTAAACAACAAAGTTGGATTAAAAGAAGAGTTATGACACTATTCATCCTCCTTTTTTCTTTGTAAATGGCAGGATTCATGGGTGTGCAATTGTAATGGCAAGCAAAGAAGTAGTTAACAGCTTGTTTCTGCTACTGAATTAACACTTTGTTTCAGTTTCTTTAACTAACATAGTAGTTAACACCTTGTTTCAGTTCATGATTGTATCAGGTATTAAGATCTAGGACTTGTGAATCCCACAAGTTGTGAGCCCTGGAACTAATGAACTTCTGCAACAGGAATGAAAGGTAGAAATGACAAGAAATGGCAATACATTGGATGTAACCAGAGAGAGAAAGAGAGAGAGAGAAAGGGAGAGAGAGAGAGACAGAGAGAGAGAGAGAGAGAGAGAGAGAGAGAGAGAGAGAGAGAGAGAGATTGAACTATTCATTTCCTTCAAGGAGATTACATTTTACTCAGAGAATGCAACATATATACAGCTCAACAAAAGCAAGGTCATTTGAATAGGATGAGAATATTAGCAAGAGACATCATAGTGTAGTTGTTAGGGAGCTGGTCTTGGAGTAAGGAATACTGAGATTCTAGTCCCGCTATGATATATACTGGCTGTGAGACTCTAGTCCATTCATGTAATCCCAAGCAGCTCTAGTACTAGAAGTTGAAGAGAAGGTGCTGGTCTGTATCAGAGAAAATTCCTCACTGGCTATCTAGGTAGCACAATAAATAGAATGCTGGGTCTAGAGTCAGGAAGCGGTAAATTCAAATCCATCTCTAACACTAGTTGACTCTGGTCAAGTCATTTAACTTCTGTTTGCCTTACTTTCCTTAACTGTAAAATGGAATCTATCTCCAGGAGTTGTTGTGAGGATCAAATTGTTATCAAATGAGATAGTAATTATAAAGTACTTAGCACAGTCTAGAAATACAGTGTTATATCAATGTTGGCTGCTATTATTATTAATTATTAATAATGAAATCCTATGTCCAAACATATAATAACAAGGAATCAATAACAGTAAGTATTTATACAGTATATAAAGGTTTTAAACCACTTTACAAATATTGCTTATTTTATTTTCACAACAATCTTAGGAGATAGGTTTTATTATTATTTCCATTATACACATAAGAGAATTGAGATAAATAGATCTTAATTGATTTGTCCAGGTCCCACTCAGTGTCTTGAGCTATAGCAGTACTCAGGTCTTCCTGATTCCAAATTTAGTATTCTGTCTACTGTGGCTACCTCTATTAAGAAAAAATCAAAGCTGTGTGACCTCTGTTTTGAGCCTTGAAAGAAGATAGTGAATTTGAGAGGTAGAAAAGAGAGAGAAGTGCATTGGCATGTAGAAGGTGCTTTATGGAAAGACAGAAAGATGGAATGGGATATAAAACATGGGAAAGACTGATATCAAATGAAGTTCAAAAGGTTGGTTGAAGCTACATTTTGAAGTATTTTAAACAGAAGGCTGTTTATCTTTTATCATGGAGCCACTAAGAGGTATGTAGAAATTTTGAGTAAGCAGAGAATGGTAGAGAGGAAAGAACATGTCCTCTGGGATGAGAAACCACGTTCAAATTTGCCATCCAATACCCTGGGCCACCTTGTTCTTTCTTCCATAAGACTCTTGATCAACTGAATCCAGGATAACCCAATGGCAATCCACTGCCTCAAATGCTCTCAGTCTCCTGCGCTCCTTTGTTTCCTTCCAGTGTCAGCTAAAATTCTGCATTATATAAGAAGCCTTTCTCATTCCCCTTCTCTGTTGATTATCTCCAATTTACCCAATATATACCTTTTTTTGTACATAGTTATTTTCATGTTGTCTCTACCTTTAGACTGTAAGGTCCTTGAGAACAGGAATTATCTTTTTTTCTGTTTGCATCCCTAAGATTTAGTATAGTGTGCAAAGTGGGAACTTAATAAATCTTAATGAATGTTTGTTTACCTGCCTCCTGCCTCTAATACTTACTACTTGTGTGTTCTCAGCAAGTCATTTAACTTCACTGAGCCTCAGTTTACTCAACTGTGAAATGATGAAATTTGATTAAATGGTCTCCAAAGTCCCCATTCAGATTTATGATTTTATAAAATGAATGGCAGAGTTTGATTTGTGCATTAGATCAATTGTTTCAACTTACTTATTTTCTATGTTAGGACTCCTTGGTCTTTCCATGTACCCTGTAGCTGAAATTTATTTATATTTGTGTCCACAGCACTTAGCCCAGAGTTTGACACTTAATAGTCAGTTGATAAGGGTATCTAGGTGGCATGGTGGATAGAGTGCTGGGCCTGGCATCAGGAAGACCTGAATTCAGATCCAGTCTCAGATGTGTGACCCTGGGCAAGTCACTTAATCCTATTTTCCCTAGTTTCTTCATCTATAAAATGAGCTGGAGAATAAAATTGCAAACCAATTCAGAAATTTTGCCAAGAAACCCCCCCCCAAAGGCTCATGGTTAGTATGACATGACTGAAAAGGACTAAACAACAGGCAACAGCTGATAAATGCTTTTTCATTAGTTTCTTCATTCATTATTTAAGAATAGAGAAGAGAAGAAAGGGACTAGAACAAGTGAGACCAATTAAAAGACTATTAGCAGTCTATGTAAGAAGTGATAAAACTGCGAATTAGGATGATTGTCCTGTGGCTGAAGAGATGGATGTCAATAGCAGAAATACTGTTGAAGAAGAATTGACATGCATAAAAATTGATTGGATAAGGAAAATCATGGACAATGATATTGAGAATATGAGCCTGGGTAGTTGCCTCAATAGAAAGTTTGCATGAGAGGCAGATTTATGGAGAATGATGATCAGTTTCATTTTGCACATATCAGATTTGAAAATTGAAGTGATGATCTTTGCTAACAGTAAAGAAGCCTACTTTTCTGAAAACTTCTTTGGTTATTGCCTTGATAACAACTCATGCCTTTCAGTGTTGTTTTGCCTTCCATTACAGTGGTCATTGCACAAATTGTCCTCTTTGTTCTTACTTTGCTTTGGCCCATATAATTCTTTCCTGGTTTCTCTGTATTGCTTTCATATATAAATTTCTTATGGTCAGTCAATAAGGATTTAGAAAGCAGCTACTGTGTTTTAAGCACTATGCTAAGTACTAGAGATACAAAAACCCACTCTATTGCATTAATAATATCTTGTTACATCCATATATTACAGTTTATTCAACCATTTTCCAGTTGCTGCATGCTTATTAAGTTTCAGATTCATTGTAACAGAAAATGTGTATACATAAATCTTGGGACTTTGTACTTTTGTCTTAATTTCCTTTTATTATATTTCATTTACATTGCATTTATCTCATATTAATTCACTATGTCTACCTTGTATCCCCTCCCAGTTGAAAGTAAATTCCTTGAAGGAAAAACCTGTTTCATTTTTGCCTCTGTACCTCCAGCACCTAGCATAATGTCTAACATATAGCAGGAATTTAATAAGTATTTGCTGAACTAAATTAAAGTGTGAATTTGTAAGTTTTAGCTACATGGTTTCAGTAGGAAATTTTACCCAAAAATAAATACAATATTCCATTTGAAGATTGAAATCGTGGCAAAGTGCTTCAAGGCATCTTCTCCCCAGGTTCAGCTATAACTTATGACCATAGATACCAGATTTTCAAGAATAATACCTGTTTCAAATATCACGTCCATGTCTCAGCACAAATGGTTACATATCTTAGAAATTCCCATAATTTTTCAAATAATGACAATAATGAATAAATCATAAATATAATGAGTTTCAAAAACAATGTTGATTTACAAAGCAATCATAAGGTAATAGAAAACATCATGTTTTTACGTAGAAATATCTAAACCTGCTTATATTAAATACAAGCTATGAACACAGAGGTGGTATTGAATATAAAAATATGATGGTGGCACGAGTTGGCCTTATGGTTTCTAGGAATAAAATCCTCTAGAACCCTTCTGTCTATGTTGATTGTGTAAGACAAGGTTTATTACATATCCTAATGTTTAGAAAATGTGGTCATTAACACTATAGGTCCTTTATTTCTTCACCACTTATTGATATGCCTATGTTCTCTGAACTAATCACCAGGAAGCCTTTAGTTTTTGTTTTTTGAATTTTTTGTGTTCAAATTTCCCCCTTCCCTTTAGAAGAGAAAAAGAAAAGAAATGGTCCCATAGTAGTATGAGTCAATGAGTCCAAAATACCTTTTTCTTTATTTTTTTTAGTGAAAAGGAAATAGAATTCTTCTGTCTGTTTCTTTTTCCCTTTTATATTTCTATAAGCAATAATTATTTGACTTCTTTAGCATAATATAATTTGAAATTATATATCCCATTGTTAACAGCAATTGACACCTTAAGACATTAGCCTCGGCTATAGAGACAAGATAGAACAGTAACAGGACTACTACCACCACTACCAATGATAATAATAACAAGAGTTATAGGAGGCCTGGGTTTGATTATACATTATCAGTTATCATACTCCTTAGTGATTACACTTACTATTATGACTTAGGGCAAATCGTTTCTCCTTCTGAGTCTCAATTTCTTTATGAATAAAATATTAATATTGACATGTTGACAGGATTTGTGTGAGGATTAAGCATGATAAAATGTCATTATTTCAGAGTTGATTAAGAATGCTCACTAAAGTGCACCCAACAAAATTTTATACAGCTTTTGCTTTTACATCCATCAATGAATAGGAAACCTCTGTTATGAAGCTGACTATTCCACTTTTCAGTAGCTTTAATTTTTTAGAAAGTTTTTCCTTACATCAAAGCCTAAATTTAATCTCTTTGCCTTTTGCAACCATTGCTCATAAACAAATCTAATCCCACATTGTATAAAATGACGCTTCAAAAATTTTCTCCCTTTCTTTCTTCTTCAAGCTAAGTATAACAGGTTCTTTCAATTATTTACTTTTTACATGATTTCAAGGCCTTCATCATTTTGATTGCCTTGTTTTAGATGTGTTCCTAACATCTGAGCACAAAACTCCAGATGTGTTCTAACCAAGTCTGAAGATAGTAGGCCTATTATTTCTGCAGTCTTGCCCTTTTTTTTTTTTAATTTAAAGACCTTTATTAACAAGTGCTTGCAGTTTGTGGATTTTTGAAAAAATCAGGTGTACTTTTATATAAATTAAAAATGAAGTTCTTAAAAATCTCAACTTGACCAGATATGAAACAATTTAAAAACCTTTAAAGCTGTATTGAGAAAATCAGGCTTTTAAAAAAAAAATCATATTTGTCATTTCCAAAAAGAGACTTCTTTAGGTAAAAATAATAAAAACCCCATGCTGCACAGATAATGCAGAGAGTTCTAGTTATCTGTTCAACAGCAAAAAGCAAGCACTTAGGTCTTCCGTTCCAAATCTTTTGTTCATTGCTTATTATTGCTGGAATTTCATGTTCTTTCTTCTCGTATGATGATTAAACCGGATCATGGTAGAGATGGTAAGCAGGCATTTACTCAGCCCCGCCCTGCTCAGCCGCGGGAGCAGACGTATTATCTGAGAGCTGGTGGTTTGGCGGCTTTTGTCCCTTTGCCATCTTGTGGTTTTAGGGTTCTCTGCGTGTCTGCGTAGGTAATTGAAGTTACGGCGGTACCAACGCTGAGGTAGCTGCTGACCCTGGGTCTCATGTCCTTGGTTCTCTTTGTCTTCTTCGTTACCTTCCTCTAGTCTGTCTTTGACGAGGAGGGCCCCTGTGGAATCATGGTCTATAACCCCGATACATATTCTGTCTCA
This sequence comes from Pseudochirops corinnae, assembly GCA_028646515.1. Lineage (NCBI taxonomy): Eukaryota > Metazoa > Chordata > Mammalia > Diprotodontia > Pseudocheiridae > Pseudochirops > Pseudochirops corinnae. Next base: position 153,455,447 of record CM053590.1, on the reverse strand, counting down.
CTGGTCTACCTTGTTCTCCTGCACCTGGTTGTCAGCATCCTCCATTACTTCTCCCTGCACAAGAGGGTTGGAATACTGTGGTCGACGCCCATAGGGTCTGCGCAAGTAATAAGGTGGGAACCGCCGCCTGCAGTAGGGACGGCGCTATTGGGGCTGGCCTTCTGGAGCACTTTCTGATCCCTTGGTCTTTTCCCTACTCTCACCATTCTGGTAATTCTGCTGGTAGTTCCGTGGAGGACCCCGACGACGTGGATAACGTCTGTAATGGTTACGGTCGGCTGCATATTTACTGCCTTGAACTGGAACACCACCAGGGCCTGTCACGTTAGCTGCCTCCGCACCCTTTTCTCCTTCAACAACATCAGACTCCACAGTCTCTCCATCTCCTACACTGCGAAGGTACTTCCTGGGGTTATTCTTCTTTATGGCAGTCTGGTGTGCAAATACATCTTCCTTGGCGTCCTTCCTGTTGATGAAACCATAGCCATTTCTTACATTAAACCATTTTACTGTTCCCAAAACCTTCGTTGCGATGACCTTCTTGTCCCCGCTGGCCGCCGCTGTGAGGTCGCCAGGACCGTCGCTCCCTCCGCGGCGGGCTTGGTATAAGCAGTGCTGACGGCGGGGGCGGCGGGCGGCTGCTGGGTTTCGGCCTCGCTGCTCATTGTTGCGGTGACGGTGACTGCGGCCTGCTGCGGCAGTGGCGGCTTCTGGGGTGCGATGGTGACTAGGGCGGTGGCGGCGGAGGGGCTGCTCTCAGTCTAGCCCTTTCTTGAATAAGATTAAGATTATATTAGGTTGTTTTTTTTTCCCCTTCCATATCATATCTCTCATGGAAATAAAATTCCAAATTTGTCATCCTTATTCTTGTTGTTGCTGTTGTTGTTAATGTTGTGGAACTGGTATCTAGCTGTGTCTCTCTATGATAAGAGTAATATCTAACAAAGTCCCAAGCCATGTAAGCTGGGTTTTTTCTTTTTTCTTAAAAAATTTTTTCATTTTCTATTTTCCCGAGTAAAAAAAAAAAGCCACAAGGAGCTCCAGCTCCTCCTGATGCCACCATGAGCTGCTTAAAATCATAGTATCTTTGCTTCCCCTCCAATGCTAAGTACATATACTTTTGTCACAGATTAGATAGAACTTTAATGTTCCATTTCCTTTTAATCTTGAAACCTAAAATTTCAGGGAACTGGCTTCAACTGTGGCCTGCAGCAATTTCCCATCCTGTAGTTGTGAAATTCATTTTTAAAAAATCAGAATGGATCCCTATTAAATTCCCCTTTATTTGATGAAGCCCATGATTCTATCTTGTCTAAGCAATTTATCAGAAAGCCATTTGTAAGCTAAAATGCTACAGAAATTTAACTTTTTTAAGTCAAAAAGATTCCTCCACAAATTGTTTTAATAAATGCCCTTTTTCTCTTATGAGTGACTCAATTATAAACAGCAAATTAAAAATATTTTATACTGAATTTTTATCCTGGAATGTAGGCATACATGCTTTAATAATACTGTATTTCTTAAGTATTACTTTCTGTATTCAAAATATAGCTTGCATACATTTTTCAGCGTCTAAAATGCATATAATATAAAGTTTTACACAATCAAAATATCAGATGAAGTTGACCAGTATTGCTGTTGTTTCTACTTAGTTGTACTTGGTTGACTGCTGAGAAGATTAACATAATTGCCAATGAGTGTGTGAGAAGCATCCTGGGAGCCTATGAGACATATTGAAAGAAGTTGTCAGCAGAGAGACAGAACAAAAAAATTAAGAGACAATAAGATCTTTGAAGAAACAATATTTGACATGTGTGAAGAGCAAAAAATGTAGAGAAGAATCTAATAGGATTCAGACACTGCCATGGAAAATGTGGTAACTTACAAAGGGTCCAGGGACAATCTTCTTAAAGGACAGGTCTTTTCAGAAGGATTTAAGATTAAGGTTCACCTACAGCTGTGCCAAGTATCAGTAATAGGCAGAGGATGAACAATGTAAGTGTGCTGATTTATGGCACACAAAACTGTCTCAATTAAATGTAAACATACACTATAAAAAGAATGAGTACAAAACACTTTATTAGTAAAGGATCCAACTGCAATTAATTCATTACATGGGTGAGCAGGAAGCAAACTTTCACTTAAATACTTGCTTACCCCTCTCCCACCCGCAATAACTAACATTATCTTAGGAGATAATAATATTAATTTTATATGTATATTTTCATATTTATATTTACATCACATTCTATTCTATACATCCAGTTTTAACTCTCATCCCTAAAAAAAGTGGAAAAAGGAAAACTTTAGTAAACTTAAGTGACACATGTGCATTTATAACAATAGCCCCACGTCTGAAAAGAGGCAAAAATTTAACAATTTTATTTTGTCATTATGATTATCCAGCATTCAGTTTTGTTGTTGTTCATTACATTACATTGAGTTACACTTTTTTTTATAAAGGAGTTTTTTGTTTGTTTTTTTTTGCTAGGATATGAGTATGCTTTAGGTTAGTGGTAGAAAGTATGCCACTTTAGCAGTTACCAATGGCCAGAAAACACTATACTCCTTCTTATTGACTTCTTCCTTCTTACAATATATAGTGCATTAGACAGACTCTGTACTCTATCAAAATGTGAGGGTGTAAGAGTTTTCTGTAAGAAAATGAAGTCCTTATCATAAGAGGCAACATGCTTAATGTACTACAGTATAACCTGTATTTGAGTGACAAGTGCCACAAGAGTGTCCACAGGCTTCAGATGGTGCTCCTGGTGTTTTTCCTGTGCTGGGGATAAAGTCAACTGTATCAAGGTCCCATGAGAGCAAGTAGAGTTTCCTTGTAGCAATTCTGATACCTCTTCTTTTCCCAATTCCTTCTATAAGAAATACCTATCTGGAGGTAGATGTCATCTCCTTCATATCATATTTGGGGTAGCAGAATTTGCAACAATATACAAAAATGACAGTAACTGGGAGAAGAAATACAATCTAGCACAGAATATCAGTATTAGTAATAGTATCCTCTGGATATTCATTCCTCTGATTCCCATCATCATTAACTTCAAAAGTGTGTGACCTCTGTTACATGTCCTATGTATGTATTTGACATACCTCTATACTTATACAGAGAACTATGACCATTTTAACTGCATTCCTTCCTTCCTCCTCTCTATTTCTCCCCATGCCAACCCCCAACACCTAATTAACCAATACCAATACACCCTAACATACCGGGAAATTGGTTAATTGCTTATTTGTTGCCAGGAAAACTTTAATGGGGTATATTCCTTGGACAATTATTGCCAGTGATGTGAACAGGTTCCTTCATTCTTTCCATTCAACAATGACCAGTGAAAAGTGTTTCACTGAAGAATTCATACTACATATTTATTATACCACTCTCAGCAATTTCACTGTGATCTTATCTCAATTACTATAAAATTTAAAGCCACAAGTGTGACAGTAAGCCTTAGAAGCAAATTCTGATGGTGAGGTCCATCTTTACTGCATACTGACATACCAGAATGGGTTCAGTTTTTGTATTTCAATTTATGAATACAATCCAAAAACTTCTAGCATTGGAGGCATCTTCCCATCGACCCTCTGAATAGAATAAAATTGTGACATTTTGATGTCATGTGAATAATTAAGAGTGTCACATATGACTAATGTGGAATCTTATGATGGTTTCCGGATTTACTTCTGACGGCTTTTTAATAGAAGTCTCTCTTCAAGTGACCTTTCTTTTAGAATCTTTTCTGAATATCCTTAAATCTGCAGAGGATCAGAATACAGTGAACAGGAAAGGATATATCTAAGAAATGCATATTTCCTATATTTGAGATCTGGGTGGCATGATCATTCTGCCTGTGTGTTAAAGATAGTCTTAATATAGGAAACCATTCATTTAATGTTTATGTTGTGCACTCATAACATTTCAGAAGCTAAGGACTTGTTTTAAATAATTCTAAATGTCAATTTTTGTTCAGTGATGAGTTATAAGAGAAGGCTGTATTATTAACTCCATGCAGGGATTCCCAATTCTGCAACACAAATACACATATATGCATGTATATAATGTTTACTTGTTTACTTATTTATATGAATTTTTGTTATTCAGTTGTTTTAGTCACATACAACTCTTTGTGACCCCATTTAGAATTTTCTTGGCCAAGATGCTGTGGTTATTTGCCATTTTCTTTTCCAGCTCATTTTACAAATGAGAAAACTGAAGCAAACAAGGTTAAGTGACTTGCCCAGGGTCACATAATTAGTAACTGTCTAAAGTCAGATTTTAATTCAGGAAGATGAGCTACCCTCATTTCTGTACCCTGCAATGTATCAATAAGAAATTCACAAATTTGCATTATTCTAGTCAGTTAGTTAATAAATATGTATTAATTGTATTTAATGTTTGAATTTTTTTTGCTAAATGACTAAGATACAAAAAGAGGAAAAAGACAATCTTTGCCCTTGAGAAGCTCACAGTCTAATGGGGGAGGGAATATATGAATGACTATGTACACACATGCTATATGGTATCTAGTTTGCATCACAGTTTTGATTCTAACTGTTATAAGAAATTCCCAAATACACATCTCAGAGGCAGAAAGGACCTCAGAAATTACCTTTTTCAACTGATGCTCAAATAAGAGTTTAGGCATCCTGGTATAACTACCTTGTGAATTGATAATTTTACCTGGCTTAAAGATTACCAGTGACAGGAAAAGTTTCCCCCTTAATCAAGCTAAAATCTGCTCCCCCATACCTTCTACCCATTGTTCTTCCTTTTGTTTTCTAAATCTAAGAAGAATATGTCAGATTCCCTTTAGCCCTTTCCTGTATCACAGCCATTCAAATCCATGAGAATACCTATAATGTTCTGCTTTAGTCTTCTCCAAGGTGAACAACCCCAGTTCCTTTAATTGATCTCTACATGCCTGGGTTATACAAGCTCTTTAACCATTGTGTTGTATACTAGTGTTGGTGAGGTCCATCTTCAATAACTTTACAAAATTCCTTGAATTTCTTAGAGCAGTAGGTTATGAGAAGTCGTAACATATGCTTGGCTGTCATGAGTACAACAGGATTTTCTTCTGAGTCCCTTATCTTGTTGAGTTTAAGAAAAAAGCATAGACTCTCTAAGAATAAACAGTTAGCTAGGGGGTAGAGTGAATAAAGGAGCCAGGAAAATTTGGATTCTGTCTGTGACACTTATTAACTGTGTGATCCTGGGCAATTCACTTAGCTTCTTTTAATCTCTGTTTCCTCATTTATAAAATGGGGATAATAATATAGTTGATTGCTGGGGTTGTGAAGATAACAAAATACCCATGGAAATCTTTAAAGTGATATGTAGATGCTCATTATTATCTTTATTAAAACTACCAGGGAATAGAATACCTAATAAAAATTTATACATTGTGCCAAAAGAATAATTTCTATCCCAGTTCTCTTCCGATTTCAAGATGAAGGGCACTTTTGTTGATTCATTGTCAGTAGTGGTAATAGACAAGAAATGAAGAGGGCTTCAAAGGGATTATATTTTTCTATAGGTCCAATCTTTGCAACACTCCATCTTCAAATTGATATTTCACATACTAAAGAATATATTAAAGAAACTCAAATATTGCAATACTCTCAGAAACACAAAAATGAGAAAGCTACTACAAATCTCTTCCTAGTACATGTACTTAGCACCTGCTTTTTGAATGAATGAATCTATTAATTACTATATGCAAAGCATTAGGCTAAGCACTGAGGATAGAAATAGAATAGTACTGTAGTCCCTTTTCTCAGAGTTCACTTAAGGAAAGTGTCAGCTGCAAGTCAAATGGAAATGTTCCATCTTTCTTATGTTGCAGCAGCAAAGCAGATGGTAATGCCCCCTAAGACTAAGTATTTTCTCTGACAAAATCTTATGTCATCCTTCAAACCATGGAGATCTTTTCTTACTATCAAAGAACCATAAAAAATCCCAAAATTAACAAGATATTTGTAATTTAGAATAAGAACATATATGTCCATTTGTCACCATTACAGAGATACTATATCATTTCATTGATTCAGTGGATTCCAAAGGAAAATGAGGTGGAGGCTTAGTCATTCTGCATGTCATTTTCATTGAGCTTTACTCACACTTTTAAATTGAAGATCTGTTAGTGAAACTAGACTTCTACTATTAGAGAAATAATGGTTTTAGTTGAGTCTCAGCACATCTAGATCATTGTAAGAGTCTAAATATAATGGTTACTTTGAAGCTGAGGACAATAATGCTTATTCAGATAACTTAATTGACAGTTCAATTGGTTAGAGAATGGTGCACAAGGAAGTCAGTGTCATGGGTCAGAACCTTAAATGGGCCATGTAATTCTACTTTATTGCCATCTCAAGGTTGTATGCTATTAGTTACAAGTGAGGTCAGGCAAAATAGTAGATGGCTTAGTATGTGTCAATTGCTATAAAATTGAGGATCATTGGTAAAAGGCATGAACCTATGATTTCATCAGTATAGAGAACTTCCCAGTGAGGAAACTTCTGCCAGTGAAAGCCAGCATCTTTTCTGCAACTTAATCTTATAGAGTTTCCTAGAACACAGAAATGCTAAATAATTTACCTAGGGTCTCATGGCCTTTATGTTCCTGATCTAGGATTTGAATCTAGGTCTTCCCTTCTTCAAGGCCAGCTATCAGTCTGTTAGGTAACATAACCTTTCTAAACAGAACAGCCCAAAATATGTGTTGGACTGATGGTGATTCATAGTTTCCTTTATTGATGAAACATATCATATATCTTTCATATGAGGTCCAATATTTTAAAATGCAAAATAGAATGTTTAATAACTACCATTTGTCAACCTGAGACTTGAATAAAATCCGAAAGTAATATGTGGCTTAGGAGATGGAGGGGGTTGAGCCTTGCTCTGAAGGGTCAGTCCTCTTTTAACATTATCATTCACGGAGAGCAATGAGAGGAATTCTTATTGTTGCTCACTGGAGGTAGGGAATCTAGAGTTAAAAACTAATATTAAATAAAAATATATCCATTTAATATAAATAGAACATGATGTAATGTTAATGGAATAGTAATATCATCCCTGTGCAGTAATAGGTGTATGTGACCACATGTCCCCTTTTCCCTTGGAACAGAAGCCATGTTCCCAAGTCTAAAGGTACACAGATATTTCAATCACAGATATCTTGCTGCTTTCACAGCTGTGATATATCCTGAGTCACATAGAGCCCATTGGGGGAGGAACTTGCCTAAAGAGGAGCTTGCTTATAGAGAGGCTTGCTTGTAGGAAGGCTTTCACACCTTTTGGTACTAAGCTAATTAGGCTCTGTGTCATAAAGGATGTAGTGCCTTCAGGCTCTGAGCCTATTAGTTGAAAACAATTATCTACTGGGAGATTGGTATTTTACTTTGGCAGTTCACTCATGAGAAGGAACTTTTGATTCCCTGTTTGGGACTCTGAGCAGCCTTTTTTTTAGGAGTCCCCAATTACTCAGATGTTGGTGCTCTCCTGTTCTGGTGCTGTATGTAGGTGGTTGTATTACTATGTTCAGACAGTTGGAGCCCTCTCTATTGGATTCTTTCTCGGATACTCACTTCTTTCAACTTATTTGCAATTAAAGTAAGATTATTGAACCCTTTAAAGGTGTCTTTCCTTTAGAAAAGCAGATCAAAGAACCTGAGCTAGCAGGCTGTCGTGGATACGCTAGGGTGCTTGCTACTACACATGGGCCAAAGTTTTCAAGAAGCATTCTTGCAGCATATATGGTCCACTCAGAATCTTGTTCTAAATTTAGTAATCAATATTTCCAGAGACTATTGAAGATTAGTGAGTTCAACAAGTTTATTTGTTCATTCTCAGAGGAACTTACCCAGTTGTTTTTTTTTTTTAATTTCCCATGAAACCTACCCCCAAATGGTTTGTCAGTCATTTGGCCCTTGGACTTAAGAATTTCTTCAGAGGGGAGCCTGGGCTATAATATAAAGAAGAGAGGTAAGTGATGTTAGTACGACACTCACAAATGAAGCAAACAAGCAAGAAATAGCTTTTTCTTGGGATATGCAGTAAGCATTTCAATAGTGAAATGAAAGGAATAATTTTTCTGTGCCCTATAGAGATTGACTTCTGCATTCAGATGCAACTACTTCTAAATGAAGAAAACTTAGGAAGAATTTTTTAAAAAGCATATCAAAAAGAAAAGGAAGGAGATAAAAAGTCATTTAACAATGAGATTTTTAAATTGTTTCTTTTTAAAGTTAACATTCTACATTACTATATTGCATGCCATATAAATTTTTTTTCCATATGAACTGAGGTCTTGGGGCTAGTTCCAAGTTGATTCTAAAAGCTGCAGAAGATTTCCTGAACTTTCTTTGTAATTCTCAGTCTAAGTTTGAGGTTTTAATGATGTCTACAGATATGACAGTAAATGCATTAGCTAGTCTTTTAGTGGTTCCCATGTATATTCTTTCTCAACTAGTTGAGAGTAAATTTCAGCTTCATTGTATTCTAGGTTAGAACAGTAAAATGTGGGAGAAAATTACACTCCAACATTGGTACATCCACTCTTCAGGCTCAGTACAATAAATTGTACTGTCACTGTGATTGCATAGGAATGGAAAGCATAGTGCTTGATACACAATATACACAGAAAAAAAGACTAGATAATGATAAATGGAAATATCATTATGGACTAGGAGAAAAGTTTTTTCAAGCTGATAAATTATGATGAATCTGTTTTCAAGGGAAGTACAAAAGATCAGAACCCAATTAGAATAATTGATTTTTATTAGTGGAAATAATCACCAATGCTTTGGAATTTATTTCAATATATAACTGATAAACGTATTCCTAGCTTCCTCTATTAAGTACTGGGAGAGCTATGTTCATGTAGAATAGAGCAATGCTTCTGGACTATATAAATGACATAGGCTTCTGAGGTTCAAGAGGCTCTGATAAAATTAGTCATTAATCCAGGGAAGTTTTTAATAATCTATAGAATATAAAATTTTGTAAGCAGTATTTGCTGATATCTGAGTTTCATATATTACTATGAAATTACTGCTGACCTGTGTTGTTGAAAAAGCTAATTGAATGAATTAATTTTATTGAGACAAATTTCACTATGCAAAAATAAAATAACAAGATACACTTGTGAATGTTGAGATGAGAAAATTACGTGCCAATGGAATACAATAGATTACACAAAGCCAAACCATTTAGCTGTGATCATATTTTCGCTTAATACTACTCAAACCAGGTAACTATTTTTCTCCTTGGTGGATTTACTTGGGAAATATAAGTTTACAACATAAAAGGGGCCAGTAGACAATCATAGTTATTCAGCACACTGTGTTAGGTACAATCACCTCATATACTACATACTTATATGTTTGTATGTATATACAGATAGATTTGTTCTTTAACATTAGGTGAATTTATTGCTCCTGAAATACACCATAAGCCCCAGAAAGTCCTTATATTTATCTATACAAGAAAATGATACTTACCTTCTCTCACTCCTGAAATAAAAGAGAGAAAGGAAGGAAGGAAGGAACAAAGGAACGAAGGAAGGAAGGAAAAAAGAAGGAAGGAAGAAAGAAAGAAAAAAAGAAAGAAAGAAAGCAAAAGAAACGAGGAAGGAAAAAAGACAATGTGTATATTACCTAAATAGCAAAGGGAAAACATTCCTTCTATTCTTGTTAGACATGGTCTATCCTGATTTAGAAACTATTAAAAATTGTGGGTTACACTGAAACCAGTCTGATGATTTTCAGAGGAAGTCTCCTATTCACTGAGGACTTAGATCCAAAGACAACATTATTTTTACTTAGGAGCTCAGCCTAAATTTTTCACAGCTCAAATAAGAAAGAAGTCTTCTGTTTATAATTAATAGCATGACTGAATTTGGTACAAAAAGTGTACAATAAATATGATTATGTCATCTTCAATAAAATTATACACAATTCAATAATAATTTTAAAATGCCTGCTTTATGTAAACACTGGAATAAATTCTGTATGTATGATAACAAAAATGAATTATTCTCTGATCTCAATCAACATATATTACATCCATTTGAGCAATACCTATAGGATACACATCACAGGCTGAAATAACATATGTAAACTGCTTTTTAATGCATAAATTAGTGTAAACATTATCATTGCTATAATGAGCATTGGCATTTTGTCTCACAAATGACTGACATTTGTTTATAAAATTCCATTTGTTCGGGTTGAGTCATATCAGTGATGCTTTTTCAGAGGATATTACGTGTCTAATAATATTGTAACAATATTTTGGGGAACTGTCTTACAAGGTACCCAATGTGATATTTCAACATTAAGTGTACATCATTATATTTTTCCAGTATCTAGGTATAATCGACTATAACATTTGCATAATAGACTGTGCCACATATAGTATAAGCATTAGGTCTAAAAGATGACATATTCAGAGAGCTATGAGTTATGAGGCCTTTTATAATTCAGCAAAGATAGCAAGCTAATAGAACTAGATGTTTTATAGGTATACCTGGGGAAATGTAAGGTTTTTTTAAGAAAGTTATTACTTGGGGTATTATTTTAACTCTGCTTTCTATGAATACATTTTGACAAAACCTTGGTGAACTGACATTTTATATTTCTATATTTTTCTGAATTTGAATTGTATTCATCTACCTCATGGCTTCAATAATATAGGAGGGAGTGAGTGGTAAGGGAATATATGAGAATAGTATAGAGGAAAGTGCTGCACTTAGAACTGTAGAAAATTTCACAGTTATTCTGTGCTGAGTCAAGCAATTTGTTTTTTTTGACATTGTAAGGAAATTGTTACAGATCTGCAGATATGGCAGCCCTTCAAAGCAGAATGATATTAATGTCTATAAAATGAGTTCAATGGAGCATAGCAATGATCTGAGTTCATCATCTTCAGGATTCTAGACAGAATTCTGTTTTCCAGGTTGATTCACAAGTTAGGTGGAAACAAGTGTTTTGTTTTGGTTTTTTTGGTTTTATTTTGTTTTGGAATTTTTTTTTTGTATGCAAGAATGCAATTACATGAGCAAAACCCCAGTCTCATCCTTTGCTTAGTGTTGTAAATAAGTCATCATTTATTCCAAATATACTTTTCCCAGATTAAATACAGTAGTTTCTTTTGTCCAGGGTAGAGTTCCTTATAGAAAAGTTCAGTACCTTGACTCTGCATCCTACTTATTTCATAGCTTTGACCATTTAACTATTAATTGAACCATGTGGGTTCAGTTCAACTCCAAACTCTGACTTCATTCCAGTCCCTAAACAGCAATACAAACCTGGTTTGACATTTTCTTCTCCAGTACATCTTACAGATGAGGAACTGAGGCAAAGAGGGTTAAGTGAATTGTCCAGGGTCACACAAGTAGTAAATTTTTGAGGCCAGATTTTAACTTATAAGACTAAATCTTCCTGATTCCAAGCCCAGTGCTCACCCCATTGCACCATGTAGCTTTCCCCCTGTCTGATTATCCACCTCTCATTTCCAGTCTTGTTTCTTTGACTAATGCCACATACCCTTCCAATGATAGTATATATAATCCAATGATTATTCAGATAATCTACTTAATATCTGCTGTTATCTTCTCCAAATTCTTATTAATCAAGGGAGAAATCATAGTAAGTTATGTATAAAATTATCTGCTTTTGTGTATTTTTTTTTAAGATATAAGGATAGAGAGATGTAAAGAGATTGAGTTGTAAAAGCAGTGATCTAACTTGTTACATGTCAACATGTCACACGCTCTAGGCTCATTATCACACCCTTTTCTTACCTTAGCAGTTCAGGTCCCCAAAAGGTAACTTAGTACTTCCCTCTTTGGAGTTTTAAGGATAAATCTGAGAGGAATGTGAGGGGGGAATTTTCTTGAGTTCTTTATCTCATGACTCCCCATTGGTGTGCTTCACTTCTTGATAATTGATAATCAGTTAAACAGTAAAATTTAATTTGCTTTTATAAAGAGTTATTTCCTTTAGTGGCTTAGTCAGAAGAGTTGATACAAAACAACTGCTGCTCTGAGAGTATAGTCTGCACCGAGTACAAATAGTAAGCAGAAGGAATTGAGCTATAGCACATACTGATACACATTGTAAAAGGAGTAAATAAAAACTCTTGGAACCTTTGCAAGAAATCTTTTCTCTCTCTTTTTAGGAGGCATTTTGAAATAACCCTGAGATGTAGTATAGCTTTCTTATGAGTTGTTTGTAGAATCCTGGCATTTTCTTTCTTCAGAACCTCTAGGTTGTCTTCATTTTCTGTTTCAGACAGTAACATAAGCTATTCTGGGGTCACTACTTGAATGCCAATGAGGCTATTCATAATCTTCTGACTTTTTGAAGTGCCTAAGGCTCTTCTCTAATTAAAAGGATAGGGTAATGGGGGAAAGTCCAGAGGATATCCTCCTTCTTTTTAAGCAGTTGTTTATTAGTTGCCTGAGAATTCTTCCAACAGTTAACTGACCTGCCACTCAAATGCTAGAATCTGAAATGGCTTCTTATTTTTTTTTTATGAAGTCCATAGGACATGACTTAATCTACTTAACCACATGAACACATACATTGTATAGAATCTTTTCATTTTATCCAATATTTTTTCAAACCTTCAAGTTGACTAGAGAGGTTTCATATCTATTTTAATGACATTGATTTAGTAATTGATTCTATAGAAGTATTCTCATCTGACACTAATGTGCTGTTGGTGGGATTGTGAACTGATTCAACCATTTTCAAGACAAATTTGGAGCTATATCCAAAGGGCAATCAAATTTTTCATACCTATTGATCAAGCAATATCACTACTAAGTCTATATCCCAAAGAGATCATAAAAAAGGGAAAAAGACCTACATTTACAAGAATATTAATAGCGACCCCTTCCCTGGTGCCAAAACATTAGAAATTGAGGGGATGCCCATCAACTGGGGAATGACTGAAGAAACTGTAGTATATGAATGCAATGGAATACTATTCTGCAATAAAAAATGATTAACGGGCAAATTTCAGAAAAATCTGGAAACATTTGTACAAACTGATGCAGACTGAAATGAACAGAGCCAGGAAAGCATTTTACTTAGTATCAGCAACATTGTGTGATAATCAACTAGAAATGACTCAGCTCTTCTTAGCAACACAATGTTCCAAGACAAGTACAAAGGACTCCTGCAACTCTGCAACTCTTTTCTTATATGACTCTGAGCAAATCATTTTAAATATCTAGACCTTGGTTTCCTCATCTTTACAATAAGAATATTGGACTCTGATCTCTAAAGTCCCTTTGGTGTTAACTGGTCAGTTGGTTGTCCTTTGTACCAGAAAAGACCAAATAACATCACTTTGTTAGGGTCAAGGTACAGTGTATCTGACTGTGGCTGATAAAACTAACAGAAGTTCAGGAGGCTTTAATTCAGGTTGACCATAAATAGTCCATTTGGACATTTGGAGTAGAGATATCTCTAAATTTATGCATCTCACCTTTTTATGAGTTACTGCTATTCTGCTTAGCTCATGGAGCACAGGTGCCTTCTTTCATGCAAGCATATCATGCTGGGAGGTCTTGTGCTAGTCTCTCCCGTGTCATCCAATAGATTCTAAAGTTCTTCAGAAATACCATGCTACTTTCCTTTTATTGCTTCTACTGACCTCCATGTGAGCACTAACATTATGTAAAAGTCTTCTAGGTAAACTTACATTTGGCCCTGGAACAATGTGGCCAGCCCATCAAAGTTTCACTCTTTGCAGTGAAGTTTGAATGTTTGGCCATTCAGCTCCAGAAAGTGTCTAGTACTTTTTCTTGCCAGGTGATTTTCAGAATCATTCTAAGACAATTCAAATGGAATTGATTTAGTTTCCTAGCATGGTGCTAGTATGCTGGCAGGTTTCACAGGCATACAACGAGGTCAGAACAATGGCTCTGTAGACTTTCAGTTTGGTAGGCAGCCTAATACCTCTTTTCTTCCATACTTTCCTTCAGAGTTTCCCAAACACTGACCTAGCTCTGGCAGTGCATGTCACCCTCATCATCCATGTGTACATCCCTAGAAATTATATTGCCAAGGTAAGTGAACAGCATACAAAATCCCTCCATTTGCTGTAAGCAGTGGTTCCACATACAGATGGTATGATGCTGACTGGGAGAGAACCTATCTTTCTTGGTGTTAATTGTTAGCCCAAATAAAATCTTCACAGTCTGGTCTTCAGTTGAGAATGGAGGTAATAAATTCATTATACTTTTTTTTTTCAATTTTAAAGTATTTTCTCTCTCCCACCTTCTATCTCCCCTACTATGAGGTGGGGAGTGATTGAAGAAATTAAAGAAAAACAGAACAAAACAAAGAGTCAAATAAATCAAATTCTTATACTGGGCAAGTGCAGAAACATGTGTCTTATTCTGCATAGTTAATCCATCAACTCTCTTCCCAAATGTGAATAGCATTCTTCAACACCAGGCCCTTGGAATCATGCTTGAACACTGGGAAACTTCACTGATAACTGTTCCTCTTTTCGAAAATCAGCATGTGTCCTGTTGAGACACTTTATCCCCTATCCTACTTTGAGTAAGATGCTGTGAAAGCAATTTGATATAGGTTATACATGTGTAGTGATACAGAATATAGTTCCATTAAAGTCATGTTGGAAAAGAAGAAATACACCCAAAACAAAAAATCTAAGAAAAGGAGAGAAGGTGTAGAAATAAGCTATCTATCTATCTATCTATCTATCTATCTATCTATCTACCCGTTGTTGTGTGCATACACACACACACATATACACACACATATATATATATATATAAAAGATTTACATACATACTTTGTTCTGTATTTAGACTCCATCATTTCTTTCTCTGAGCATAGATAGCATTTTTCCATCATAAGTCCTTCAGATTTGTCTTGGATAATTGTATTTCTGGGAAGAACTAAATCATTCACAGCTGATAATCTTAAAATATTGCTGTTACTGTGCACAGTGTTCTACTGGTTCTACTCATTTCACTTTGTACTATTCAGGTAAAATGTTATAGGTTTTTGTGAGAGGATCCTTTTCATCATTTATTATAACACAATCCCATATCACAGCTTGTTCAGTCATTCCCTAATTGATGAGCATTCCCTCAGTTTCCAATTCTTCACTACCAGAAAAGAGCTGCTATCAATATCTTTGTTTGTATAGATACTTTTCCCTTTTTTAAAAATCTCTTTTGGGCTACAGGCCTAGTAATGTTATTGCTGGGTTAAAGGGTATACATGGTTTTATAGTCCTTTGAACATAGTTCTAAATTGTTCTACATAACGGTGAATCAATTCACAACTCCTCCAACAGTGCATTATTGTCTCAATTTCTCATATCCTTTCCAACATTTGTAAGTTTCCGAAGAGTTGTGAAGTAAGACCTCATAATTATTTTAATTTGCATTTCTCCAATCAATAGTGATTTTGAGTATTTTTTTTTCCATATGGTTATAGATAGCTTTGATCACTTCATCTCACTGTTCAAATCTTTTGATCATTTGTCAGTTGGGGAATGGCTACACTCATAAATTTGACTCAGTTTTCTGTATGAGAAATGTGGCCTTCATCAAAGAAACCTGATTCAAAATTTTTTCACAGTTATTATCACTAACTGTATTTCTTTCCAATCTATTTCCTCTCTCCTTTTACACTGTCATTCCTCAGTTGAGAATTTTGTTTTTTAAATTTTTTTAATAATTAATTAATTGATTGATTTTTAGTTTTCAACATTCACTTCCATAAGATTGTGAGTTTATCCCCCTTGCTCTCCTCCCCTCTTGCCAAGATGGTATGCAATCTGATAGGGGCTCTACTTTTCATTCATATTAAAGATTTTCATATTAGTATTGCTGTAAAGAATTAGAACTAATGAGAGGAAGCACAAGAAAGAAAAAACAAAACAACAAAAGAAAAAGAGAGCAAATAGGGTGCTTCCATCTGCATTCAAATTCCAAAATTCTTTCTCTTGATGTGGATAGCATTTTGATTGTGGGTCTTTTGGAGTTGTTGTAGATCCTTGCATTGCTGGAAAAAGCTAAGTCTATCATAGCTAATTGTCTCACATGTCACACAAACCTTGACTGTTACTGTTTACAAGGTTTTCATGGTTCTACTCACTTCACTCTGGATCACTTCATGTAAGTCTTTCCAGTTTTTCTGAAATCCACCTGTTAATCATTTCTTACACTACAATAGTGTAGCATTACATTAATATACCACAACTTGTTTAGCCATTCCCCAATTTATGTAATCTTCTCAATTTCCAATTCTTTACCCCTACAAAAAGAGCTGCTGTAATTTTTTTTTTTTGTATTTGTGAGTCCTTTTTCCATTTCTATGATCTCTTTGGGATACAGACCTAAAAGTGGTATCCCTGGATCAAAGTGTATGCACAGTTTTATTGCTCTTTGGGCATTATTCCAAATCACTTTCCAGAATGTCTAGATTAGTTTACAATACCACCAACAATATATTAGCGTTCCCATTTTCCCATATCTTCTCCAGCATTTATCATTTTCCTTTTTTGTCATGTTAGTCCATCTGATAGATATGATGTGGTACCTCAGATTTGTTTTGATTTGCATTTCTCTAATCAACAGAGATTTAGAGCATTTTTTCATATGACTATAGATAACTTTAGTTTCTTCCTCTGAAAACTGTCTGTTCATATCCTTTGATGTGAGCAATATCAACTCGGGAATGACTTGTATTCTTATAAATTTGACTCAGTTATCTATGCGTTTTACAAATGAGGCTATTATCAGTGACAATGCCTGTAAAAATTGCTTCCCAGCTTAGAAAGTATTTTTTTTTAAATACCATCTGTGATATTTTGCATTCTTTTGGAATCCTTTGCATACCAATCTTCAAGTACTTCAAAATTTTGTTGTTTTCACCTTGGTTGATTGGTTAGCAGGTTGTTGTCCTTTGTTCTCTAAGAGGACCAAAATGACATTACTATACTACAATCAAGTTTCAGTGTGTCCAACTGTGACCAATCAGATAAGTGTGGAATGCTCTGCCACAGGTCAGGCACAAATAATCCATTTGAACATTTGGGGTAGATACTCTAAATTTGTACATACAGCATTTCCTTTGGGCTGTTACAATTCTGATTTACTCATACAGCACAGCACCTTCTCTAATGTGGACATGCCATGCTGAGCAAGCCTGTTCCAGTGTCTCCCATGTCACACAATCAATTGCAAAGTTCTTAAGCAAGACCATGAGAGTGTCCTTGAATCACTTCTTCTGATCACCATATGAATGCTTACCTGTGTGAGTTCCCCATAAATTAGCCATTTTGGCAAGCATTCATTTTACATTTGAACAATATTGCCAGCCCATCAGAGTTGCATTCTCTGAAGAAGAGTTTGAATGCTTGGCAGTTTAGTTTGAAGGAAGACCTTAGTGTCTGAAACATTATCCTGACAGGTGATCTTCAAAATCTTCCTAAGACTATTCAAATGGAAGCAGTTTGGTTCTTTGGCATATCACTGGTATGCTGTGCAGGTTTCACAGGCATACAATGAGTTCAGCACAATGGCTCTGTAGACCTCTTCTATTGCATACTTTCCTTCGAAGCCTCCCAAACACTGAGCTAGCTCTGCCAATGTTTGCATTAAACTCATTATCAATGTGTATATCTCTGGAAAGTACACTACCAAGGCTGTCAAAACTTCTCCATTTGTTGTAACTGATGGTTCCACGGATGGATGATGTGGTGGTTATTGATGGAGCACCTGAGTTTTCTTGGTGTTAATTGTTAGGTGAAATAATTTCTAATCAAGCAGCAGAAAAATGATCCATATTTTGTTGCATCTCAGCTTCAGGGACCTGGAGGCCATTATCATCAATGTGTTTTCAGCTTAGATGTCAACTGTACATATTTTCAAGGTTCAATTTTTTCTTCAACTTCATCTGAATTTTAATTGTCTTTTTGTCCCATATTTGTGTATACATATATTCATCCACATATATATTCATATATATAATATAAATATGCATATATTTATATACAAATTAGTGGATAGATAAATAGATGCTCTGTGAGGTATACTCGTGGTAGAAAACAAATGTAGACTATACAATATCAGCTGATGAGAGTACATCATTATTAAAATATAAGCAGATCTATTCTATTTCACATGTATATTTCCTGTCTGCTTTTCAATGTCTTCTACACATGTTCTCAGAAAGATTTGATTTTAAAATCTTTGCAAGTTCATTCCCCTTCAGTTGATTATCATCATTTTTAAGTTCAAGCTTTTTATAATCTGCAGGTATCCTAGAGTGACTACACTGTTTTTCCATTTGACAAGGAAATTAATTGTTAGCTCACTGAGACTGTTTTTGGAGATATTTAGGTGTCATCATTCTGGTGACTATTTCATCAATTAAGTTTCTCTAAGATGGCGATTTGATTAATAGAATGCTAAATATTTACATTACTCTAGGTGGTATTTTGAATTTTTAAATATTGGTATGGCCCAACCATGAGCACTGAATAGCTCTCTAGTTGTTAATATTTCTTTCATAATTTCTATTAATAGTGTTTTCTATTTGTAATTATGTTAATCTTACAAGTGTTTTGGGAGGTTACTTTCTGGACACCTCACATATTTTCTTGTTGGTTTTTTTTTTTCATGGAATTTCTATCAATATGTGTATATATACATTTTGCTTTATTAGTACCATATAGAAATACTGATGATTTTGCCCTTGCTACTTTACTGAAATATTAATCATCTTAATCTGTTTCTTCATGGATTCTCTGAGAGTTCCTAAACACATGATCATGTCATCTTCAAATAAGAATGATTTTTTTCCTCTGTCTTTTTCTATTTTTAATTTTATTCTCTTGTTTTATTTCATTCCTGAGCATTTCTAGAAATGTGACAAATAATAGAGTATAATATTTCAAAAGCTTCTATTTTTCCTCCATTAAAAATAAAGCAAATTGCTGGTTTTAGCTACATGTTTTGGTTAGTATTGAAAGAAGGTTCTTCCATGGCTGTACTTGTAAAGATTTTTGACATAAATGATTGTGATGTTTTGTCATAGACACTTTTCTGTATCTATTAATATGTTCCTAGGGTTTTTGTTCCCTAAATTGTTTATAGACTGATTAAAGCTCATTGTCGGACTTATGATTAAAGAATTCTTGCATAACAGATATGAATCCAAACACTTATAAAGACTTACTTTGTGTTTACATTTCTATAATCTCTTTGCACAGATTTGATTTTTAAATTTTAATATCAATATTCACTAATACCATTGATCTGTAACTTTATATCTCTGCTTAATATTTCCCTGGTTGTGATATCAGGATCACATTTTTCTCATACAGAGAGTTTAGTAAATTTCTTTCTGTTGCTATTTTTGAAAAAAAAATTTTAGCATAGATATATAGTGTTTTTGATTGATAGTTTTCTTACTTATATGCTCAGATCTTTAAAAATTTATGTATTTGCTTATTTATTTTTAGTTTTCAGCATTTATCTCCACAAGATTTTGAATTCCAAATTTTTGCCCTCTTTCTTGCCTCACTCCAGTCCCAAGATGGCATGCATTTTGATTCCCTCTTCCCCAACTGCACTTCATTCTTCCAAGCTGTACCTCTTATCCCTTTTCCACTTTTTTTCTTGTAGGGAAAGATAGATTTCTCTAACCCATTGCCTGTATATCTCATTTCCCAGTTGCATTTAAAACTATTTTTATATTTCATTTACATCTTACCTCCCCCCTCTTTCCCTCTATTGTGAATCCTTTTTCTTGCCCCTTTTATGTAAGATAATTTGACCCATTCTATATCTCCCTTTCTCCTTCTCCCAATATATTCCTCTCAGCCCTTAATTTTATTTTTAGATATCATTCTTTCATGTTCAACTCACCCTGTGACATTTCTATCTGTCTGTCTATCTATCTATCTATCTATCTATCTATTTCCTCCAACTATCCTAATACTGAGAAAGGACTCATGAGTTACAGATATCATTGTTCCACGTAGGGGTGTAAACAGTTCAAAGTTAATAAGTCCCTTATGATTTTCTTTCCTTTTTACCTTTCTTTGCTCCTCTTGAGTCTTGTATTTGAAAGTCAAATTTTCTATTCAACTCTGGTCTTTTAAACAAGAATGTTTGAAAGTCCTCTATTTCATTGAATGCCTATTTTCCCTCTGAAAGCTGTTTTTCCTCTGAAATATTATACTCAGTTTTTCTGGGCAGGTGATTCTTGGTTTTAATCCAAGCTCATCTGACCTCTGAAATATGATATTCTAAGCCCTTTGATCCCTTCATGTAGAAGCTGCTAGATCTCATGTTATACTGATTATATTTCCACAATACTAGAATTGTTTCTTTTCGACTTCTTGCAATACTTTCTCCTTGATACAGGAACTCTGAAATTTGGCTACAATATCCCTAGGGATTTTCTTTTGGGATCTCTTTCAAGAGGTGATCAGTGAATTCTTGTAATTTCTATTTTACCTTCTGATTCTAGAATGTCAGGGCAATCTTGATAATTTCTTGAAAGATGATGTCTAGGCTTTTCTTTTGATCATGAATATCAGGTAGTCTGATAATTTTTAAAAGTTATCTCCACATCAATGGTTTTTCCAATGAAATATTTCACATTGCCTTCTATTTTTATAATCTTTTGGTTCTGTTTTATGATTTCTTCATTTCTCATAAAGTCATTAGCCTCCATTTGTTCCAATCTAATTTTGAAGGCATTATTTTCTTCAGTGAGATTTTTGTACCTCCTTTTCCATTTTTCTCTTTCTGATTTTTAAGGCATTATTCTCCTTATTTGGGTTTTTGCATTTTTTTTGCCATTTGGGTTGTCTATTTTAATGTGTTATTTCTTTTAATATTTTGGGGTCTCCTTTAGCAGGGTGTCAACTCATTTTTCATGATTTTCTTGCATCATTCTCATTTCACTTCCCTATTTTTCCTCTACTTCATTAGCCCATCCCTTTGGGATGCTCTTTCTCATGATTTTCAAAATCTTTTTTGAGCTCTTCCATGGCCTGTGACCAATTCATATTTTTCTTGGAGTTTTTTGATGCAGGAGCTTTAACTTTGTTGTCTTCTTCTGATTGTATGTTTTGTTTTTCTTTGTCATCAATGTAAGAATCTACAATCTGACTCTTTTTATATTTCTTATTCATCTTCCCAACCAAATCTTTGATTTTTTAACTCCCTGTCAAAGTAGCACGTTGCTTCTAATGTACTGTCCTCAGCTTCTAGGTTTTTTATTCGCAGCTGGATCATCCACTTTCTGTAGTCCCAGAGCCCTGGAAGCAGCTACTGCCACTGCTGCTACTGCTTCTCCTAGAACCACTACAACCTCTGCTTCCCTGGGACTAGGACCAGACCATGTGCCTTTATAGTTTCCCTATTGATCTACCATGCTGTTCTTGTTGTTTTTGAGTTTAGAAGTCTGGAAATCAGCACAGATGCTGTTGATTTTGTCCTCTGAGGCCTGCTCTTGCTTCATTGTGCCCAGTGCAGCTCATGCCATAATCTGTTCCACAACTAACCCAGTGTGATATACCCTTCCTGTGGATCTTCTAGGCTACTGGGCTGGAGATGTATTTCACTCTTTCATTTTGTGAGTTCTGCAGCTACAGATTTTGTTTAGAGTCATTTTTACAGATATTTTGAGGAGTTTCAGGGTGAGTTCAAGCAAGTCCCTGCTTTTACTTTGTGATCTTGGTTCTGCCCCTCTATATGCTGATTTTGAACCATTCTTTTTTTCTATTTAGTTAATATTAATTTTCATAATATATGCATATGTGTGTATTCATGTATGTGGCAAGAATAGATTTCTCCAGCATTTCCTTTCCTAAACTTTCTCCAAGGGAAGCTTTGAAACTTGCTAGAAGGAAAAGTAGGCAATTAAGGCCAGAGAGATGCCAGTCTGATTTCCTCAGGGACAGGAGCCTCACTCCTCCCCTTAAGCTTTGCAACTGTTCTGATTTAGCATCTTCAATCCTTCCTGAAAGCAGCAGCATCCTTGTGATGCTGAGAAGTGGCTAATTTCAAAATCAGTGCTAAAAAACACCATCCTATCACAAAAACACAGGGGTGTCTGAGGCCAAATGTAGCTATAGATCATGAGAAAGAGCATCCCAAAGGGATGGGCTAATGAACTGATTTTCTGTTACTTCACCTATGATTTTTTTTTTGTTTTATTTTTTTCAGTTTTCTTCTTCCTTTCATTGTTGTGTTTGAAGCACAATATTAATGTTTTGGTTTTTTTATGTGATAGAGGTGGTAGAACTAGGTGGTAGGGAGCAACTGGGCCCTAGGTTACTTTTGAATTTTATGTCTTCTCTTTTTAAATGGCAGTGATTTGGAAACTAAGGGTGTTAATCAACTGGGAAATGGATACATCAATTACGGTATATGAATGTAATGAAATATTATTACATCAGAAATAACAAAAGAGATGATGTTAGGGAAATCTCAGAAGAATTATATGAACTGATGCAAAGCAAAGGGAGCATAACCATGAGAACAATTCATATAATAACAATAACTTTACAAAGACAAATTTTGAAAGACTTAGTATCCAAAACCATGTAATGACTTTGGACAATTCTAGAGAACAAATGAAGAAGCATCTTATTCACCTCTTGAAAGAAAGATAATGGACTAAAATCTAGAAAGAAATATATAATTTTGGAAATTGCGAATATGGGGACTTGTTTTGATTGATTATTAATATTTCTTACAATGACTTTGTTTTTTTTTCTTTTTTGTCTTCCATTGGGGATGGTAAATGG
>CM053590.1:153415036-153432098 GCA_028646515.1 Pseudochirops corinnae | reverse complement strand
GATGGGATGATATTTAAAAGGTGAAATCGAGAGTTGAGAGAGGAATATGATGAGAGGAAATGGGGAGAGACATAATGGGGTAAATTATCTCAAATAGAAGAGGCAAGGAATTACTGTTACAGTGGAGGGGAAGAACAAGAAAGCAAAGGGGATGGGTCAACCTTATTCTCATTGAATTTGGCTTATGCAGGGAATGACATACACTTTATATTGGGTATCTTGCCCTACAGGAGAGTAGGGGGGAAATGGGATGAGAGAGGGGATGATGGAGGGGAGTGTAGGTTGGGGGGAGGGTCTTGAGAAGCACACATGTTTGTAAAGGTACAGGGACAAAGTAGAGAAAAAAACAACGAGTGTGGGATAGGATGGAGGGAAATAGAGTCAGTCTTTCGCAATGTATCCACTAAGTGAATGTTTTGCGTACCTACATGTATACAGCCTCTATTGAGCTGCTTATCTTCCCAGTAAGTGTGGGTGATGAGGGAGGAAGGGAAAGAAGCTACAATTCAAAGTTTTAAAATCAAATGTTTAAAAAAATATTATTATTATTTACATGCCACTGGGAAATAAGACATACAGGCATCGGGGTATTGTTATCCATTTTCCCTACCAGAAAGTCAGAGTGAGGAGGATATAGGAGAGAGCAGATTGGGTGAGAGGGTATATAGTGAGATCACTGTTTCGGGGTTGTGGTAGGGGAAAGGTGGGATGAAAATTTGTAACTCAAAATCTTGTGGAAATGAATGATGTAAATTAAAAATAAACATACAATTTAATTTAAAAAAAAGAAACTGAGATTCCTGTTAAGAAATCTTCACTCTCTTCTGCCACACAGGGCCACCTATTTGAACTAGACCATGTGATTGCTAAATTACAGGGACTGTGACTCATACTGATGAAATTGTTGTGAAGTATAGTGCCTCCACTCTCCTCTTGGCTTATTTAATAATGGCATCGGGTGTATGAATAAATCAGTGATCTTGTTTAGCTGAGTCCCTAATGGTAAAAGGACAAGGTGATCTTCAAATTCTGTTTTCAGTGTGATTATGTTGCTGTCTCCTTCACATTTTTCAACAGCATCTGTTGAGAACGCAGAGTGAATTGTTAATTCACCTTCTATCTGTAAAATTAGCCCAGGTTCAGAAAGGACTACAGTAGCAGCTGGCAAACAATGCTAATGCTTCCAGACTTCATCAGCAGAATGTACCTTTGCAATAAAATGTCCAGTTCACTCTGCATTTTGTTGCTGCTAGTCACAACTCCAAGCAAAGATTAATTAGCATTAGTGCATTTGTACATATTGGGTTAGTGCTCAGTAGTTATGAAAATTGTGTCCTAATTGTAGACTGTGCCTTATATTAGATGTCTGTTTCTAGGCTAAGATTTGGTTGGGTACAGGTTTATCTTCATTGTTAGAGATATTTAACACTTGTATTAGAGATGGGCTTGTCTCTAGAAGCCATCTAGTCTAACTCACAGATAAGCAAGTCTCTCTTCATTTTGGAGTCAGCAAATCTTCCTTCTCCTATCTACTACCTGTAATGGTAATGGTAATGGTAATTTGTCATTAATAAACCTAAGGAAATCTGAAGACATTTCCTGCTTTGAAGATATACCCTACCCCCTAATTGGCTAAATGTAGGCACATGAAGCCTGTGGTAGGAGGAGTTTGCTGAAGGGTGGAGCAGAGCCCACTGGAAGCTGGGTGTCAGATCAGCTAGACTGGAGGGAGGAGAGGACACATCTGAAGGAGATAGTTAGGCTTCTGAGTAAATGTTGGTTTGCTGGAAGTTTAAATGATGCTGTGGCTCTCTATGCTGTTAGGCTTATTAACTTCTTTGCTGCTATAATGGAATTGGCTTACTGGTTTTGGCATTCACTTTTCTGGTGTCTGAATGAATGTTTGCTTGTGTCTTCTATGTGGGGAGTCTGTTATATTTTATGATTGAGTGCTATACAGGCATATTTATATTGACCATTGGCACTGTGAATATTGTATTGGTGCTATACTACCTTAGTGGCTTTGGGTATTCACTTCACTGTTTTATACCTCAGTTTCCTCATCTATGAAATGGGGGAGTTGAACTAGATGATCTCTAAGGTGCCTTTTAATCCTAAGGCTATGATGCGATGATTCTACATCTATATGAATACACAAACACACACACACACACACACACACACACACACACCCCTCTCTAATAAGGAGGCACCCAGCCCACACTAGAAGACATTTAATAGTATATAACTGAGGCTACTCATCCCATCCTCAGACAGTTTCAAATAATTTCCCCTATTTCACTGATATATTTTATTCTTCTTACCCACTACCCTTCACTTTTATGCTCTTTTCTCTGAGATAAAGTCTAAATTATCTTCTAATGGAAACCACCAAGCACTCAAAGATAGCAATTATTTCCCTAGCTCTGAGATTCCTACTATCTGGGCAAAACACACACAATTCCTTCATTAAATAGCATGTCCTTTTCTTTTGATATCTTGGTCACCTTTTTGCCTATAACTCTAGTCTATGACTTAAAAAGAGGTTGTCAGGCTCAAAACACTATTTGGTAATAGTGCCAGTACAGGTGTGTATCACATTTCTTATTTCCACTAAAAATTTCCCATAAATAACAAATGATTATTTCTTTCTTAGGCAACTGGTGACAGAGTAGTTAGAAAGCTGGACCCGAAGTCAGGGAGACCTGGGTTCAAATGTGAACTCAGACATAGCTGTGGCAAATCATTTATCCTCTGTCAGTCTCAGTTTCCTCAACTGTAAAATAGGGATAATAATAGGACCTACTTCCCAGGGTGATTGTGAGGATTACATTGTTGTAACCTAACAACCCCCATCTCCCCCCATCATGGGTAAGTTTGCCTAGGAGACCTGCACAAGCCCAACAACACCCACCTAGGTAATAAGCCTGCCAAGGAAACCTGCACAAACCTGTCACCTGGAAGCCTTAGCCCCCTCACCCCCCCACAGGAACTTTTCAGTTGGGCAACAAACTCATCTCTGAGCAACGAGTCATTGGGCAATGAACTTATTGCTATCTTTTGGCTTCTGTATTTTCCTATTTCCACAGCAACTAAGTTGTGGTTTTCTCCTGGTAACAGTTATGTTGTGACTTTTGTCTATATAAGCCCTGAGGAAATGCATGTCAGGGCTGCTTGATTTGGGTGGTACTCATCCCTTGCAGTCGCCAGTTACTAAACTCCACTTAAAATGAATAATGTTCTCACTTGCTCATTTCTTGGTATAACAACATGAAACTAATATTTGCAAAAATACTTAGAATAATACCAGCATATAGTGAGTGCTATATATATATATATATATATATATATATATATGTTTATGCCTTTCTCTTCTCTTTCTCTTAATCTTTTAACCTTTTAAAAAAAATGTATAACTCTGGACAAATCACTCAATCTCTTTGGTCCTCAGTTTCATTATCTACAAAATGAGCACAGTAATAGAATCTACCTCACAATATTGTTGTAAGGACCAAATGAGCAAATATATGTAAAGCATTTTGAAAGCGATAAATCATTTTCTTATTATTAATTATCTGTGGTATTACTTGCATCTTGATTGACTACCACAAATGGTAACATAAAAATATTACTCTTAGGAATTTTTTTTACTCTTAGGAATGTGGGCAACAGCAATTTACTTAGTTTTAATGAACGAGTGATTTAGAGTTATGATATCATATTAAGTCTTTAAGACTCTTTAGCTCTAAATCTATGACCTTACATAGTGAAAACATTTAGGGACCATTTAAAAGGTGCATTTTAAAATTGGGCTTAAAATATGCCATTCAAATGAAATCTGTTTCCTACTATTCTTGCTGAGATATTGTCCAACATGACCTCTCCATGCATTAGGATTTTTGATCTGAGTGGACTCCCACTTACGTGTTAGATTAAAGATCTGCAGACTTGCAAGGCCATTAGAAGATATGTGATATACAGCTCTAATTTTACAGATGGGAAAACTGAGTCTCAGAGAAGGAAGTGCCCCCACCATGATCACACAACTAATAAATGACTGTGCCAGAATTCAAGCTCAGTTATTTTTTTAATATTGTTGTTTGTTTTCCTGAACACATTTCACTTATCTTGCCAGATGAAACTGAGTTGCAATTCACTATCTTTAAGTATCTTTAATATATTTATTATACTTCTGAGGCTCTGTAAAAAATCGGAGTTGGGTCATGGTCCTCTCTTTATAATAGCCACAACAAAATGCATTCTATGCAAAGCAAAACAACTCTGAGGTCCCACATCTCACTGGCCAGATTGCCTAAGATGACAAAACAGCAAAATGATAAATGCTGGAGGGGATGGGGAAAAACTGGAACACTAATGCATTGTTGGTGGAGTTGTGAACTGATCCAGCCATTCTGGAGAGCAGTCTGGAACTATGCCCAAAGGGCTATAAATAAGTGCATACCCCTTGACCCAGCAATACCACATCTAGGGTTATATCCCAAAAAGGTGAGAGAAGTGGGAAGAGTACCCATATGTAGAAAAATATTTATAGCGTCTTTTTTTGTGGTGGCAAAGTATTGGAAAACAAGGGGATGCCTATCAAATGGGGAATGGATGAATAAGTTGTGGTATATGAATGTAATGGAATACTACTGTGCTATAAGAAATAAGGAGCAGACGGACTTCACAATAACCTGGAGAGACTTATATAAACTGATGCTGAGCAAGAAGAACAGAATCAGGATAAATTTGTACACAATCACAGACAACGTATATATGATGACTAACTTCAATAGACTGACCTCCTCTCAGCAATATAAAGTTATAAGACAATTCCAAAAGACTCATGATGGAAAGAGATAACCACATCGAGAAAAAGAGATGCGAAGTCTGAATGCAGATTGAAACAAACAACTTGCTATGTTTCTTTTGCTTGTTTTGTTTTGTTTCCTTTTTCCCTCTGATCATTCCATCAGTTATAATCCTTCTTTACAACCTGACTAATGATTAATGTGAAGATATTATTAGATCCTATATTTGAGTGCATGCCATCATGATGGGTTGGGGGAGTAAGGAGAGGGAGAAAATCTGAAACTCAAGGGACTGTGGACCTGAATGTTGTAAACTAAAAGTAAATAAATCAATTTAATTTAAAAAAAAATAAAATGCATTCTACCTTGATTGTGATTATATATTTATAAACATTTTTTGGTGGTGGTCACACAATTCAAAGTCCTGCAGTTCAGTTGAAACTATGAAAAGGAATAAAATTGAATCTTTCCTTGTGATGTCTTAGTCCTAAAACCTAATTCATGATTAGAAAGACAGTTTGTGATTATCAAACACGGAAATCTCTTTATTTATACCATGTGAACAAATTTGAAGAGTGTTATGTGGAACTACTGAATAATTTATTTAATGTTTAGGTAATTTGAGATTCTGTTGTGCCCAGACTGGTATGCCTAAGAACTTTACAGTTTTTCAGTTTAATTCTAGAAATCAACATTCTGGTAAGAGGAATGGGAAGAGGTGGGTAGAAAAAGAGCAGATGGTAGAGGGAAGACATTATCTCAGGCTAAAGGAAACAAATCCTAAACATTACATTCCCTTATTCCTTATGCATCTAAAATTTTTAATATCAAAAAAAATTTTAAAATCTAATAGTGTTTAAATTAAAGGACTTTGATTTTTAATATTTTTTATTCTAGGTCTGAAATCAGTATTGTAAAAATACTAGAAATAAAACTTGCTTTTAGATAGATGTACTTCATCGATATTTTTACTTTTCAGATGTTTAACCTTTTGCATGTGTTTTAAATGAAAAAATATCATATTCTGTTTCATGCATTCTTTTTTCCCTAAAAACTAGAAGCAGAAATTTCAGGATGTGAGAATAAAAAATATATATATTTTGGATTTCACATTTTAATTCAATAAAGTTGGTAATTCTTTTCTTCATTGACTCCAGAAAACAAAAACCTCTGAATCTGAAGAGCTTTCATAATATATACAAAATACTTTTGACTAAATAATTCTAAATTTTGGCCTACTTACCCATCAGTTTTTTTTTTCTTAACTAACCTTGGATTTTTACTCTGGACATATATTATTGAGATATTAATATACCATACAATATGTATGCTGTTATGTGGTAGGCAGGAAGGAAAGAAAGGGGTACTGTTATAGAAGCAAAGTATGGGTGAGAGGGAAAAATCAAGATTCAGTAAGTCATTAGGAACTTATCCCTTATTTGTTCCTTGGGTGTTGGCTTTTAAAAACAACAAAACAAATCACTAGTTCTATCAACATAGGAATTAAAGTACCATAACTTGATTTGTTACGATATTAAAACATTATCCCCTCATCTACTATAAGATTTGTGAGGGTATGGAAAAAAGTGTTGTATAATGGGCAATAAACTAGACAAGCAGTTCTCAACCTGTGGGTCGCGACCCCTTTGGGGGTCTAATGACCCTTTCACAGGAGTCACAGCAGTCGCCTAAGACCATCGGAAAACACATATTTCCGATGGTCTTAGGAACCGAGATACCACTCCTCTATCTGTCTCCAGGCAGGTATGCCCATATGCAGATAAACCCACATATGAGTATTAAAGGGTCACAGCATTAGGAAGGTTGAGAACCACTGAACTACAATGAGAGTCAGAAGAGCTTATTCTGAATCTTGGCTCTGCTTTTACTATGTGATCTTGGACAATTTCATGTTCAACTGCCTCAGTTTCAGTTTTATCATCTACAAATAAGCAGAATGGACCACATGATCTAAATTTGCTTGCTCTTCTATTTCACAAGGTAGGAAAAGTTAATTTGATATCTGCACAAATTAAAAAAAAACTATCATTATTGAATTAAAACCATAATTAGGATTTCTTGTGGGAAAATAAGTCGAAACAAAGCTTATGGTGAGCTGAAGCTTCTAGACTAACAAAAATATAAACTAAAGCTACTGCTAATTCATTTTGAGAGTAGGAGAAGTGTAAATGGAATATAAATAAATAGATAACTAGTAACTAAATAATGATATGCAAAACAGCTTTTTCACAAGTTGCAACTGATTTCCCCTTTTAAAGTTCTTAGAGTATGAAACTAAGCTTTCCAATATCTTCACAATTTAGTATTTGAAAGGGATTGACAGCCTTTAGTAGTGAGTGTTTAACATGACAACAAAATTAAGCTAAAAAAAAATAATGATAAGGTGAATAAGAGCCTAAAGTTAGAATGAAGAGAACTAGATTCAAATATTGGTCTTGACAGTACCAACTATATGACTATAGGCAAGCTATTCATCTTGTGTTTCTTCATCTGAAAAACAGAGATAATAATATTTCACCTAACTCATATGATTATTGTGAGGAAAATACAAATTTTAAAGAAATAATTTATCTTAAATTCTCAGTATCCTAGAATGGAAATGGCAGAAAAAAAGTGCCAAACTGCATTGATAGAGAGAGAGTTTCTTCATGCAGGGGTTCCATAAACCAATGAAATTATAGATTCATTCCCTATCCCATCATCATTATTAATGTTTCTTTTGAGGGTATTTAGAGGTTACTGTAGTTTCAGCCCCAAGGAAGGAAAAAAAAAGACCAGGCAACAGAACACAAATGAATTCTCTAGAATAAAAGAAAAAAGGATCAAAAACAAAGAAAAAAATATAATTTCTGAGGAAAGATTTTTTGTTTCATAGGGAAAATGATGATAGGTGATACAAACTTCCTTCCCTGTTAAGATGCTAGAGGAAAAGGTACCATTACAAAAAAAAAAACCATACACATACGAAAAAACCAAACAAACCCCATTTTAACTAGAAACTACTGGAGCAGCAGTATGACATTAAAAAAATGTGATGTATGATACTAAGCTGAATACAGGAGAATCATCAATGTAGTAAAACTAACAACCAGACACATAAATAAAAAGTGTTAGTTATGCCATTATACTGAGGCACTGAGAAGGCTGCATTAAAACCCAAAGTTGCACAGCATTACTGACTTTTAGAACTGGAAAGGACCTTTAGATATTATCTAACACAACATCATTATTGGACAGAATTGGAATCTAAAGCCTCTGGTCCTTTGTAGACCTGTTTCATCATGATAGTGATAAAGTGCTGGAAAAGGGGACAGAGATACTTAATTACACAGTTTTATGATGTTTATAAAGATTAATTTAATTGCTGGTGCACTTACTGTGATATTTTTGTCTAACGATCAAAAAGTCAATACCATTACATTCATATAAATATAGACACTATAATGGAAAATAGAAGGCAAACTAACTAAAACTGAATGGGAGGCTGACTCATAGGTTTTCCTTTCAATCTGTTTCACCTCCTGATCACTCTCTAGTCTGTTCCATCTCTACACCAGCTGTCTTATTATACTAATGATGGATGTCCTAAGGCCTTTTCACTAATGAATAAGTTTTTCCCTGGGGTCACCATATCATGAGCCACTTTTTTCACTTTACTTCCAGTTCCTCTCCAATATTTGTCATATCTACAAAATTATCTTTCCAACCATGTTGATGCCCTCTCTTTCAGGTCAGGAGATCCTAGGAGACTTTTGAAAATGATGGCTTTAGTGTCTCTCAGGAACAACAGCGGTTGACAACAGGGAAAGCATTTGCATTGAGGAGGGTGATCACTAGGTCACGAGACTGGGCTGTTGATGGTATAGTCTTCAACAGGGGGAAAAGATAATGATGCTTTATGTTTTAATGAGGCTGAATGTCAGACTCCAAACTGCTTGTAAACAGAGTTGTAATTGATCTTGTTCAAAAAATTCTGCTAATGTATGCTGTGGTTCTTTCTGTTTGGTATTTCTTTCTGTATAGTAATAAACTCGTTGCCCCATATCTGATTCATATTATACATTGAGAACCACTTCTGCTGCTCCTTTGAAGAGCTCCTTAACCATCCAATGACTACTAAAATGATCAACTTTTCTAATGCACATGTCAGATCTTGCCCAACTTTGCTTTCATCTAACATAAATTATATGGTAGAATGGTCTTCCCATACAGAAATTTCAATCATCATAATTATGAAAACAACCATTTATATAGTGCTTTAAGACTTAGAAATGGCATGTACATATTATTTATCCTCATAACAATTCAGAAAAGTATATGCTATTATATTATCCCCATTTTACAGAGGAAGAAACTGAGAGTCACAGGTTAAGTATGTGACCTAGTTACCAAATCATTTATCAGTACCTCCTTGTAGTATGGATTGAAGTGAATAATTAAAGGTCTCTTTGTCATTCCATTTGCCTTTTGAAGGATCAGATAATTACCAAGTGGTTTTTTTTTCGAGTTACCTGTTCCACTTTTTACACACAGAAAGAGCTTTAGCAGATATTTTGATAACTGAAATCACCTGCCTGCCATCTCTACTATATCTTCCCTTCACGACAGAGTCAGTGATCTATTTCCTAAACTCCTCACCTATGTTCTCTTTCTGTCCTGGTGGTCTATATTCTGTTCTAGCTAATAATGTCTATTTACATCTTTATACAAATTTTGCCCAAATACCCTCTACCATACTCTCCTTCTCTGGGCCCTAGATTCCCTCATGAATTTATTTTAATATATCATATTATTCTCTACCTTTCCTCTCCTCCACTTATCTATTCTATTCCTTTTTTAATACAATTTAGTCTTCCAGAACTTCATCCCAATCTTGGCTATGATTCCACTAAACCTCAATGAAAACTTTGAAAACAAATTTGCTTCCCACCTTTAAAATCTTTAGCTTATTTTATTCTGTACCTATATTTCAAACCTTTGTATATAGACTTCTGATTTTATGGGTTCCATTGTTGATTTTTTTCTTGGTCTTTGTTTTCTATGAATTATTGGACACTTTTAAGTTTCTCTCTCCTAATACGTAATCATGGCCAATATTATCTAGATTGGCAAATAGACACAGATAATTTTCTGTCCTTACTTTTCAGTTTAAAATCCCTTCTTTCAGTTAATGCTACCTTGATAGGCTACAATAACAACTCTTTCTTTCTGTGTAAGTTTTAGCTTATGAAGCTAAAGAACAATTTGTGTGAGAATTTTTAGCAATTTCACATAATGAAAACACTTAATTTGGGGGGAGACCTTTTAAGAATATTCCATATCCAGAGTACTGGGTTAAATTTCAAAAGCAAAGCTCCAAATGAAGTAAGGCTAAAGCTACCATTAGCTAAGGACAATTTTTCCTTTAATGGAAATACTAAATTACTGCTTTTTCAACTGAACACTATTAAACAAATTTACTTTTTTTTCAATGAATGAAAGGAAGCCTAGTATTTTTTTTAAAGAGATATGTTATTTTCATTTGCCCTTAATGGTGCATCTAAATCAAGATGACTGTAGGAAATGAAAAAAAACACCAATAATTATTTCTAAAGACCTAACTTCAAAAATTGGATAAGGATGCAATTTATAATTTAAAAAAACAGGAAAAAATGCAAAGGAAAACTGGGCTTAGTGCCAAAAAACAAACAAAACTGAGAAGCAGCACAGAAGAAAATGTTGAATGAACATGGGTAATAGTTATGAGAGTTAATAGGCCAAATTAATATTGTCTTCTATCACAACCTCATAATTAGTCTGGAGGATTATCATAGAGGAAGCTGGAAAGTCCTAAATAATATATAACCTTGGTTGACACTAAGTTTCCTTCTCTGTAAAATAATGTAGTTCAATTCAGTGTTCTCTAAGGTTCACCACCCTCTAAAACCAAAATTCTAATCCAATAATGGAAGGAATTACATATATCAAAATTTTGATTCAAGGATTTGGATAAGGATTTAGCCCTATTGAGAAGTCCATGGTGAAATGAAAGTGGAGATCACCCTAAAATGAGGGTAAAAGAGGAGGTCCAATTAATTATTAAGGAATACAACCATCCAGAAAATAATAATGTCTTTCTAATCTACACAATTTTGATTCAAATTTTTGTCACTTTACAGAGCTATCAGATTAACAATGAAGTATTTCTGAATTTTTAAGCTTCTTATTTATGATAATGGCATTTAAAAAAACTGCCACTTATCAGTTTCACTGTGTCATTTTCCTTTGCAATGATTTATTATGCTTCCCGTTTCACTATTGATAAGAAATAAGATACACCCTTAAAACATCATGGACCAATTTAATTTCTCTGCATTTTTCTATTCTCATTCATTGGAGCATGGCAGCATCAGAGGCCATTTAATTCAACTCCCTCATTTTTACAGATGAAAAAACTGAGGTATGGGAAAGTTTAGTGATTTAGTAGTAAAAGTTAGATGCATGATTCTAACTTGCACCCTTTAACTTTATATCTAGAATGATTTTACTGCCCCACAGTGCCTTCCTGAAAATGTGAGTTTAAGAGAGTCTAAATGAATTGTCCATAATCATACAGCTAGTACTTGTCTGAGGAAGGATTTGAACTCAACTTTTACTGAATAAAAGTCCAACATTCTACCCATGATGCCACTAAAATGCCTCCTATTACACTTCCAGTTCTTAAACTCCTTGAGAAAGCTATTTACTGGAATTTTCACAATCCTCATACTTCTACATCTCTGTAGCCTTTGATATAAATCATACTCTTTTCCTTAATACTCTCTTTTCTGTAGTCTTTCATGCCACCTGGATCTCTTCCTACTTATTGGACCATTTTTCCTAATGTCCTTTACTATATCTTCATCCAGGTAATATGTGCTAACCATGGGTGTCTGCCCTGTCCGTGGCCCTTTTCTCTTCTCTTTCTATGTTATTTCACTTAGTGATCTCATAAACTCCCATGGACTGAGTTGTCATTTCTTTGTAAATGATTCTAAGACACATTTATGTAGCCCTAACCTCTCTCCTTATCTGCAGTGTTGCATTTTCAACTGTCTTTTGGACATCTTAAACTTGATATCACATTGACACTTTAAATTCAACATATCCAAAACAGAACATATATTTTTCCCCAAAATCTTTCCCTCTCCCAAAATTAACTCTATCGTTGAATGTACCATCATATTACCAGTCACCTAGTTTCATAACATAAGTGTCATCTCCAACTGCTGACTGTTTCTTAATTCCCACATTTAAATCTATTTTCAAGTCCCATCAATTCTACATTTACAATGTCTCTCATATGTGACCCCTGCTCTCTGATAGTGCCACTTCCCCAGTGCAGGGCTTTATCACCCCAAGCCTAGACTATTATAAAAGCCTTCCTCAGTCATCTTTCCCCACTCCAGTTCATCATAAACTGTTAACCATAGTAATCATCCTCAAGTGAAGGTCTGACTACTTTATTTCCCTCTTCAAAAAACTTCAATGACTCACTATTACCTCCAGGATCAAATATGATATTCTGTTTATTGCTCAAATCCTTCATAAGCTGACCCCTTCTTACTTTTAGAATTCTCTTACATTTTACTCCCATTCATGCTCTCCATGATACAGTGACACTGACCTCCTTGGTATAAGAGACTTCATCTCCCAGCTCTGCATTTTTCCTGGTTGCTTCTCCTGTCTGAAATGTTGTCTATCATCTCTGTCTTTCAGTTTCCCTTGATTCTCTCAGTTACAGGTAAAATATTGAAATTCTATCATCTCAAAGGATACTTTTTTAAAGTTTTATTTTATTTTTAATAATGGAATAAAATGTATTTCTATAACAGTATAATTTTTAAAAGTTGATTGCACATAAAACTGCAAAACTGTTATGTACAACTTTCTATTCCTTTTAAGTATATATTAAAGTTATCGTGTAAATTTCTTTTTCCCTCCTCCCAAACCACTTTATTTGAGAAGAATTCAAATGATACTCAGATTCTCAAGTATAAAATGCAGTAATCATGACATTTTCCTTCTTCCTCATTCCAACAAAATGTACTGATTGATTCACTGTGTACAGAATCAATATGCTTCATTTCATTATGTGTTCAGTCATTCTTTTATCTTCATATACCTCTGTTTCCTCATGCTTAAAATGGGCATAATAAAGATACCCATTTCAAAGGGTTACTAAGACATAGTACAACGTGTGGCGAACGTTAAAGGAACATTGATTTGCCTTGATAGTAGAAGAGAGAGGCCTCAGTCATACCCTTAAGAAAGCTTAAGGCATAATTCACTTCTCTCCCTCTTCTCTAGCTACCTCCTCCACAACCTCATTGATTGTCTTGCTGCCCATCAGAGATCATATTCTTAAGCTTTTATTTCTAACGTATATGTGTGGATATGTTTAATGAAAATCTGTGAAATTGGAGAGGAAAAAATAAGTCTTTATTTTAAACAGTCTTTGATTTTCTTGGTAATCTTATGTATTCTATTTTATGCATTTAAATATATTACTCTGAGAAGTGGTTACCAGACTGACATAGGAATCGAGGGCATCATAAACATTAAGAAACCTCTCCCTAGATGAACTTATGCCTTGGGGAAGTTTTTTTTTTCATAGTATATTTTCCATTTTGTGATTCTAATGAATGGTTATTTATTATGTTTTTTTCTAGGTGACAATTCGTTTTTGTTGACTCACGATTAAATGAGATCTATGATATTTAACTCTACGGTTAAAGCTACATCATATTTGTCTTTCCTGGTACAGAATTCATGTGATCATTTAATAATGTTGTTTTTTGCTTCTCTTATGCCAGGTATTCCTCCATATGATTTGTTTTTACTGAATTTGGTAATCTCTTCCCTTCTTTAGATAAGTTTTTGAATCTAGATTTGATTTTTTCTAATATGCTAAATGAAATTTTTAAGGTCTGCAGTAAGAGTTTTAAGTTCTGACCTGAATTCATTCCTAATTACCTCTTTAATGTATTTTATTTCTCTTTTGAATGATTCTGAAATTTCTTGTTGTTCTATGCTGTCATGGGAGTGTATAAGTTTCTGTATTTCATTAGTCAATGAATCACTTTCATTTGTATTATATTTTTCAAGAGAACTTGGTATTCTCTTTGAGGATTTATATTTTTAGGATTCCTTTAGTTGATATCCCTGCTTATGTTTGGGGTCTTTAAGAGACTTTTTCTCTTGAATTCTTTGGTGTTTCAGTGTGTGTGTGTGTGTGTGTGTGTGTATTCTCCAGTCTAATTTTCTGGCCCCTCCACATTTGTTGATGGATAAATCATTGAGTTTAATCTAAAAGTTAGCCATATATGTCTCACACTGGGAAACAGGTTTACTAGCATGGTCCTTTCCCTGAGGATTCTCTGGAAGACCAGAATCAGCCCTGACTGGACTTCACTACCACTTTCTCAAGAACACAGTCTGTAATAGAACTCCCTCTTTCTCAAGACCACAATCTTCACTCCAATCTGATGTCCATTTTACCTCTCTAACATTTTTGTTCTTGGGTAAGTTGAATTAGAACATTTCACTTTTTGTAAGAGAGTGGGATGGTAGGAGTATAGCCTGGGAAGAATTTCTATAGGTTTGTGAGATCTGTAAGCCTGTGTTGGATTCTGGGATACAAAGACAAAAATAAAAGGGTATGTGAGGGGCACATAATTTATACAAATATAGGCATATACAATTTACACACTGCCTCCTCCATTAGGACTCTAATTTACATAAGAAATTTTTAAAGAGATGTAAATATGAGTTTGGGGCAGGGATGGATGTTAAAGGTTTCTGTTTACGTATAAGAAAACTAATGCCCAAAGTATTTAAGTACTTGTACAAATATACATATAAAGAAGAAGAATAGAGATTTGAACTTAAGCCAACTGAGTCCAAATGCAGCAACTTTTCTAGCACATCACTGATTATTGTGCTCCACTCCTAAACTTTTTAAAGACATAGGTATAAAAAAAAAAAACACATAGATTTTTTTTAAAAAAAATGAATTGTTTTCTTCAGTTAACTTTTATACCTCCTCTTCCATTTGGCCAATTTTACTTTTTAAGGAGTTGTTTTCTTCAGTGTACTTTTTTTTTTCATTTTGTCAATTACATTTTTAAAGGAATTATACAATTTTTCTTCTGCTCTCTAACTTGGCTTTTAAAATCCTTCTTGAACTCTTCCAAGAAGGCTTTTTGGGCTTGAGCGAAGTTCATATTCACCTCTGAGGTTTCAGATGTGGGTACACTGACAATGCTATGCTCTTTTGAATTTGTGTTGTGATCTTCCCTATCCCCATAATAAGAATCTATGGTCTTTGATTTTCTGTGTCGCTTAGTACTCATAGTGATTGCCTTTTTCCTGGCTTTTAAAGTTGATCTCTGCTTCTAAGGTTGAGGGGGCACTCTCTCACAGTTCTTGTACCCAGTGCTGGGAGCTTGGTTACAGGGAACCTAAGGTTCTGGCAGATGGAGGTTGTAGAGGCTGTAGGTTACCTGGTGCTGAGCTGAAGCTGCTGGTGGTGGCTAGTATGTTCCAAGGCCAGGTGAGGTTTTACTTGGTTTCCACCAGGTTACACTGAAGTTCGTGGGTTGAGGTGTGGGAGTGGGAGTGTTCTGGCCACTGGAGTTTGCCTCCTCACTATGGGCTGTACTAGAGCATGGGTAGACTCAGCCAGTGGTGGACACCTTCCTTCCATACAAGTGGTGGTTCTCTGCACTGGTGCCTGACAGTTCCTCTGTCTGTGCAAAGCCATGCAGCTGTCCTGGTGTTTGTGCTTATCTGCTCCACCATACTCAGGCTCAGGATCTGTCAATAGTTTGCCGGGGTGGGACTTGTTGCTGGCTTACTGGAACATCTCTGGTTGTGTATTGGTCCCCTTCAGGCACAGCAAGAGGGACCTTTCCTATTAATCCCCCTGGGCTCATGAGCTAAAAAAAACTGCTGCACCCCATCTTTCTGCTGGCTCCACCCTTTTAGGATTTCTCCTAGGATACTATATTCTGGGTTATTCAGAGTCAGTAAGGGAGAGTGAAAGTGATTTACTGCTTACTCCACCATCTTGGCTCCCAACAACCAACACACATTTTAGGAGATATCAATCCAGTTTCAAAGCCTGACAGATTCATCACAAAAATTGGCCTTGTGGTCACTTCTAAACACAATCCTGGCAACTTTAAGAATACGACTTTAGAATTTCAAAGTATCCCATAAAATCAAAATCTTACATCATTGGATGAAAATTAAGTGCTAGAAACAGTTGATAATAACTTCGTGTCTCTATTTAAAGAGAAATGTTCATACTACTAGTGGAAACTTGTCTGAAAGAAAAATTCATTTATGCGTTATGCATCAGTAAGTTATTCCAAATAATTGGATAATATCTTTTAAGCCACCAGAGGCAAAATCAAAGTGATAAAAAGATGCAGGCACATATATGTACATATTTCCCCATAAATAAGATCACGATTCTGCAAATGGATTTGCTGAGTGCTGATGGAAGTTAATATACACTTAATGAGAACTCTAACTGCTTCCTTTTAAAATCTCATTCACTGAATTTATAGTACATCCCCCATATTTTCTACAAACCAACTAAGACATAAGCCCCCTCCCCATCTCACTTCTCCTCACCTAATATTGGCAATAGTCTTTTAAATGTTACTCTATCCAATACCAAGTTATTTCATGTAGAGGGTAGTGTGCCCACTTTAAATAGGCTCAGAATAATTGTAGAGGAAATTTGAATGTAATACACAAAAACTGGGCATTTAACATTGAACTAAATTATTATACTGGCCTAAGGAAAATGCCAAGCTGTATATCTACACATTGGTCCATTTCTAGGAGTCTAGTTAAAAGACAACTATTATGTCAGACAAGGGAATTTTTAACAAAATAAGCCACTTATGAGAATCAAAGGTAAAGAATTTGCCTGTTTTGAGTCTGTGTATCTGGAGCAGAGGGGCAGCAGGAATGTGGGAATGCTTAAGCTTTTTTTTTTTAAAAAATTTTATTATATCATCATTCATTTCCACAAGATTTTGAGTTACATATTTTCTCCCCCTCTTTCCCCCACCCACCGCCCCAAAACAGCCATCCCAGTGTGTCCCGCCTCCCCCAGTCTATTCTCTCCTATGTCACTTCTGGTAGGGCAGGATGGATCTCCCAACCACAGTGCCTGTGTATCTCAAGTTCCAGTT
>CM053590.1:153400251-153414536 GCA_028646515.1 Pseudochirops corinnae | reverse complement strand
ATCTGGCAAAGTTGACTTTTTAAGGCATTCTTCTCCTCATTGGCTTTTTGGGCCTCTTTTGTCATTGTTAATCTGTTTTTTAAGGTGTTAATTTCTTCATTCAGGTTGTTGACTCTCTTTTCATGATTTTCTTCCATCATTCTTATTTCTCTTCCCAATTTTTCTTCCACTTCTCTCATTTGGTTTTCAAAATCTTTCTTCAGCTGATCTCTAGCTTTGTGGCAGTCTTCATGTTTCTTGGAAGCTTTTGGGGTGGGAGTTCTGACTGCATTGTCTTCCTCCCTTTCCCTGCTTTGTTCCTTTTGTTCCCCAAAGAAGGAATCTAGGGTTTGGTTACTGTTCTCACTTTGCTTCCTATGCTTATTCAATGTTGCCATTAAATGTTGTTGTTTTTTTAATTAGTTCTGTGGAACTCTGCTTCCAGAGGGAATAGCTCTGTCCCAAATTGGTGGGGTTTTCCCAGCTGCCGGGGCCTTTAGGAGGCTGCTGGGTCCCTCCTCAGCTCCAATTCACCAAAAAAAAACCCCAGGACCACCACCCAAGACCATGATCTGGATCCAGGCTGCTCAACATGAGAGCACTTGGCCTCTGAACAATCACTTGGTCCCCCTGCAGTCTGCAGGCCAGGAGCTGTGAAGCAGCAATGCGGAAGCAGGTGCAGAACCTCTGCTTT
This sequence comes from Pseudochirops corinnae, assembly GCA_028646515.1. Taxonomy (NCBI): domain Eukaryota; kingdom Metazoa; phylum Chordata; class Mammalia; order Diprotodontia; family Pseudocheiridae; genus Pseudochirops; species Pseudochirops corinnae. Next base: position 153,413,863 of record CM053590.1, on the reverse strand, counting down.
CTGCTTCTTAGCCCTGGAGGTGGCTTGGCTGGACCTGCTTTTCTTCCCTGGTTTTTAGCCAAGTTCCACTAACCTGAGTCCTTTTTCCTTATTCCTAGATAATTCTGGATCCTGCCACAGCTGTCGCAGATCCATTGTCCTGAAGCTCCAGCCATGGCGGGGCTTGGCTTGTTTAGCCACCCTGGGGCAAAAGCCTCCTTTTCAGGCTGGGCTGGTTTCTGCTCTCAGAGTTGAAATGGTCGCTTTGAGCCGAGCTGCCTTCAGCAGGAAATATATCTGTGTGTTTTACAACCCTAGAATTTGTTTAGAGTTATATTTTTTGGGTATTTGATGTGGCTGTGTTGGAGCTGTGATTTCTTGCTGCTCCTACATCGCCATCTTGGCTCCACCCCCCTTCATATATTTTTTCTTTGGAGCCAAGTTTGGTTCCATTATAATTTCACAAAATTCTGTTTCCTTTTTTCTTTCCTTTTACTTTGTTGTAATCATTGTATATTATTGATTGTCATATTTGCTTACTTTAATTTGCAACAATTCATATCTTTTCCTCCTTGCTTCTCTAAATAGAGTTCTTTACTCACTGTGTCTGTGGTCACAGAGATAATATGTATTATGCAGAACTTGAACTCAAGTCTTCTTAGTTCCAAAGCAAACTATCTCTGTAATATACCACACTGTTTCTCAATAATGTGTTCCTGTTTCTTGGAGGATAATGGCAAAGCTTATTCATGCCTATGAGTGTGTTTATGTATGTATGTATATGAATTGCTTAGTTTTTTTTTTATTAGCATGCATGTTTCTTGATTTACTGTGTTTTGGTATAATTGCTCTGTGGCATAATATATGTTAATTTCCCTTCATTGCACATAACATTTTTGTAACAAACTTCCTCAAAAAATTTGTAAGTTTTCATAGCCAGGGAATTTTAGATGTCATGGTTATTTGAATTTTCAGCATTTATCCTTAAGATCAGAAGCTTTGATCTTCAAAGGAGCTGATTTTTACTAGATAACAAATGTATGTATGGGGGAGGGGAGCTTTGAGGTGTGTACACGCACATATATATAACAGAGTACATGTACATATTATATATAATAGGTGAATATATTATATACATTTGTGTGCTGAACTAAGGATGTGTTAAATGAGTATTAACTGTTCATTCACATACTATGCTGTATTTATTAAAAAGAAAACTAGTACCCTCTTAGCTACATTTGAATTTTAACTACAGAGTTCTTCTGTTCTTAATCATGGAGATTATGTGATTATTTTGTAAATCAGATGTCTAGCCATCAAAGACTAGAGAAAAGCTGTTTTATAAACATTTCATAAATCTACATATAGAGTGCTCTATCTTACTAAAAATACAAATATTGTACCTTTGAAGAGGAAACCTTTTTTTGCCCTCTAACTGTTCTCCCCAGAGACTGATGAGTGTATGCAATATACAAAATAAAACATTTATAAAAATTCTCTTAGCAGGTTTATTAACCTTTTTAGGAAGAAATTACTGTTAAGTGCTTGAAACATTACATGGGGAAAAAAATTGAAAGAGCAGGTATTTATTTTAATGTATAGAGTTTACAATTCAATTGGAAAAATATTCAGAAATTGTCACTTAATCTATTTATATGTAATTTCAAGAACCCAGAGAAAATGCATCATGTCCTTCAAAAATACTATAGGCTTATGATAAGTGAATCTTCATCCCAACATTTGCTCTCCTAATTGATAGGCTAATTGAATACTTTGTTGATTCTGCTTATGTGTGGCATGTGAATTAATTCATTTCATTTTTTGGGAGGAATGTTGGACATTTGGTTCCAAGAGAACCTGATGCTGCATGAAATATATCAAAGCATCTTCTCCCAAAATATGGAAGAGACATGGTGTGAGTTCACCTTCCAGATGTGTAAAATGAGAGCCAGAAATATGAAATGATTTGACCAGTTATATAATTAGTTGGAGAGTTGAGTCCTAAACCTGAGTCTTCTAATTATTAGTGCAGGTTTCTTTCTACTATATCACTATTTTCTTGGCACACTTAAAGAAATGGTGGCATAAAAGGTAGAAGGAAGAATGAGGAAAACTGGCATATAAGATATTGAAGGGAAAAAGGTTAGTGAAGATCAATTTATTTACTAATGATTCAAATTATGAAATAGTCATTATCCTTATTATATAAAGGATTATCCCTAATCCTCTAATTCCATATCATTATACCCTCTCCTATATGGTCATACAGAAACACCACAAACACTTCCAATCCTTCTCCCCCCCCCCAAAAAAAAAACTGTTTCTGGAATTATTTTTTTCTTTTAAAACTTATTTATGGGGTGGCTAGATGGCTCAGTGAGTAGAGCACTGACCCTGGGGTCAGGAGGACCTGAGTTCAAATCCAGCCTCAGATACTTAACATTTACTAGCTGTGTGACCTCGGGTAAATCACTTAACCTCAATGGCCCTGCCTTCCCCCCTCCAAAAAGCAAAAACAGAGAAACAAATAAAACTTATTTACTTTTAGTTTTCAATATTCATTTCCACATGATTTTGAGCAACAAATTTTCTCCCCATCTCTCCTCAACCCCTACCCCAAGATGACAAGTATACTGAATACCTCTTTCTCCAATCTGTCCTTACCTGTATCCCCCTGATTCCTCCCCTTTTTTCTTGTACTGTAAGATGGATTTCTATACTCCATTGTCTGTATATCACATTTCCCAGTTGCACACAAAAATAATTTGAAACATTTGTTTTTAAAGTTTGAGCTCCAGATTCCCTTCCTTCTCCCCCTCTAACCCACCCCTGCTGGGAAGACAAGCAATTCAACATAGGATATGCATATGTGGTTACACAAAACATTTGCATAGTAGTTTTATTGTTAAAGACTAACTATATTTCCCTCAATCCTATCCATCCCTCATTTATTCTATTTTCTCCTTCGATCCTGTCCCTTTTCAAAAGTGTTTGCTTCTAACTACTCTCTACCCTAATCTGCCCTGCCTTTTATCAACCCTCCACTTATCCCCATCCCCCCTTCTTTCCTATAGGATAAGATACCCAATTGAGTGTGTCTGTTATTTCCTCCTTAAGCCAAATTCAATGAGAGTAAGGTTGACTCATTTCCCTTTACCTTCCTACATTCCCCCCCATTGAAACAGCCTTCTCCTGCCTCCTTTATGTGAGATAATCCACCATATTCTATCTCTACCCCTCTCCTTCCAATATATTCCTCTCTAACCTTCTAATTTTTTTTAGAAATCATTCCTTCACATTAAATTCACCCTGTGACCTCTCTCTATATACATATATATGTTCCCTTCAACTATCCCCATACTGAGAAAAGTCTCATGAGTTACAATTATCATTTTTATAGTTTATTTTTAGTTTACATCATTCATTTCCACAAGATTTTGAGTCACAAATTTTCTCCCCATCTTTCCCCTACCCACTACGCCAAAACAACAATCCCATTGTATATACTCTCCCCCTGTTCTTACTTTGCTTCTTATGCTTATTCATGGTTGGTCAGTTCATGATTTTTTTTTTTTTTTAGCTCTGTGGAACTCTGCTTCCAGAGGGGAAAGCTCTGTCCCAAATCGCTGGGGTTTTCCCAGTTGCCAGAGCTTTTAGCAAGCTGCTGGGTCCCTCCCCAACTCTTGCTCACTGAAAAAAAAAAAAACCCAGGACCCCTGTCCAAGACCGCGATGCGGATCCAGGTCTCTGAACGCGAGATCACTTGGCCTCTGAACGATCGCTTGGTCCCCCTGCTGTCTGCAGGCTGAGAGTTCTGAAGTGGCAGTGTGGAGGTGGATGCAAGACCTCTGCTTCTGCGGCCTTGTTGCCCTGGAGGCGATTTGGCCGGACCTGCTTTTCTCCCCTGATTTCACCGAGCTCCACTAACCTAATTCTGGGAACTGCCACAGCTGCCGCAGATCTGCTCTCCCGAAGCTCCAGCCAGGGCTCGGCTCCTCTTGTCCAGATGACTCTGGGGCAAAGCCACGGTTTCAGGGTAGGCTGGTTTTGGCTCACAGAGCTAAGATGCTTCCTTGTAGCCAAGCTGACTTTATCAGAAAGTATATTTGTGTGCGTTTTGGAGTTCTAGAATTTATTTAGAATCATATTTTATGGGTATTTTGAGATGGCTATGTGAGAGCTGCAATATGTTGCTGCTCCTTCACCGCCATCTTGGCTCCACCTCCCACGATTCTAATTTTTAAAGAATTGGGTTTTTTTTTCCTATTAGATTTTGTAACTCCGTTCCTATTATGCCCATTTTAACTTTTAAGGAGCTCTTCTCTTCAATGAGTTTTTGTGCCTCCTTTCCCATTCAGCCAATTCTACTTTTTAGGAACTTCTTTTCTACGGTCAATTTTTTTTTTCCTTCCTTTTTCAAGCTACTAACTCTTTCTTGCATATCTCCCATTTCTTTTCCCAATTTTTCTTCTACCTCACTAGTTTCATTTTTAAAATCCTTATTGATCTCTTCCAAGAAAGTCTTTTTGGACTTAGAACTAGTTCATATTCTCCCATAAATTCCTTTGAGGTTTCAGATGTGGATATACTAACAGTGTCGTCCTCTTCTGAATTTGTGCCTTAATCTTCCCTGTCCCCATAATAAGAATCTATGGCCATTGTCTGTTTATGCTTTCTGCTCATGGTGTTTGCCTAATTCCTGGCTTTAGAGTAGAACTTTCCTTCTGGTACATAGGGGGCACTGACCTAATCTTCTTATGCTGGGTACCTGGGACCAAGTCACTGGCTTTGTGTGCTGGAGTCTCAGATTCTGGCAACTGGGGGCTGTAGTGGTCTGGCAGCTTACCTGGTTCTGAGCTAGGATCACCAGCACTGGAGCTCTTGTGGTGGGTGTGGGTAGTCTGGCCCCTGGGGGACACCTGCTTACCTGGGCCTTGTAGTGGCTCTTACTCACTTGGGCCTTGCACTGGTTCCTGCTCATGCAGACTTTGCACTGGAATGTTTGGCTGCTATAAGATGTCTGCCTACCACCTGGATCTGTGCCTCCTGGAGTTGTGCTTCCTGGAGTTGTGCTGAAGTACTGGGAGATTTGGCAACTGGAGAATGCCAGCACACATGGTGGGTTTCTTAGCTGGCATCTGCTGGTTCCCTTGCTTGTGCTGAGGCATTTGGTGGTGGTGATAGGACATCTTAGTTTTGGCACTTGCCTGCTCTAACACCCTGGGGATCAAGATTCCCCCTGGTTTGCTGAGGTTGGGCTTACAGCTGGCTTGCTGGTATGTCTCCCATCCTGTGCTGCTCCTTCATAATGAAATGGGCCTTTCTCATTAGTTCTCAAAGCTTCATGCTTACAAGGTTGTTGTGCTCTGTCTTCCTGGTGATTCAGCTTTACCTAGGTTTTTCCTGTGGCAATATTTTCTGGGCTTTCACAGCTCAATAGGGAAGGGTGAGAGCAACTTACTTCTTACTCTGCCATCTTGGCACCTGGAAGCCTTGAATATTTCTTAATCTGCCTTCTCTTCCCCTAATGCCTTCAAAATTGTCCAGATCTCTAGCATCCAAATAAAACCTTCACTTGACCCTGAAAGCTTCACAAATTGTCTTCCTATTTCTCTTTTCCTTTTCATATCTAAACTCATAAAAAAGGAATCTAATAATAGCTGGCATCTTACTATATATACCAGGCACTGTGCTAAACACTTTACAATTATTAACTCATTTGATCCTCAAAACAACTCTAAGAGGCAGATACTGTTATTATCTCTATTTTACGGATAAAACTGGAGCAAAGAGGAGTTAAGTGACTTACCCAGTATAATACATCTAATTAAGTATCCAAGGCAAGATTTGAACTCAAGTCTTCCTGACTCTAGGCCTAGTAAACTGTGTCACCTAGCTGTTTACACTTCTTAATGCTACTTTATCATATCTCACTTAATTCTCACCCTCTTTCTATTTTCTGATACTGCCATTCAAGATTATCAAATATCTTTGACCTGCTTAATTAAATGATTTTTTTCTTTCATAATTCTTATCCTTTCAACTGCATTTAATATTCGTTACCACCTCTTCATCCTGGATACCATTTAAACTCTGGGTTTTAATTACACTGTTAATTCCTGCTTTTCCTACATATCTGATTCCTCTTCAGTCTCCTTTGCAGCATCCATGTTCCAGTCCTCTGCTTAGGTGTACTTCAGGACTCTGCCCTGGAATCTCTTCTCTCTATATACCTTGCTTCTTGTTGATCTTATTAGCTCCACAAATTCAATTATCATCTGTATTCAAATAACTGTCATTTTAAAATATCCAGACCCATCTCTCCTGAGATCAAGTGACATATATCTATCATATTTTTGGATATATCTGGATGTCTCATGGAAATCTTAAATTTAATATGTCCAAAGTTTAATACATGATTTCCACATAACACAACTCCCCTGTTCCTAGCTTCCTAATTTTTAACACAGCTAATGTATCTATAATCTAGGTACAAAATCTGAGAGTCATATGGACACTTTTAACATGTAACCAGTTGCCAATTTGTGTTGATTCTGTCTCCAAAACTTCTTACATTTCCCCACCTCTCCTCTCATACAGTTACCTTCATTATTCAGGTCATTATCACTTCTTTACTGAATTATTATGATGCTCTAATAACTACCTGGTCCTCCTGCTTCAAGTCTCTCCTCTTTTCAGTTTGTCCTCTTTATAGTTCAATAAACTTTATTGTCTCTCTCTTGCTGTTAACATAAAAAAGACTATGTCATTTAAAGCCTTCACAATTTGATTTCAACCTACATTTTCAAATTGGTTTCATATTCTTCTCCCTCTTATTTCCTACATTCTAGGAAAACTTGACCACTTATTCTTTTTAAAATACTACCATTTATACTTTAGTAATAACTGTCATGACTATGAAAATACTCTCCCTATTTACCTGTAAATTTGGAATGCATAACAAATTATGTAGTGTCAGCTAAGTGACGAGGTGGTTAGAGTGCTGGCCCTGATGACTAGAGGGCCTGTGTTCAAATCCAGTCTCAGACACTTACTAGCTCTGTCCCCTTGGGAAAGTCACTTAACCCTGTTTGCCTCAGTTTCTTCATCTGTATAATTACCTGGAGTGGCAAAACACTCTCATATCTTTGACAAGAAAATCCCAGAGTCATAAAAGAGTTAGGTATAACTGAACAGCAACAAGAAGGAAGCGGGTGCTGGTAAATGTTTCACAAACTGCTCTCCATTGGAAAAATGCACACAAAACACATTCCCATATTTTATCTACATTATTAACATTTTCTCTATGACTTTCTTATTCTAGACAATCAAAATATAAATGTCTGGTCCCAGTTTGTAGCATTTGCCAATTTCTTATATGTAAATGTTCACACTAAGAATTGGCAATCAGCTTTCTTGAATCCAAAGGAGTCTGCTATAGCATGCTCCTGCAAGGCTCTTCCTTTCATAGTTTATTTCCAATGCCACTTCCTTCCTACTTAAGGAGCTTTATAAACATAGTATTTACACTTTTAGGAATAGTGGAATAGGTGAGTTCAAATTACTGACTGAGGATCAAGACAGGGTATATCCCACTGAAAAGTCACATCAAAATGCATAGCTTCTTTGTCAATACAAGCATGAGAAGACTAAGATTAAGCATTATGTTGGTGATCAATGGAATTATCCTACTGTGAATTGTGCCACTTAGAATATCTTTTCCTTGTATTTTTGTTTGTTTGTTTAAGAGTCATACTTTATCAAAGAACTGTGGGTATATATTCATTTCATTAAATTAGTGACTTAAAGTGGCATATTACTTAAGCACAAGTTAAAATAAAAAGTAGACATTTCTTTAGTAGGGATTTTCTAAAATACATATTTACTAGCAAAACACCAGTGGAGAATTAGTAGATAGAAAGAAATTTGAAACAAAAGACAACAATTTGAAGTCAATGGACCATACTTAGTGATAATTCTAGCAAAGTGGCATATGAGCTACACCTTTTATTATTACATATAAAAATGAATGCTACATAACGATAAAAAGCTTCTTATCTACCAGGAGTAACTGAGCAAGAGGTTCTGGTGAAATCTGCAGAAGACACAAGGAATATTTCCTTAGATAATCTCAGTAAATTCAAATATATAATTGATTTTATTTAATGTGCCAAAATAAAAAAGATCCCACTTTCAACTATAGCACCATGGAAAATTTAATTTGTCACCATAATACAGAGCAATCTCATCCTTGTGCTTCCTGATATGCCTGGAATAATAAGCTTGACATTTGTTATAGCATTTGTGGTTTGACTACTATGATGATGTTGCTGGGATCTTGGATGTTGTTGAAATCTAATAACTGTTAAAAATAACACAAACTGGGGGCAGCTAGGTGGTGCAGTGAATAGAGCACCAGCTCTGGAGTCAGGAAGACCTGAGTTCAAAGCTGGCCTCAGACATTTAACACTTACTAGCCTTGTGACCTTGGGCAAGTCACTTAACCCCAACTGCCCTTCCAAAAAGCAAAAAAAACAAAAAACAAAACCCACACACAAATGGAATCAATCTCCTAGTATATATGTATGTATATATCTATGTATGTATATATGTATGTATATACTTATATATGTATATATGTGTGTGTATGTATATACACTAGAATTATGTTTAACATTTTAACTGCAGTATGAACATCTTTAGGCTACTGAAGAGCTATTTACAGCACTGAAAATTAGAAAGTGGATACTCCCAATATCATGATGTTTCTCTCATTCTTTTAGCTAAAAACCAAAAGAAGCTCTGAACCGCTCCTCAGTCTGGTCATAGAGTACCCTGAATTCATGACTGAAATGGCTTACCTCTTATGGATAGAAGGATGTCTAATATGAGTCAGCATCAAATTTGCTTTCATGTGGTTATAATTGCTTTAATGAAAAATTATTGGGAATAACTATAGTGAGACAAGGGAATTTGTGTCTCACTTGTGCTGTTTACATGAAGAGATATGAAGATCCATGAAGTATAAAAATTAACAAGCAAAAGTTTTATTTTTATACACACACACACATAGGCACCCAGGGAAGGCTGCCCCCCCCTCACTACCCCAAAGCCCACGGAATATACAGTCTGGTAGAAAAGAGAAAAAAACATAGAGCCATAACTAGGAATTCTGGGAGCTAGGATAAATTCAATTGAGTGAGGCTGGAGATTGATGGCAAGGAGACGAGTTCACCCGGGACATATGAAGTTTTGGAGATTCCAGATCAATTGGATTGAACTGATATTGATAGTGATCCCAAACATCCTCTGTGAAGTTGATCCTCTGACCTCTAGCAACTTGATACAGGCCTGATCAGGTTCAACTGCTCTGCACTGTTCTCCAAACAATCTGCTTATACTTCATGTCTGTAGCAGCAAAACACCCTAGCATATCCAGGACGACTGCTAGTACAGGTTATTTGACCTGCTTTTCTAAAGGAAAGCAACTCAAAAAGGGTTAATGATCTTACTTTAATCAAACATATATCATTTACCTAGTTCAAGGAGAAAAGTCAGCACCCTGAACTTCAGAGAATACAAACAAGCAACAAGTTGACAAAAACAAACAGACAGAGAAACAAACCAGCAGACAGGACTTCTAGCTGTGTGACCATTACATCCATACCTAGTTAGTTACCAGAAAGAAGCACCAACATCTGGGTTTTCAAAGCCAGGGGACTCAATGGCTGCCCAGAGTCTCATCTGACCAAATCACACAACCCTTCCCATGAGTGAGCCCCAAAGCAAAACCTCACATCAGGGTGTTTGGGTGTTCCTGAAAAACAAGCCTCCCACCACAGGCTTCATGTGTCCACATGCAGCCTATTAGGGGGCAGAGTATATTTTCAAATCAGGGAAGATCCTCAAATTCATTTAAGCCTATCAAGAGGAAGGGGAGATCTTCAAATTCCCTTACCATTACAATGTCATGGAAGGTAATTCACAATAACTGATTTTCTTTTCCTCCCTTTCTCCCTCCATACCTTTTCTATTTTCTTCCTCCCTTCAATGCTTCCATCTTTCTTTTCTTCCCTCCTTGCCTTGCCCTAACTCCCTACTAAACATGCTAAGAAACTATGCTATATATTCCCAGTATAGTCTGTGAACAGTCAAGGGGGAGGGGTGAAGACAATTTAGACATCACTGATTTTAATATGCATCCTGCTCTCCATTTTTCATCTCTGAATTATATAACCATTCCTTTGGGCATAAAATGAAACTGATTAGTGAGGAAATCCTTCAGGTTTACTCTCTGAACTAAACTAGTGTCTCCAAAATCTATTATTCACTTCTGTGTCTCCAGGCACATTCCAATACTGTTAAACAAGAGTGAGCTAATGAACCATGATGGGAACTAGACCATTGCTCATGGAAAATGAAGAAACACTTAGTAGCTATTCTATGATAGGAAAAAAAGCTTCTACTAAAATAGTTTTGCCATCTCTTTTCCACCTCTTTTCTTTGTCATTTTATAAAATATATTACTGTTTTTGAAGTCTGATAAACTTTAACTTCCTACAACGGTTAAATCTAGAAATTTGGGAACCTTTTCTTAGTTTTATTTCTTCCGTATGTTTTTGTTTGTAGTCTTTTTTTTGCCCAAATACAAGGTTACACATATGAAATATTGAGTTAATACCTTCATTGTTTAAACTAAATCAAGGGTGTTATGATATTGTTTCCTTTGATTTCACTTGGAATAAGCATTAATAACTCATTAAATTAACTTGAAAGCATAAATGTTTGAGCATAATTTGTTCTTGCAAGGATAGCAAGTCACTGCTAAACTAACTTACCACATTTGACTTTGGATTTCAAGCTGTTTATATGTTATTCTAGGTTTAACAATCTTTAGCTCCTTGAGAAGCACAAATAGAATTTTGATAAGGATTTCACTAATAATAGTCAGTGTGTGCATCATTAAATCAGCTGTTGACACCTGAATAAAATCCAACCTGGAGCTGATTAGTGTTCACAGCAGTAGACAAGGCTGATTCTTAGGCAGTAAATGTATATTCAGATCTTCAGCATTAACTTCCCCCAATCCTATCTCAGCCGTTTTTCTCCTAGTACTTATCTACTCCTTTCATGAGACTCTGGGTACCAGTTTCCTGATAAATTCAGAAACTATGAATTATTTTATATGTGGCTCCCCTTTATTTTCAGTGCTGTGGATACTGATATTAATTAGATAAACTAATTAACTTCAAATCATGTATATGCCATATATATATATGATTAATGTTGGCCCTAATAACAATTTTGATATTAGTGGTTATAGTAATTGTAGTAGTAGTAGGGGCAGCTGAGTGGTTCAGTAGAAAGAATGCTGGATGTGGGGGTGGTGTCAGAGTTCAAATCTTGCCTTGACATATCCTCATTGTGTGACTCTGGGCAAGTCATAAACTCGCTTATTTTTCTCCTCTATAAAATGGGGAAAAAAATAGCACTCACCTTCTAGGGTTACTGTAAAAATAAAATTAGATACTGTTTGTCAAGTGTATTGTAAGCCATTAAGGGCTATATAAATGCTACCTAGTAGCTAGATAAGTAATTAGGTGTGGAGGTAGTTGTAGAAGTAGTAATAGTAGTAATAGGTAATATTTATACAGAGTTTTAAGAAGAGCATGGTAGAATGGACAAAGAATTGACCTCAGGGCTAGAAAGATACCAAATCCTCTAGGATGTATTAGCTGTGTGAGCATGGATAAGCCACTTAACTACTTAGAGTCCTTTCCACCTTGCAACACTCCAATGATTTTTTGCTGATTTTCATCAGAGGAAGGTGTTCCTACATTGATGGGATGAGAGGGAATGAAGGGTGAGGGAAGCAGAGGAAGAGGAAAGGAGAGGGACAGATGGGAAGGAGGGAGAGAGGAGATAAAGAGAAGGGAGAAAGAGAGAGATGAAAATATTGGAAAATGTCTTAAATACATTTTTTCCATTAGCATATGATAATAAGGGCTTTCTCCAGACAGACTCTTTATGTCCCTCTGGATTTAAGAGTACAGATTCAATTCAACAAGGTTTTGCTGAGTGCTTACTATGTATCAAGTACTGTGTTAAGTTCTAGGCACACAACAAATAACAAAAATAAAAACAATAAAAAATCAGTTTGTGTATTTATTTTCCTTGGGAAGTTTATATTTGGAAATTCAGATTATAGATGGCTGATTTTCTGATTCCAGAAAGTTATGAGCCCAGGTGTGTTTGAAAATCTGAGAAGGTAGAGACACCTGAAGAAGAAACTGAGTTGACTAAGAATAGCGAATGAGTTTAGTACTTTTCCATTCCTCATGTTGTTTTGAGTACTAACATGGAATCCACTTTAAGTCATCATTCCCACTGGCTCATAAGTTTCTACCTAATAAGGTAGCATATAAATACAAACTTTTCTAGAATCCTACCATTTATCATCTGTCTCTAAATTACTTTCAAGTAGACAGATCCCATCAAATTGTCAGCCCTGAAGTGCTTTCTTGTTTTAATACCTAAATATGTGCACATCTCCCCCTGTACACACATAAAATTCAGTCTTTCACCGTATGTACAAATGATATTCACATACCATTGATACACATCTATAAATCCCTTTCCCTATTCCAACTATTCTGGCATCAAACCATGCTGCCTGTTGCTTCCAGGTGAACAAACCATATCGAATTGTCAACTATTATTAAAACTGCTGTTTTCTTACCAGTAACTCACTCTGAAGTCATCCTTTTCTCATAAATCTAAGTGAACATCCTGCTGTCTCTTCTCCATCACTACCCCTGAATCACTGACCTGTCAGATCTTCCTATTCCAAATTTTCTTCATGGCAGTAGGACTCTTTTTTACTTAAGAAAACAAAATGGTCACTCTGAAAAATGTTTTAAAAAAAAATAACACCCCAGGACATCTATCAAAGTGAGTTATAGAGGGTTTCCTTTTAAACATCTCAAATTGTTTTCCTTTCTCCCCTTCCATAACTTGATGAATGTTGATCATCAAAATGTAATAATGGTATCTTTCCCTTCAATGTATGATAAAAGACTAGTTGAATACAGAGGATCTGGGCATTCATGACCTTAAAAATGTTGGGTTTCTCCATGGTTTTAGAATATGGTGTTTCCATATAGTTTTCTATTCCATCTGATAACATTTCTCTAGTTCTTCCATGGTTACAGTGACTTTATGCCAGTACAAAGCAACTGGCCAGGACTTAAAATAGATTAACCAGCATGCCTCTTGGTATTGAGCTCCATCATTTGTAAATCTGCATTCAGTGGTTAAATAAAATAGTGATAGGTTCTAAAGAAATTAATAAGTAGAAAAATAGCTTTACAATATATTTTAACCTTTTAAGGTTAAAATGAGTTTAGTACTTTTCCATTCCTCATGTTGTTTTGAGTACTAACATGGAATCCACTTTAAGTCATCATTCCCACTGGCTCATAAGTTTCTACCTAATAAGGTAGCATATAAATACAAACTTTTCTAGAATCCTACTATTTATCATCTGTCTCTAAATTACTTTCAAGTAGACAGATCCCATCAAATTGTCAGCCCTGAAGTGCTTTCTTGTTTTAATACCTAAATATGTGCACAT
>CM053590.1:153382845-153400151 GCA_028646515.1 Pseudochirops corinnae | reverse complement strand
TAAGACAATTTCCATTCCCTTTCACTTATTTGTTATTAGAAGCCCAACTATATAAAGGGAGGATTTCTAATACTGTTAGGGCTACTGAAATGATACAAGCTTTTGACTTTTCCATTTCATATCATTTTCATCCATTTGTTTGTCCTTTGTTTGTTTGTTCTTTATCAAAGATCTACTATGTACAAGCCTTGTGCTATGCACTGAAGGGGAAATGAACATGCAAAGATTTGGTCCTTGGTCACAATGACTTCTAAGGAGGGAGAACTAGAGGTTTAATTCCAGTTAGCCAAATCTGCATCCTGAACTGAACACAAATGGGGTTTAGAACATTGTACAACAACTAAATTAAATACAGCTTTCTATAAGTGTCTATCATTCTGGGCAGACTTTCCTATTTTTTTTTCATTATATTGTTATTTTAGTAATTACATGTAGTGAAAGGGACTTGGTTCTCACCTGCCTAGATCAGGTGAGACTTTATTGATGTAAAGAAAATAAAGGGAAAATAATAGGGAATAGATTATTAAAGTACAAAGACATATCTTTACCTGTCACCTTTTTATAAAATTCAAAAAGTTTTCTCTGATTAAACTGTAGGAAGGACTTAGTACTAGCTGCTCAAAGATTGGCTGCATACATAGAGATTTTTAAAAAATTAAACTTGCCAAGTCCTCTACAACTGAAAAATTCCAGACAGAGTAGTCAAGGTTTCAGGTACCCATGTCAAAGAGGAGGAGAGAAGAATGTTAGCTCTCTTCCTCCCATTACTGCTTCCACCATCAACCAAGGTATCTTGCAGCAGAGCTACATATTATACCCAGTAGAGAGAAAAGACACCCTTTTCAGACAGACCTAGTCATTGAGAGATATTAATAGCTCCAGGCAGGAAGCCGTTTCTATAAGAATTACCCCTGTAAAAGAAGACAAAGTGACTATGGATTCAAGACAGAATTGCCCTAGTAGGTGGAAGCTAAGTTAAGGAGAGGAACAAACCCAGGAAATCCAGCTAAATGACTGATACAGCTTAAACAATGAGATCAACAGGGAATACAGAGATGATACCACAAAAAAGAAAAAGAGAAGGAGAAGCTAAGATGACAGACTGAAGGCAGGGATTCACCTGAGTTCTCACCCGAGTTCTCACCCAAACTCCTTGAGATACCTTTAAAAATGACTCTAAACAAATTCTACAGCAGAAGTGACCCACAAAAAGAGGGAGTGAAACAAATTTTAGCTCAAATCAAATTGGAAGGTCAGTAGGAAACATCTGTTGCACCAGAGTGAGAAAGAAGCTCAATCTAGCCCTGGCCTCAACAAATCAAGATTGACTGAATCAGCAGCAGCAGCAGCAGCTTCTAGAGTTCTCAGCACACAGACAGAAAGGTGGTTGAACAACTGGTCAGAAGGAGATTACAGTGGTATTTTTGCTAGCACTGAAGCAGAAATCTGTTGCTTTGCCCATACATGGAGTTGGGTTATACTCCTTGGTGGCAGTCCCAGGGTGAGGAGGAGCATTCGCACACTAGAGCTTATGGCCCCATTGGAGGGACCACTCAGAGTTCCAGTGTAGGAAAGAGTACTTGTGGTCACTCACAGACCAGAGCACAGGCCAGGAGATTGGTAAACACCTCTCCTTAGATCATACCACCTTGGAAGTATCAAAAACGTACAGGTGCCTGGAAGTATCTCTGAAAACAGCTTCACAAAACCTCTGAAGTTGTGGTCCAACCTGGAAGCAAAGCCCTACTTTAACAAATGATTAAAAGTCAAGGAAGAGGTTGGGGAAATGAACAAAAATGGGAAAAAATTACAACTACAGAAAGTTACTATTCTGAAAAGGAAAATCGAGAAACACACTCAGACGACAACCATGTAAAAGCTCATGTATCCAAAGCCTCCAAGAAAAATATTAGTTGGTCTCAGGCCATGGAAGAGCTCAAAAAGGATTTTGAAAATCAAGCAAACAAGGTAGAGAAAAAGTGGGAAGAGAAATGAGAGTGTTGAAAGAAAATCAAGAAAAATAAGTGAGTAAATAGCTTGGTAAGGGAGACACAAAAAAATATTGAAGAAAATAACAGTTTGAAAACTTTGTAAAAGAGGTGCAAAAAGCCAATGAGGAGAAGAATGTCTTAACAAGCAGAAATGGCCAAATGGAAAAACTCACTGAATAAACTAATTCCTTAACAATTAAAATAGAGTAAGTGGAAGATAGTGACTTTATGAGAAATCAAGAAACAAACAAACAAAACCAAAGGAATGAAAAAAAAGTGAAAGAGTATGTAAAATATCTCATTGGAAAAACAATTGACCTGGAAAATACATCCAGGAGAGATCATTTAAAAATTATTGGACTACTTGAAAGCCATGATTAAAAAAAAAAAGATCCTAGACATCATCTTTCCAAAAATTATCAAGGAAAACTGCCATTCTATTCTGATCTGAAGGCAAAACAGAAATTGAAAGAATCCACCAATCACCTCCAGAAAGAGATCCCAAAATGAAAACTGTTAAGAATATTATAGCCAAATTCTAAAGCTGCATGTCAAAGAGAGAATACAGCAAGCAGCCAGAAAGGAACAATTGAAGTATCATGGAACCAGATTCAGGATAACACAGAATTTAGAAGCTTCTACATTTAAGGATCAGAGGGCTCGGAATGTGATATTCTGGAGAGCAAAGTGGCTAGGATTACAAACAAGAATTACATACCCAGAAAACCCAAGTACAATCATTTAAGGGAAAAAGTGGATATTCAGTGAGAAAGAGGACTTTCAAGTATTTTTGATTAAAAGACCAGAGCTGAATAGAAAATTTGACTCTCATATATAAGACTCAAGAGAATCATAAAATCATAAACATGGAAAGGAAATCATAAAGACTTAAGAGTTTAAACTGATTATATTCCATCATGGGAAGATGATATTTGTAACTCATAAGAGTTTTCTCATTATTAGGGGAGGTGGAAAGAGTGTATATATAGACAGAGGGCAAAGGTTTAAGTTGAATATGAAAAGATGAAATCTAAAAAATAAACTTAAGAGGTGATAAAGTAAAGTCCTAGGAGAAAGAAAAAAGGAGAGGTAGAATGGGGCAATTTATCTCACATAAAAGAGGAAAGAAAAAGTTTTTATAGTGGAAGGGCAATTTTCCTTGAGAATTTCTTGAAGGATGATTTCTAGGTTCTTTTTTTAATCATGATTTTCAGGTAGTCCAATAATTTTTAAATGATCTCTCCTGTAACTATTTCCCAGGTCAGTGGTTTTTCCAATGAGATATTTCACATTGCCTTCAACTCTTTCATTTGTTTGGATATATTTAACAGTATCTTGATTTCTCATAAAGTCATTAGCTTCCATTTGCTCCAATCTAATTCTGAAGGAATTATTCTCTTCAGTGAGCTTTTGAAATTCTTTTTCCATCTGACGAATTTGACTTTTTAAGGCATTCTTCTCCTCATTGGCTTTTTGGATCTCTTTTGCCATTTGAGTTAGTGTCTTTTTAAAGGTGTCATTCTCTTCAGTCAGGTTGTTGACTATCTTTCTATGATTTTCTTGCATCATTCTCATTTCTCCTCCCAATTTTTCCCCCACTTCTCTTACTTGACTTTCAAAATCCTTCTTGAACTCCTCTATGGTCTGTAAACAGTTCATATTTTTCTTGGAAGCTTTTGGTACAGGAGTTCTGACTGTGTTGTCTTCCTCCTGTTCCATGATTTTATCCTTTTTGTCCCCACAGAAGGAATCTAAAGTTGGATTGCTGTACTTCCCCTGTTTGCTCATCTTGCCAGCCAATGGCAAGACTTCTGAGCTCTTTGCCAGAGTAGAACTCTTCTTTCAGAGGAGAGAGCTTTGTTCCAAATTGCTGGGGTTTTTCCAGCTGCTGTTGCTAGTAGGAGGGCACCGACTCTACAACCCCCACCAGCTTTGGTTCACTTGTCAAACACCTCCAGACCACGACTCAAGACCAAGGTCCTGATTCAGGCAGGTTAAGGCAGGAGCACTTATCCTCTGAATGGTTTCTTGGCCCCGCTATGATATGCAGGTTGAGAGCTCTGAAGCAGCCATGTGGAGGTGGCTACAGGGCCACCACTTCTGCAGCTTCTCACTCTGGGGGCAGAGCCTGGACAGCATTTTGCCCCCGCAGATCCATCACAGATCCACTGATCTTTTACTTTGTCTTTGGCATTTATGGATTGATAATTCTGGAAACAGCCACAGCTGCTGGTGATCCACTTTCCTGAAGTCCCTCCAGCCCCAGGTTATTGGGCCACCCTGGGGCTAAAACCAGAGGCTCATGCAGGGCTGGGCTTGGCTCCCAGCTTGCTGTGATGGATTCTTCCTGACCACCTGCCAAGCTGCCTTTAGCAGGAGATTTGTTTCTCTCTGTTACTTTGTTGGTTCTGTAGCTCTAAAAGATATTTATGGTCATATATTATAGGTTTTTGAGGAGGTTATGGGAGAGCCATGAAGTTTCCCTGCTTTTAAATCACCATTTTGACTCCCAATTTTCAAGCATTCTTTATGAAAAAACCAGAGGTGAACAAAATATTTGACTTTCAAGTATTTCCATCAGATGGGGAATGATTGACAAGTTGTGATATGTGATTATGATAGAATGCTATTGTACTATAGGAAATGATGAGCTGAGGCTCTTAGGAAAACCTGGAAAGACTTACACGAGCTGATTAAAAGTGAAATGTACTATGTCCAAAGTAACAGCAATATTATAGGATAATCAGCTGTGAATGACTAGTCTATTCTCAGCTTGCAATGATCCAGGACAGCTCTGAAGAACTTAAGATGAAAAGTACTATCCATCCCCAGGGAAGGATCTGATGGTGTCTGAATCCAAACTGAAGTATACTTTTATTTTTACTTTATTTTTCTTAAGAGTTCACTTGGTCTAAGTTTTCTTACACAACATGACTATTGTGGAAATGTTGTGGCTGACAACACATGTGTGGCCTATATTGAATTGCTTGCCTTCTCAATGTGGGGAGAGATGGAGGAAGAGAGAGAATTTAGGTCTTAAAGCTTTAAAAACAAATGTTGAGAATCATTTTTACATGTGACTGGGGGGAAATAAATTCTAAAATTTTATGCAAAAAGAGTAATTTTTTTAAAAAGAGAGGGAAAGAACATTTAGACCTGCAATACTGGAGGTGTGAATTATCTTGGCCACATGTATTCTCTACATATGCACCCCATGACCAGTGTACTTAATGTATTGTTGTAGTTTAGACTCTGCACACCCAGGAATGCCAAAAACTGTTGTGGTTTCATGATGTGCTGTGGTGGAACCATCTCAAAGGATTCAGAGTCAGACTTCCTCTAATCCAAGTATAGGCATTTATTGAGATTGACGCCTCCCATATAGCAGGCTAAATTCCAAGAGGAACCAGCAACTTAAGAGAAATCAAGGTATTTTTATTGGAGTAAAGATATAATTATATAACAGAAATTATGAATATTTAAAAGGCAGGAAGGTTTTGTTAAGGGATTAGGTAATACGGGAGGGATCCCAGCCACAGTGGAACTGCACATGTGATTATCTACAATGCATACAGAAAAACCCATTTGGGGAGATCCGTATGTATGATAATGGTTTTATAATAAACCTCTCCATGTCACAAGTTCACCTAAAGGAAAGCTTTTGCTACTACTGCTCAGATGCCTACTTAGGGAAAGTTCCTTCTGTTGTTTTGGTGTCCACATTCTGCTCGGGCATCCTGGTGGTGCTGCTTTTGTTTTGGCTGAGTATTGTGGTCATGTCTGAGCCTGGATGGATGTGGTTGTGGTTGAGTGCATGGATATGCCTGCTGTTTCTGTGGGAAATATGAGGAATGGGTCTGGGGACAGTGCCTAGATAGAAGCAGTGGCTGTAATTCCAACATGGCCACACCCGCTTTTCTGTGAGAAATATGAGTTCATGGACACACTCCTTGTTTTAGTGAGCAATGAGGCATATATGAAGAAGTTAGGCTATGTTACTAGGGTGGGGATGTGGTGAGTGGCTAGATAGGGGCAGTGGACCTGATATTCAGTGGAGCCTAGCTTTATTAGGATTCTATCAGTATGTGACCACTTTTTCCTATATATATTTGTGTGAATGGGAAAAGTGGATCTTAGGATTGTAGAAGAAATGTTTATAATTAGTTTTCTTACTGTATCAATTTGCTAAATGCTTTACTTTGAACTAATTGTATCTGGTTTTGTTTAGTCATTTCAGTCATGTCTGACTCTAATGGCCCCATTTGGGATTTTCTTTGCCAAAGATACTGGAATCCTTTGCCATTTCTTCTCCAGCTCATTTCACAGATGAGGAAAGTAAGGCAAATAGTGTTAAGTGACTTACCCAGGGTCAAACAATTAGTAAGTATCTAAGGCCAGATTTGAACTCAGGAAGAGGAGTCTTCCTGATTCTAAGCTTGGCACTCTGTCCACTGTACCATCTAGCTGCTCTAATTTTATCTGCCAACTAACAATTAAAGGTAAGTTCACTGTAGGTACTCATGGCATATAATTTTAGTAGTTTGGACCCACAGAGTAGCTTTTGGTCCTTTGAGAACAGTCATTCCAATAGTACAGCCATCAGTTAAGGAAGCTGAAAGGATAGTTCTCAACTCCATTTAGAAAGTTAGGGGAAGAAGTGTTGGACTAAGAGTCAGAAGACACTGTGTACAGTGGAAGGAACACTAATTCTGGGGTCATGAGATCTACTTTCATATCCTACTTCTGATGTTTAATATCTGTATGATTTTGGATAAGTCACTTAATGTCCCTTGACCTCAATTTTATCATCTTAAAAATGAGGTGGTTGGAATAAATGACCTCTAATACCCCTACCAGTTCTACAAGTAAAATCCTATGAATTGATTCAGGTCTCTGATCTTTCATTAATTAGCTATGTGAGTTCCGGGAAATCACTTGCCCCATTGGATTTTAATTTCCTTATCTGTAAGTGAGTAGGTTGAGGAAGATGATTTCTAAAGTTCCTTTCAAACTCTAGTAATATATGAATGTATCTAGTTTTGTTATGTACAATTTTCATTTTAAATAAATGTGCTTTAGCATATTACATTATCTGAAGTTAAATCTCTTCTCAGACACACTTTCTTTGTCTCTAAAGTCACTAATACAGCTTTAAAAAGGTCTTAGTTTTCTAAAAATAATTTGCATCTGCATTTAAATCAGAAAAAAAAAGATGTAAGGATAAAAACTTCTGAAAATGGCATACTGACCTTCAGGTAGCACCAACAATTCACAGCTAAGGTTATGGTGGTATTTCCTTCTCAAGGAGAATTATTAATTAGTGTTCACTAGGAAATTTAGAAGAGACGATGATTGATCTTAGTACTTAGAGTGAAGTAGATTGGTTTTAACTAAATGTTTAACTATAATGTTTGCTAATGAGGAGCTTCTCATTTAAGCTTTAAACTAAACTGTTTCTTTTACTGAAAAAAAGCCACTTATTTAAAAGTAAAGTATTCATTTTCTGCCAACTCCCAAATATTGCCAAACTTTAAATTGAATTTTAGAAGAAATTTGTAATACAGATCAGTAAGTGTACAGTAGCAGATAAAAAGAAACATCATCAACAAAAAAGATTTATCTGTAATTTGATAAAAATGAATTCAGCCTGCATCATGAGGAAGTCTTTAATGAATACTGATAATGACTACTAATAGTCTGAAGTCAGAGAAACACCTGCAGATGATAGAATAGTCATTAGCTGACTAATTGAAACATTGTATTAAACTTAGAACAGTAAAGGGGATGCAAGGAGAGGGAGTCTGGCAGGTTACTGCTGCGGATTCTCTCTCTCCATACTTTTCCCCTTCTAATACAACCCGGAGAGCTCTGGGCATTCCTCCTATTACTTTGTCATTTGCATTTCACCATAGGAGAAACAGCTTGTAAAGGTGGTTAGAGATCTGACTTTAATGCCAGGAAGACTTGTGCTTATGTTCTACCTCTGACAAATATTGGATGCATGACCCTGTGAAAGTCACCTAACCTTTAAGTACTCCAAGCAATTCTACAATAATATAATTTGTGGGGATGGTGCTTACCTGCATTGGTAGAAGGAATTTACTCATTTAGAAATGCCCTATATCATTAAAATCATAGGCCCAAGCCATATCCAGAACTATTTTTTAAAGTAAATGTTGCTGTATTTTTGTATAATAAAAAGTGTACATTCTTCTGAAATTCTTATCAAGCACTTCCTTTA
This sequence comes from Pseudochirops corinnae, assembly GCA_028646515.1. NCBI lineage: Eukaryota > Metazoa > Chordata > Mammalia > Diprotodontia > Pseudocheiridae > Pseudochirops > Pseudochirops corinnae. The sequence continues at coordinate 153,391,919 of CM053590.1, read as the reverse complement.
TCATGTTCATCTCATGTCCACATCTTATTTCAAAATATAAATGTTTTGAGGAGTCTAGCAAGAAAGACAGCACTCTACATCTAATTCACCTCAGTAGCTAAAGAATATGAAGGGTGAGTATTCCCAACAACTTATTACAAATTAATGTTTCCATATTTCAATGAATCTGTGATTTCTGAGACATGGTCACTTTCTCTGGCAGTGCAGATCTTAAGTCACCTAGACTTTCTCATTTTGTCTGTGTCTTGCTCGAAGAAGTCCATTCATAGGACATCTATCCAATGTTACTAGGAGCTTTCTTCCACTTTATATCTCTCAATATCATGTGGGAACCAATCAGCATATAGATTGGCCATTTGTACGGTCAATGCTAGAAAAATATTCATGTTAAATGTGGAGATTTTGTCCCAGGGGAAAACTTCAGGGATATTTAAATGTGTTGCAAAAGTTTCCAAATGCTATCCACTGGGCTTTCTTGATCCTGTTTAATTCTGGAGACAGATCACTATCCATTTTCAGTAGAAAGAGGCAAGTAGAAGGAGCACTGGACCTGGAATCAGAAAGTCTTGAACTCAGATCTGGGCTCAGACACTTACTGGCTTTCTGACTTTTGAGTAAGTCATTAAACTTTGCCTTCCTCAGTTTCCATATCTGTCAAATGGGAATAATCATAGAGTCTACCTCCCAAGATTATTGTGAGGATAAAATGAAAGAATATTTGGAAAGCATTTTGGAAATTTAAAAGGCTATATAAATGGTAGTTGTTGTTATTATTAATGCCCATACAAAATATATGTATTGATGTATTACTCTTCAGAAGAGGATGATGACTATCAGCCCAATAGCCCCTTTCTTCCCACTGCAACACCATCTACTTAGCCCCTACCAATCTAGTCTGGAGGAACAATGTCCCTAGTCTTTGCATGAAATGCCACCCTAAGGAGACTGTGAACATTCTAATTCACCTTGTCATCCACTGCTGTCCCTGTTCTTAGCTAACTTCCATTACTTGTTGCTCTTCCTATATCTGATTGATTTATTCATAGGTCTACCTAGCAGCAAATAACAATAGGACATTGTTACAAGAGAGAAATCTCTGTAGATCATATCAGTAATTATCCTTCTCCTCATGTTCAAACTTGCAGTGTCTTCCCTAAAACATTTCTTCCAGAGTCCCTACCTGTGGCCTACTTGAAGGGTGCTTCAGGAGAACTTTTTCCTCATTTTACTATATTCATTATTATTATTATTATTATTAATAACTTTGAAATGAAAATCTTCAGTTCTAGAAGACCAATGAGGAAACATGCTGTCCACTTTTTGTCAGAGAGGTGATGAATTTAGGGCACAGAATGAGACATGATTGTATGTGTATATCTCATTCTGTACCCTAAATTGCACTCTAAACATATACATTTGTATTTCCACAAATGCATAGATATGTATTACACACATATGCATATATATATATTAGATTAATAAATGTAGCAAATGAGAGACTTTATCTCCTTGACTTTACACATTGTTTACCCTGCTAAAAAGAGTTTTCCTTCTTGCCCTAACAATGGGGTAGGGGGAGGTAGGAGAAGAAGATAATAGATTTTTCCATTTAAAAAAATACACTCCAAACTTGGGGAAAAATCACTAAAATGATGTCTTAATTTCTGACACTTGCTTTCTGGTAGGAATGATTGTTCAAAAATTACAAAGTTACTGGTAAAGTATGATGGTCCTGGAATAACCTCAAGTCTTCTAATTTCTAATTCACTGCTCTTTCTACTAACCAGCACTTACTCTCAGCAGAATCAATAACAAATGTATTCTATAAGTTTTTATGTGCACCAATGAGAAATTATATATATATATCAATGGCCTTCATTGAGTTTATAGGGAAAAAAAGGAACAATGAAAAATTGACAAAGAAGGAAAGCAGAGATAGGAAAGGGGAAGATTAAACAAAGAGGAATTCACCAACTCATGGCATGTTAGTGTTTATGAAATAAAAACTTTCATTTTTATAATAGTCTAGTCTGTTGTCTGTAGTCTCAGCTATGCCTTGAGGACTTTCCTTAATAAAACCATAAATATCTATTATTTAATCAGCATGGTGACAATTAAACTTAAAATAATGCTTCTTTAAAATAATCGACATTTGGAGAACAAGTCTGTTTTGATTGTGGTTTAAACCCAGGGACTCCAAAAAGTTGTTGAAGTTTAAACCCAGGGATGACAAAAACTGTTGCAGTGGGGGCTCTGCCCACCCAAATCTGTTGCGATTTCATGATGTGTTGTGTGGAACCGTCTGAAAGAATTCAGAGTCAGACCACCTCTAATCCAAGTGTAGGTATTTATTGAGATTTACACTTCTTATGAAGCGGAACCATTAACTTCAGAGAAAGCAAGATGGATTTTTATAGGGTAAGGAGGCCAGTTACATAACCGAAACTTACATAAAATGGAGGAATATCACGAATATTAAAAAGGCAAGAGGAGTTTGTTAAGGAATTGGGTAATGGAGGAGAGGTCCCATCTATGGTTCAATGGTTAAACATTCTGGTCATTCTGCCCTCCAACTGGATAGCTATTATGGTCCTGTCTGGTCAAGACAGATAGTTGGGTATTGTGGTCCTGTCTTGGGTTAGATGGATGATGTGATTGTGATTGAATACAAGAACCCACCTGTTTCTGTGGGAATGGGTCTGGGGGCAGTGATCAGGTAGAGGCAGTAGCTAGGTTCCCATCACATGGACACACCTGCTGTTTCTGTGGGAACTAAGAGTTCAGGGACATACCTATTGTTCCAGTGAGCAATGAGGCATATACAAAGAAGTGAGAACATTGGCGGGGGTCCCTAAGTAGGTAAAGTGGTGAGCCTGCTGTTCAGTGGGGCCAGGCTTATAATGAAGTTAGAGTATTGGGGCTTGGGGAAGCTTTATTAGGATTCCATCAAGGACTTTTCTTGGATAATTAGTACATCTTCATTCATAGTTTTTACCTAAACATTGTAAATTACAGTCTATGTAACAGAGAAACACAAATATTTAAATAGAAAAATATTTTCTGTCTTGTTTCTTCATAGGATTATAGATCCAGAAGTGGAAGGGACCTTAAAAGGTATTTAGTCCAGCTGCCTCATATTACATATGAGGAAACAGAGATAGAGATTAAGTGATTTTCTTGAGGTTACACCATGTATTGGGGGAGTCACACTAAAGGCTTTCTAACTCCAAGTCAGCACTCTAATCAAGGTTTCATGTTGCCTCTTCTCATAGCAGGCATCAAATAAGTGTTTTATATATTCCCAGAAACCTAGAAGACAAGTGGAAAATGACTAGTTCTTGGGTGCTTTGCCTAAAAGGGATCTGGTTATTTTCTTGAGAAGAATTGAATGTAAAATGACCAAAACAGAACTTGTAAAGAAGACTAAATATATTTTTATTAATTTTTTAGTTCTTCATGAGAGGATATGAATGCCAAAAGTAGATAAAGGAGATATAGTAAATGATTCCAACATGATATCTAATGATTTCAACACAAAAACATTTACCATTTTATGCATCTTTCTTCAGAGTCAAGATATGTACCACTGCCCTTTAGTCATATGGATAATTTCCAACTCAAAGGGAGTACATGAGACAGCTATTTTAATTTCATGTAGAAGAACAAATAGTCATTGGGAATTCTTCATTTAAGAATCTATTAGGAATAAGCATCAGAGTGAAAATTATGCAGTAATTCAACCTGGAGCATGGGCTATAGACAAGCAGTCAGCTGTCAAAACAAATACAGTAGAACAAGATCAAACATTTAAGCCAGCTCTACAATACCTTCCATGTTATATACTCTGGTTAGACCTTGTGAAGGTTACTCTATAAAAGAATGAGGTAGTGGGTATCAAAATCAGTCTCAAAGAAGATTATAGCAGCTCAACTGCACTAATCTAGAATTTGTCTTCTCCTGTTTTATCTGGTATTACTATGAGTAGCTCAGAATGCTGTGCTTATGGACAGGCAGCAGTCTGAATCATGTTTTTTTTGTTTGTCATTTTTCTCTAAGCCTGGGGTTTTGTGTGGCGTATGGTGTGAGGATAAAGGAATGCAAAGAGGAAATCCTGAAGTTTGAGTATCAGAGCTACTCAGTATTTCATGACCAAGATCTGTCTCCCATTGCTTGGGAGGAATACCCATATGAGAGCATTTTGTGAAAGGAATTAAGCTTCTAATATAGAGCCTACATGTGTAGTCTCTCATTAATGGTTTATTTCTTTAGATTGTACACTCATTTAAAGTGAAAATACCTTGATGCTGATTTAAGTTTATGCTTTCTCCCCAAGCAATGAAATAGCCAAAGAAATTCAAGACATGTAGCTCTAATTAGCAGGGGAGAAATAGATCAAAGAGGTTTATTAGGATGCCAAATATCAATTTTGCTTACTTTATAATTTTGTGTAGAGTCAACCAGTTAAACTAATGAATGAGCCATGACATGGCCTGATGGGATGTGAGATAATTTCATTTTAGTAAAACTTGCCTGTAGAAAGGACATTTCTTTTGCCTATGAAAGTATGGTTAGTTCAAGCATGTTAAGGTCTTGGTGGGATGCAGTAGAAAGGATACTGACTCTAGAGATGAAGACATGGGGTTCAATTTCCACCTCTTACACTTATTACCTGTGTAACTTAATCCCCCTGGATCTCATTTCCCCAGGTCTAAAATGTAGGTGTTGGGTTAATATGACTTCTGAGTTTCCTTTGAGCTCTAGTTCTAATTATCCTATGATCTTTTCATTCACTAATCAATGAAGAACTTTGAAAATATAAAGGCAGTAAAAGATGGTTCTATTAATAATATTCCATTTCTATTATATGAATTAGACGTAATTTTCTGATCATGAAAAATGTATTAATAACATGATTCAATTTACCAGGTTTGTCCATTAAGTTTATTGCTTGCTGTGGGGAGTAAAATTGATTCTGTGTAGGTCTCTGTGGATTTTGGTCTCTAAAGTGTTTCCTTATAGCAAGACTCCCAACAGATTACAGTATAAGAAAATTATCCTTTTGTGTAAGAAAGTATCTTTCAAGGGCAAAGATTCTCTCAAAGAATGTCAGCTGGTATATTCTATCAAAATATAACTGTTCTTGTTAACCTTTAAAGAAATTAGTTCTTTAAACAAATTTATCAATGGTGGAAAATATGCACAGTAATAAATAGGCATGTGTGATTTCTTTAATGACCTTGGATTTATCTGTTTTCTTTTAAGCTATACAAGAAACTTAGTATATCCTATCCTGTTTATGATCCAAATATTCAAATAATGTAAGAGAAATGTGTAGAATTCTAGTTTGTTTTGATAATTATATCTCTCAAAGAAATTCTGAAATTTTTCCCATTATCTTTCTTTTGAACTAGTTTGTTTGTACACTTTTCCCCTAAAAACTTAATTTTGTTTGTGTTTTCTGCTTATTTTTGTTATTGCTTTTTGTTGGTTTGGTTTGGTTTTATATCTCAGATTCTGAGTCCTGTTAAGTAATTTTTATAAACATTGATAATTAATTGAGTGTATTACTGGAGTTTGACATGTGCCTTATGAGTTTTCTTTGACGGCTTTACCTTTATTTCTGCGGTTTTTACCTTAGCTTTGGCTGCTGCCTATACTACTGTGAGCAGTTCATGGCTTTCTTTTTTAAATTTTCTGTTAAATACAGTGGAATAATGTGTTCATTAATGACAGTTGCATCACATAGTACCTTTTTGGAATGATTCCCTTCTTGTTATCATTAATGTCTTAGTTGAGTTCAGGCTATTCAAATACAGGAAACCTTTATGGAACTCTATTTTAAAGAGGTCCGTCGCCTTTTCAAAATCATGTGAAACTTTAGTGCTGTAATCAGTGATATTTTGATATGAGGTATTATTTCTGGAGTTTAAAATGAGTGAAAATTCTCAGTGAACTAATTTGCTTCAGCATTCCCAGCTTCAAATTTTGATTATGTTTTCATTTCATCTTTTATTTCTTCTAACCTAAGTTCACAAAAAAAAAAAAATGCAGGGGGTGTTGGTGGGGTGTTTTGTTTTTATGATGGCTCTGGGAAAGAAAATGTGACTGGTGACTTTGCACAACCCTCCCTCACTCACATACAATTCATTTGCAAGTCATGTCATTATCTTCCTGATGTCATGGTCCTCTTTAAGAATGAAGGAGAAGGAAGTACAGGAATAAATAAAATTTTCTTTAAAATAATAAGTAGCATCTAGCTCAAATACCTATAAAATGTGACTGTCATAAAGTGACAGAGAAACAAGGCTCCCGCTGAAGGCAGCCTGGCAGATGGATGGAAAGGGCTAATAACAGCACACTGGGAGCAGAGCACAGCCCAATGCAGTTTTAGCCCCAGGCCATCCAGGAGTAGCCCAGGCTTGAGCTTTCAGGACAGCGAGTCACCAACAGCTGTGGTGTATTCCAGAATTATCAACTCATAAGAGCCAAGGACAAAGGGAAAAGGTCAGTGGAACTCGGCTAAATTTGGGGGAGAGGATCTGGCCAAATGCCTCCAGAACTGGAAGCAGTCTGAAGTGGCAGAGCTGCAGCCATCTCCCCATAGCTGCTTCAGAATTCCAGGCCTGCAGATTGCAGGGAGGATGGTAAGCAATCATTCAGAGGCCAAGTGCTGTTACTTTGAGCTGCCTGGATCAGGATTGGTCTTGGGTGGTGGTCCTGAGGTGCATTTTCAGTGAGCCAAAGCTGGTGCTGCAGAGACTGTGTCCTCCTAATAGCTCTGGCTGTTGCAAAAATCCCAGGGATTTGAGAGAGAGCGCCCCCCTCTGGAAGCAGAGTTTTACATGATCTCAAAAGTCAAGTAACTGATTGGCAACATGAGCAGGCAAAGGAAGCAAAGAAAGCTCATAAATCCAACTTAAAATTCCTTTTTTGGGGACAAAAAGGATCAAATCATGGAACAGCAGGAAGACAACACAGTCAGAATTCCTGCACCAAAACCTTCTGAGAAAAATAGAGAGTGGTTTCAAGCCTTAGAGGAGATTAAGAAGGATTTTGAAAACCAAATAAGAGAAGTGGAGGAAAAATTGGGAAGAGAAATGAGAATGACGCAAGAAAATCATAAAAGAGTCAACAATCTGACTGAAGAAAATAGCACCTTAAAAATAGACTAACTCAAAGATGGCAGTGTAGAAGCAACAAGGTTCCACAGCTCCCACATAGCCACCTCAAATATCCATAAAACATCACTCTAAACAAATTTTAGGGCTCCAAAACTCACAAAAATACTCCTTCCACTGAAGGTTGCTTGGCAGGAAGGGATTATCACAGCACGCTGGGAGCTGAAACCAGCCCACCATGAAACCATGGCTTGGCCCCAGGGTGGCCAAGACAAACTGCAGCTGGACCCTTCAGGAGAGTGGATCAGCAGCAGCTGTGGCATTTTCCAGAATTATCAAGCCTTAAGAAACAAGGACAAAGTACAAGGTCAGTGGAAATCAGTTAAATTTGGGGGAGAAAATGGTCTGGCCAAACTGGCTGTAGGGCAAGGAAGTGGCAGAAGCAGCAGCCCTGAAGCCGCCCCCATGTGGCTGCTTCAGAGCTCCCAGCCAGCCTGCAGATTGCAGGGGGCCAAGAGATTGTTGAGAGCCTAAGTGCTCTTGCATTGAGTGGCCTGGATCTGGATTGTAGTCTTGGCTGGTGGTCTTGGGGTATGTTTGCAGTGAGCCAAAGCTGAAGCGAGGGGCAAAAAAAAAAAAAAAAAAAAAATGGCAACCTTCTAATAGCTCTGGCAGCTGCAAAAATCCCAATTATTTGGGACACAGCTTTCCCCTCTGGAAGCAGAGTTCCACAGAGCTAAAAAATCAAGTAGTTTACTAGTAACATTAGCAGGCAAAGGAAGCAAAGTAAGAACAGCAATCAAACTTTAGATTCCTTCTTGGGGGACAAAAAGGATCAAAGCATGGAATGGGAGGAAGACAACACAGTCAGAACTCCCTCACCAAAAGGTTCAAAGAAAAATGTGTACTGGTTACAAGCCATATGGCAGCTTAAGAAGGAATTTGAAAACCAAATAAGAGAAGTGGAGGAAAAATTGGGAAGAAAAATGAGAAAGATGCAAGAAAATCATGAAAAGAGAGGCAACAACCTGACTGAAGAAAATAACACTTTAAAAAATAGATTAACTCAAGTGGCAAAAGAGGCCCAAAAAAGCAAATGAGGAGAAGAATGCCTTCAAAAGTAGAGTTTGCCAGATGGAAAAAGAATCTCAAAAGCTTACTGAAGAAAACAATTCCTTCAGAACTAGAGTGGAACAAATGGAAGCAAATGATTTTATGAGAAATCAAGATACTATTAAACAGATCCAAACAAATGAGAAAAGAGAAGGCAATGTAAAATATCTCCTTGAAAAAACCACTAACCTGGAAAACAGATCCAGGAGAGACAATTTAAAAACTATTTGCAATACCTGAAAGCCATGATCAAAAAAAGAACTTAGAAAGCATCCTTCAAGATATTCTCAAGGAAAATTGCCCTGAGATTTTAGGACTACAAGGCGAAAGAGAACTTGAAAGAATTCACAGATCACCTCTTGAAAAAGATCCCCAAAAGAAAACTCCTAGGAATGTAATAGCCAGGTTCCAGAGCCCCAGATCAAGGACAATATATTATAACCTGCCAAGGAGAAATATTTTGAATAATGTGGAACCACATTTAGGATAAACCAGGATCTTTCCACTTCTACATTAAGGTATTGAAGGGTCTGAAATATGATATTCCAGAGATCAAGGGAGCTAGGATGAAAACCAAGAATCACCTACCCAACAAAATTGAGTATAATGTTGCAGGGTAAAATATGGTCATTCAGTGAGGTGGAGGACTTTCAAACATTCTTGCTGAAAAAACCAGAGCTGAAAAGAAAATTTGACACTCAAATATAAGAAGCATGAGAAGATAAACATGGAAAAGAAATCAAAAGGAGCTTATCAAATTTGAACTATTTATATGCCAACATGGAAAAATGATAATTGTAACTTATGAAATTTTTCTCAGTATGAGGATAGGTGAAGGGAATA
>CM053590.1:153362226-153382345 GCA_028646515.1 Pseudochirops corinnae | reverse complement strand
AAACACATATCTGAGTATGTGTATATATGAATACATAGAGGGCACAGGATCAATTGAATAGGAAGGGATGATACTCTAAAAGGTGAAATTCTGAGGTGGGAGAGGATTAGAATGAGAGGATACGGGGAGAGACAGAATGGGATTAATTATCTCATTTAGAAGAGGCAAGGGATAATTGTTACAATGGAGGGAAACAACAGGAAGGCAAAAGTGAAAGGGTCAACCTTGCTCTCATCAAATTTGGCTTAGGGAAGGAATGACATAAACTGTAAACTGGGTATCTTGCCACACAGGAGAGTTAGAGGATGGGGATGAGAGGTGGGATGATGGAGGGGAGGGCCTGTTGGTGGGGAGGGTTGCTGGAAGTACACACTTTTGTAAAGAGACAGGGACAGGGACAGAGTAGAGAATAGAACAAGGGGGGTGGTGGGATAGGAAGGAGGGACATATAATCATTTTCTCAAAATATGCCCACTGTGGAGATGTTCTGCATAATTAAATATGCCTAGCCTGTATTTAATTGCTTATCCTTCCAGTTGGGGTGGGTGATGAGGAAGGAAGGGAAAGAAACTGGAGTTTGGGGTTCTATGATCAAATGTTAAAAAAAAAAATATATATATATATATGTATATGTGTGTGTATATATACATGTATATATATATATATTTATTATTATTATTAACTACATCCAACTGGGAATTAAGATACATAGGCACTGTCATGGGGAGATCCATCCTGCCCTGCTATAAAGTGAGAGGGCTGAGGAGGACATAGGAGAGAGCAGATTTGGGGAGTGATTATACAGTGGGATGGCTGTTTTGAGGTGCTGGGTAGAGGAAAGATGGGGAGAAAATTTTTAACTCAATATTTCATGGAAATGAATGCTGTAAACAAGAAAATAAATAAATAAATTTATTTATTAAAAAAAATAGACTAACACAAATGGCAAAAGAGGCCCAAAAAGCCAATGAGGAGAAGAATGCTTGAAAAAGTCAAATTTGTCAGAAGGAAAAAGAATATCTAAAGCTTTTTGAAGAAAACAATTCCCTCAGAATTAGAGTGGAGGAAATAGAAGCAAAAGACTTCATAAGATATCAAGATACTATTAAACAGATCCAAACAAATGAAAAAAAATAGAAGGCAATGTGAAATATCTCCTTGAAAAAACCACTGACCTGGAAAATATATCCAGGAGAGAAAATTTAAAAATTATTGACCTACTTGAAAGCCATAATCAAAAAAAGAACCTAGAAAGCATCCTTTAAGAAATTCTCAAGGAAAATTGCCCTGATATTTTAGAACCAGAGGGCAAAATACAACTTGAAGAATTTACCAATCACCTCTTGAAAAAGATCCCCAAAAGAAAACTCCTAGGAATGTTATAGCCAGGTTCTCGAGTCCCCAGATCAAGGAGAATATATTATAAGCTGCCAAGAAGAAACATTTTGAATACTGTGGAAACACTATAAGGATAAGCCAGGATCTAGCACTTTCTACATTAAGGGATTGAAGGTCCTGGAATATGATATTCTGGAGGTCAAGGGAGCTAGGATTAAAACCAAGAATCATCTACCCAGCAAAATTGAGTATAATATTTCAGGAGATATTATGGTCATTCCGTGAGCTGGAGGACTTTCCAGCATTCTTGAGGAAAAAAACAGAACTCAATAGAAAATTTGACATTGAAACACAAGAAACATGAGAAGGTAAACATGGAAAAGAAATCATAAGGAACTTATCAAAATTGAACTATTTACATACCAACATGGAAAAATGATATTTGTAACTCATAAAACTTTTCTCAGTATGAGGATAAGTGAAGGGAATATAAATGTATGTGTGTGTATACATACATACATACATGTCTATATATGAGGGTATATATGCATATGAATTTATATGGGAGCATGTGTGTATATGTGTACATAGACAGAGGGCACAGGATGAATTGAATAGGAAGAGATGATATTTTAAAAGGTGAAATTAAGAGGTGGGAGAGGAATAGAATGAAAGGAGACAGGGAGAGATAGAATGAGGTCAATCATTTCATGTAGAAGAGGCAAGGGGTAACTTATAATGGAGGGGAAGAACAGGAAGGCAAAAGGTAATCAGTGAGCCTTACTCTCATCGAATTTGGCTTAGGGAGGAAATGACATGCGCTCTAAATTGGGTATCTTGCCCTGCAGGAGAGTAGGGGGAAGAGGAGGAGAGGGAGGATGATGGAGGGAAGGGTAGGTTGGGGGGAGGGTTGTTGGAAGCACACACTTCTGTAAAGGGACAGAGACAAAGTAGAGAATAGAACAAGGGGAGGGTGGGATAGAAAGGGGGGAAATATTGTCAGTGTTATACAATATGTTGATTGTGGAGATGTTCTGGGTAACTTCACATGTCTAGCCTATATTGAATCCTTGTTTTTTCAGTGGAGGTGGGTGACAAGGGAGGAAGGGAAAGAATCTAGAATTTAAAGTTCTAAAATTATATGTTAAAATAAATATTATTATTATTATTTACATGCAACTGGGAAATAAGATATGCAGGCACTGGGATAGGGACATTCATCTTCCTCTACCAGAAAGTCAGAGGGATGATGGGGGAGGGTATAGGAGAGAGAAGATTTGAAGAGAGGGTATACAGTGGGATCACTGTTTTGGGGGGGGTCAGTAGGGGAGAGACAAGGAGAAAATTTGTAACTCAAAATCTTACGGAAATCTGATGTAAACTAAAAATAAAAGTTAATTAAAATAAAAAGAATTTTAAAAAATAAGTAGCATCTATTTAAAACCATCAGCAAGTATTACATGTAATGGAGATAAGCTAGAAGCATTTCCAATAAGATCAGGGGTGAAAAAAGGATGTCCACTATCACCCCTCTTGTTCAGTTTGCTACTAGTAACGTTAACAGTAGCAATAAGAGAAGAAAAAGAAATTGAAAGAATCAGATTAGGGACAGAAGAGCCTAAGCTATCACTCTTTGAAGATGATATTATGATATAATCATAGAGTCCTAGAACAGCAAGTAAAAAACTACTTGAGATAATACATAAATTTGGAAAAGTTGCAGGATATAATATAAATCAACATAAATCCTTTGCATTTCTATGTATTTTTAATGAAATCCAACAGCAAGAGATAGAGAAATTCCATTTAATTTTATTGTAGTCATTTTAGAATATTTGGGAATTTACAGGCCAAACAAAGCCAGAAACTATATGAATACTATTACAAAACACTTTTCACACAAATAGTCAGATCCAACTAATTGGAAAAAAAAATCAGTTGCTCATGGCTAGATAGAGCTAATATAATAAAAATGACAATTTTACCTAAATTAAATTAGATATTTAGTGTCATACAAGAAAATTATTTAATAGAGCTAGAAAAAATAGTAACAAAATTCATTTGGAAGAACAAAACGTCCAGAATATCAAGGGAATTAATGAAAAGAAATGCTAGAAAAGGTGGCCAAGACATACCAGATATTAATTTGTATTGCAAAGCAACAGTCATCAAAACTTCTTGATACTAGCTTAAGAATAGAGTAGTAGATCAGAGGAATAGACTGTGTACATGAGACTCAGCAGTCAATGACTGTAGTAATCTAATGTTTGATGGACCCAAAGACCCCAGTTTTTCAGTTAAGAACTCAATATTTGACAAAAACTGGTGGGAAAACTGGAAGATAGTATGGCAGAAACTGGGCATAGACCAATTTCTTACACCATATACCAAAATTAAGTTGAAATGGGTGAACAATCTAGGTATAAAGGCTAATACTGTTACAATATGGGAGAGCAAAGAGTAGTTTACCTGTCTGATTTATGGAGAAGGGAAGATTTTATGACCAAACAAAAGTTAGGGAGCATTAGAAAATGCAAAATGGATAATTTTTGATTACATTGAATTGAAACTGTACAAATAAAGCCAATGTAACCAAGATTAAGAGGGGAGTGGAAAATTGGGAAAGAATTTTTACAACCAGTGTCTCTGATAAAAGCCTCATTTCTAAAATATACAGAGAATTGAGTCAAATCTATAAGAATACAGGTCATTCCCCAATTGATAAATGATGAAAGTATATGAACAAGCCATTTTCAGAGGATAAATTAAAGATATCTGTGAGCACATGATAAAAATTCTCTAAATCACTATTGATTAGAGAAATGCAAATCAAAGCAACTCTGAGGTACCACATCTCATGCGTCAGATTGGCTAAGATGACAAAACAGGAAAATGTCAAATGCTCGAGAGGATATGGAAATATTGGAACACTAGTGTATTGTTGGTGAAGTTGTGAACTGATCCGACCATTCTGGAGAGCAACCTGGAACTGTGCTCAAAGGGCTACAAATAAGTGCACCTCCTTTGACCCAGCAATACCACTTCTGGGGTTGTATATCAAAGAGATCATAGAAGTGGGAATAGGACCTGTATGTATAAAAATATTTATAGCAGCTATTTTTTGTGGTAGCAAAGAACTGGAATTCAAGGGGATGCCCATCAGTTGGAGAATGGCTGAACAAGTTGTGATATATAAATGTAATGGAATACTATTGTGCTATAAGAAATGAGGAGTAAACTTCATAAGAGCCTGGAGAGACTTATATAAATTGATGTTGAATGAGAAGAGCAGAGCCAGGAAAAATTTGTACACAATTACAGACACAACATATGTGTGATGATTAACTTTGATAGACTGGGCTCCTCTCAGCAATGTAAGGTTATAGGACAACTCCAAAAAACTCATGATGGAAAGAGATATACACATCCAGAGAAAGAACTACGGAGGCTGAATGCAGATTGAAGCAAACTAATTACTCTCTTTCTTTTTCTTGTTTTGTTTTGTTTCCTCTTTCCCATTGTTCATTCTACTGCTTTTAATCCTTCTTTACGATCTGACTAATATTTAATGTGAAGGTATTTGTACATCCTATATTTGATTGTATGCTGACAAGGGGGTGGGAGGAGTACAGAGTGGGGAAGAAAATTTGAAACTCAAGGGATTATGGAACTGAATGTTGTAAACTAAAAGTAAATTAAGAAATAAAGAAATGAATGAACGATAAGGGGTAACTAGGTGGCACAGTGAGTAGAGCACCGGCCCTGGAGTCGAAAATACTTGAGTTCAAATTCAGGCTCAGACACTTAACACTTACTAGCTGTGTGACCTTGGGCAAGTCACTTAACTCCAACTGCCCTGCCTCCCCCTCTCCTAAAAAACAGAACAAACAAAAAAAAAGAATGAAGGACAAACCACAATTGCCTTGAATTGTTCAGTAATATGACATTATATGATTTGGAGATGAGACAACTAAATAAAAAGTAGTATGAATCCCTTTCCTATGGCTAATATGATATTTTTCTAATTTTATTATGAGACAGTATGAGTACATAATTAGATAATAATAAAAATTATTGACACTAATTAAGTATGGATACATAATGAAATATTAATTAATTAATGAAGTATCTTTTGCATGTGAGTAGTTTCCCTGCTGTGATGGTCAACATTATCTGCTCTGAATATTTCTAACAGGTGCACTATTGGTATTTCCCATAGACTGTTTGTGATACTAAAATATAAAGTGCCACTACTCATTGCACTATCCTCTTTGTCACTCATCTTCATCACAAGTTTGAGTAGTGCCAGCTTGCAATTCTATGTCACCTTGCAAATTTCTTTTATTCTTAGGATCCCTTACAATAAGAAGTGTCAAACCCAAGGCTGAAAACTCCCAGAGGGAGAAGGCGAAGCTGAACAAAATCTAACTGGAATGTTTAATAAAACAAAATACAGCACAATTAAGAAAATGTTAATTTGTGGTTTTCTAAGTCAATCTGATATCTTCAGAGATTCATTTCTATTAGAGTTTGACACCAGATGTAACACATAGACTTAGAAGTCAATACAGTAAAGTTGTTGCAAAGTTTTTCTGGCTTTGTGCCAGACCCTCACAGCTGCTGTAGTAGTCACAGGTTGTGCAAAGTTCTTACTGTAAGTTATTCTGGCTGGCATTCCCTTACTTTGCAAACTTTTTACATTTAGCATTAAAAATGAGTTGGATTTTGAGAAGGTTATTATTATTACTATCACAGTCATATTATCATCATTATCATTAAGAGTCTCCAAGTATGGGAGGTGCCTTCACTGACGCAAATATTCAACTAGGTAAGTGTTAGATCTTTTATTTACTTTTTTGTGGGATAATAAATGTGCCTCATCTATCATATAATAGATAGTATATGTCAGAATCAAGACTTGAAACCAAGTTATTTTGCCTTGAAAGCCAATCCTCTATTCATTATGCTGTGTTGTTATCATTAAAGTTATTATGATGAAGATTTTGTGATGCCCTCAGTAGTGCTTATAGGAGTTTTCCTTGATTAAATGACCAGAATTCTACATTATCTTCATCTCTCAGATACCTTGCCTCCTTATTCCCAATCTTGTCCTGACAAACCCCACTTTGGGATTATTCCCATCATATGTTGTTTTCACTCCTACTCATGATGTTTCTTAGTAAAAGTCAAGAAATTCATAAAAACATGCTTATTGGATCCACAATCTCAACTGGGTTCTCACTGCAGAAAGATAATCCTTTTTACACATCCTTAATTAACCCTGAAAACAGTGACTTTTCCAAATCTCTTTTTTACTACTTCTCAAATATTCTATTAATTAATGAGGCCTCAGTTGAGATTATGTAGCATAAAATTGTACTTGACCCAGTCAGCATGGTTTCATGAATTTCTCCACCTTTGTCCATCAGCATGTGTGTAGATGTGAAGGTAGAAGCTTGTGGGAGTCATGCAAGGCTTAATGAGTATATCACCATGGAAATATTTACAGCACTGACAGCAACTATGAAAATGCTGGCCATAGTTCTGAATTGCAAAATATAACAGACGCTGCATATTGAAGACAGAAGCAAAACATTTATTCAGACAACAGAAAGTCAAATCCCAATACCAGAAAGTCAAACCCCAACACCAGAAAACTGAATTCATCATAGTAACAAAGAAGTTAATATACCTTATGACTTTAGGAAGCAACAGCATCCCAAAGCCTTCCCCATGCTGAGGCCTTCCAGAAATAAACACTTATAATCCTAGCTGTCTCCTTGCCTGTATCCTCTCTCCTCCTCTGTTCTAACTGCAGTGACTCCCTTCCTGCTCCACCAGTTTAGCAAACTCCTCCCACCACAGGCTCCATGTGATTACATACAGTCTATTAAGGTACAGAGAAGATCTTCAAATTACCATTATCATTACAATGAGGAAAGATCAGGGTGAAGTGGTAAAGTACTTGAGAGAAGAGGGCAATGCAGAGTTGAACTGGTACTCTAAGGGGTCAAGATAAGGAAGGGAGGAAAGTGTAGTCAGTGCAGTGGTGATTACATAAGGAGTTGAGAGGCTTCAAGTCACAGTAAGGATGAAGAAGGGGACTAGAGGTTGAAAGACAAAGGAAGATTTATAATGACAACAGATCATGCATCAGAAAGAATATTTTAGAATTCATAATTATGGAAGTGGCACATTTGTAGGTGATGGCAAGATCAAAGATAACTCTCTGCAACTGAGGTGGGGTAGAATATTTCATGGGAAATGAGTAAATTAAGGAACTGGGAGCTTTGCATATGTGAGGGAGTATCAGTGGGTATGTGGAAGTCCCCTAGTATGAGAGCAAGAGTTGGGGAAGAGTGACAGGCTGTGGGCTAGATGCTGAACTCATTAGTAAAAGAAGAAGAGTATCCTAGAGACTGGTGGAAAACAGTGGTCAGAATTTTGATTGATATGGATTGAATAAACTGGAGATGATACTGAGTAATGTTGGTAGAGAAAGAGCTTTGTAATGGCAGTGAAGAGTAAGGAATATTTCAAGTCTCTCATCTCAACCAGGAGGGAGTCATTTCCCAATAAGAGCCAGAAAATATGGGAAAATATTTGAGATACAAGCAAGTTTTCTACCTATGCAACAGGTATATCAGAAAGTATGGTGGAAGGGTTTGACAACTTTAGAGGTGGGTTGACAGGGAGATGATGATAATAATAGTTAACAAATAACTTTTACTTTGTGCTAAGCTGTGCTAAGCTCTTTAATATTCTCTCATTTGTTCCATACAACCATCCTGGGGGGGGGGGGGATAGGTGCTATTATAATCTTCATTTTACAGATGAAGAAACTGAGGCAAAAAGAGTTAAGTGACTTGCCCAGGGTCACACAGCTAACAAGTGTCTGAGGTAGGATCTAAATGCAGTTCTTCCTGACTCGAGGTCCATTTCTCTATCCACTGTGCTGTGCATAAAGGTGATCAGTGAAAGATAGAAAATGGGCTTGAATAATGATAGCTCAGGATTCAGTTTCACTCAGCTGAGGAGGGAATGATTAGATGGGAGTTTATTAATCATGTTTTGTGGTTGTTCTTTCCATTTACATTGTTTGTAGTAATTGTTTTCCCAGCTCTACTTATTCCACTTTGCATAAATTTTTATGTCTTTAACATGCTTTTCTATATTCATCATGTTCATCATTTCTTAATATACGGTAATGTTCCATTATCTTCATGTACTATAATTTGTTTAGCCATTCCACAATTGATATATGATTATTATATTTCTACTTTTTGCCACTACAAAAAGTGCTACTATAAATATCTTAGTGAATATGGAGAGCTTGTTTTTTGGGTTTTTTTGTCAATGACATTCTTGTGGTATATACACACTCTCTGTGTCAAAGAGTATGACTCTTTTAGTCACTTTCTTTGAATAATTCCAAATCTCTATAAAGCTCTACCAATAAACATTAGAGCCCTTGTCTTTTCACAATCCTTCCAACATTTAGAATTCCTATCCTTTATCATCTTCACCAATATATTGGTTTTTAAGTGAAACCCATGGTGGTTTTGATATACATTTGTCTTATTCATAGTGATTTAAAGCATTTTTATATGTTTGTTAATTGTTATTTAGCAGTTCTTTTCAGAGCTGTTTGTTCATTTCCTTTCATTACCCATTTATTGGGAAAGACTTTTGAGATATTTGTTGGGTTTTTTTTAATTTTATTTTTTATATACCTTAGATCTCGAAGAAATATTTCATATAAAGATTTTCTTTCCTCAGTTGATCATTTCCCTTATTAACCTAGATGCATGAATTTTGTTTGTGCAAAAGCTTTTCAATTCCAACTCATCAAAAGTAATCTATTGTATCATTTTAAACTGTCTCTCTGCACCAATTCTGTAAATTTACTTTGATAATATTGTTCTTTAATTATATTGGCATGGTCAAGCCATGAATTATGAATACTACTCCTGTTATTTAAATGTTATTAAATCTATACAAACTAACTTCATTTCTTTTTGTGATCAGTACACTGCCCACCTTTAACTATTTGCCTCTAAGTTTATTAAAAATTGTACTCATGTTAAGAATGTTATGAGTAAAAATATGAGATCTTTATGGTTTGCCTGATCTCTGTTTACTAAAATTGTAATCAAAAGAATAATTAAGAGTAATGAATGAAGATCTCAGGAGTCTAAATATAGATTTTTGAGTCATATATTTTCACCCTTTGGAGGTCTTTTCTGTTTATATGTTGCTTCTTAGTGGTGTTACTGATAGTTGAAATTGTTAGAAAAATGATATCTCATTAAATGAGATTGCTTACTCTCATTGTTACTGTCTATCAGAGATTTTGTCCCTTTATCTAAGCATAAGTACTTAATTCTTCATTAAATAAGTGTCTATTAAAGAGAAGAGGATGTTCTGTCACTGAAAATATCTTCCATTGCATTCTCCTGCCATAATTCCTGTCTTCCAGGTAGCACCTCATGTAACTGTCTATCTTGTCTGCCCTGATTCTGGATATCTTTATGTAAAATTAATAAATAATAAATTCTGTCATCTATATAATCCAAAGCAGAAAAATGCTTTGGTTATTAAGAAGTATTTTTAAATTTTATCTATATATGTTTCTCTTTATCTTAAGTTTTGCACTTGTAAGACACTGAAACAGCAGCCCATCATACATTAAGAATTTATGTGGAAGGTACTTAGGATCATAATTGCAAGGATTTGAACAATCACTCAGTAGATCCTTTTCTAAATGGAAGTGTTAAAAGCTTGAATGACTGGTACTATTGGGGAGGAGAAATAAAATTGTAAATAACAAACCAAATGACTAGTAACATTTACTTCAGAGTTGCTTCTAAATGATAGGGCTGCATGTTAAGTTCTTTCTGGAGCAACGCTAGAGCATTTTGGAAGAAAAGTAATAGAAAAGTCGGTGTTGCATTTACTTAACAAACCAAGTCTTGGCTAAGCCCACAATATGAAAACCCAAGATGATATAATTCGGTTGATTAGTTTTACACAAGTATGTCCATATACTTTTAAAACAGACAGAGGTGTAGCCAAAATAACAAAGTCAAGACAGGGACTCACCTGAGTTCTCCACATGAAACCATCCAAATGCCTTTAAAAATGACTCTATACAAATTCTAGAGCAGCAGAATACACAAAAAAGATGTAGTGAAGCAAATTTATATCCTAAGACAACTTAAGAGGTCATGAGGAAAGGTCTGGTGCACCAGAGTGAGAGAGCAGCACAGTCACCAACCAGGCCCCAGCAAACCCAGACCAGGCCATAGTGGGGGAGTAGGCCTCACAGGTAACAGTAATGGTTTCCAGACCTTTCAGCCCACAGAAAACAAAGACATCTTAAAAGGACAACAGGAGAGGTCTATACCACCTGGGGAGGGTGGGTGGATTACAGCCCAGCACAGGCTGTTTCAGCATAGCCCCAGTCCTAGCAAACCAGGAACAGGAATTGGGAGTGACTGAATCAGAAGTAGTTGCAGCAACTGCTTCCAGAGCTCTCAGCCCACAGATGGTAAGGAGGTTGAAAAATTTGGTCAGAAGATTAGAGGAATCTTTTTTTCCAGCACTAAGATAGGACCCTGTTGCTTTGCCCAAACTTGGGTCTAGGTCCTGGTCCTGAGTGGCATTCCCAGCACAAGGAGGAGCACTAGCATAGCAGAGCTTGTGGTCACAGTGGAGAGGAGACCCTCCTCACAGTTTGAGGGCAGAAAAGAGTGTTTGTGGTCCCTCATAGACCAGAGCACAGGTCAAGAGAGTAGTAAACACCTCTCCTTAGATCATAGCATCTTGGAAGAACTAAAAACTTACCACTCCCTGTAGTACCAATACAATATTTATAGTACCCACAATCACCATCAAGACTGTGACTATAAATACCACATGGCATTTGATCACAAAATATACCAAACTCCCCATGTAGAGGACAGAACTGAAACATTTATTTAGACACCAGAACACCCAATCCCAAAATCAGTAAGCTGATTCCATCATAATACCAAAGATATTAAGAAGCCATAATAAAAGTGAGAGCCGTAGTATCCTTTAGCCTTCCCACAAACCAATACAAGATCAATATTTGCTCACAAACCTCTCCATCTCTTTGCCTCAACTTTCTCTCTCCCCCATTATTTCTCTGGCTCTGACTACCAGCTTCCTGTGGGCTCTGTTTCCCTTTAGCAAACTCCTCCCCACAGAGACTACATGTGACTACATTCAACCTATTAGGGGCAGAGTTTATCTGCTTAGCAGGGAAGCTTCTTGTGGGCTCTGCTCTACCCTTTAGCAAATTCCCTCCATCACAGGTTCCATGTGATTACATTCAGCCTATTTGGAGGCAGAGTTTACTTTGAAAGCAGGGGAGGTATTCAAATTTCCCCATGTCTATTGAGGGGCAGGGAAGATCTACAAATTCCCATTCCCATTACAGTCCCTAGAAGTATCTCTGAAAATAGCTTCACAAAACCACAGAATCTTGGGAAAGTGTACCCTCCACCATGGAAGCAGAATCCTACTTTAATTGAGTTAAAAGTAAAAAAATAGCCTAGGATAATGAGCAAAGAAGAGGAAAAACTCAATATAAAGTTACTATGATGACAAGAAAGATCAAAACACACAATTAAAAGAAGACAACAAAGTCAAAGCTCCTACATCCAAACCCTCCAAGAAAAATATGAATTGGTCTCAGGCCATAGAAGAGGTCAAAAAGGATTTTAAAAATCAAGTAAGAGAGATAAAGGGAAATTAGGATGAAAAATGAGAGTTATGCATTAAAGTCATGAAAAATGAGTCAACATTTGGGTAAAGGAGACGCACAAAAAAGTACTGAAGAAAATAACATCTTTAAAAAACAGACTAAGCCAAATAGTAAAAGAGGTCTAAAAAGCCAATAAGGAGAATTTCTTTAAAAATAAAATTGGCCTTAAAAAGTACGAAAGGAGATCCAAAAGCTCACTGAAGAAAATAATTCCTTAAAAAAAGAATAGAGCAAATATGACTTTATGAGAAATCAAGAAACAAACAAAACCAAAAGAATGAAAAAATAGAAGATGGCATGAAATTCCTCATTGGAAAAATAATTGACCTGGAAAACAGATACTTCAGAGATCGTTAAATATATAGATATAGATATAGATATAGATATAGATATAGATATAGATATACATACATACATATATATGTATATATATATATTAGACTACTTGAAAGTTGAGAGAAAGAGAGAGAGAGAGAGAGAGAGAGAGAGAGTCGATATCATCTTTCAAGAAATTATCAAGAAAACTTCCATTCTATTCTAGACCTGGAAGGTAAAATACAAATTTAAAAAATCCAGCAATCATCTCCTGAAAGAGATTCCAAAAGAAAAACTCCCAGGAATGTTATAACCAAATTCCAGAGTTACCAAGTCAAGTAAAGAATATGTCAAGCATGTAGAAAATAACAATTCAATTATCATGAAGCCACAGTCAGAATAACAAGATTTAGCAGCTTCTACATTAAGGGATTGGAGGACTTGGAATACAACACTCTAGGGGGCAACGGAGCTAGGATTACAACCAAGAATCACCTACCCAACAAAAATGAGCACAATGCTTCATGGGAGTGAGGTGGGAAATGAACATTCAATGAGAAAGGGGACTTTCAAGCATCCATGATGAAAAGACCAGAGCTGAATAGAAAATTTGACTTTCAAATATAAGACCCAAGAAAAACATAAAAGGAGAAGAGGAAAGGAAAATTTGAGGAATTTAATAAACTTAAATTGTTCATATTACTACATGGGAAGTTGGTATTTTTTTTTAACTCATAAGAACTTTCTCATGATTAGGGTAGTTATAAGGAGTACATATAGACAGCACAGGGTGAGATGAATATGAAGGGATTATATCTAAAAAATAAAATTGAGGGATGAGAAAGGATTGTACTGGGAGAAAGAGAAAAGGAGAGGTAGAATGGGGTAAATTGTCTCACTTAAAGGAGACAAGAGAAAGCTGTTACAGTGGGAGGAAGGGGAGGAGGTAAGAGAGTGAGTTAACTTTACTGTCATCACAATTGGCTCAAAGAGGGAATAGCATACACCCTCAATTGGGTATAGAAATATATCTTACCCCATAGGAAAGTAAGAGGGGAAGGAGGTGAGGAAAGTAAGAGGGGAAGGAGGTAAGAAAAGTAGGGGGAGGATGATAGAAGGGAAGGCAGATTAGGAGAAGGGGAAGACAGAAGCAAAACCTTTTGAGGAAGGAGAAGGGAAGAGAGAGAGAGACTGGGGGGGCAGAGAGAGAGAGAGAGAGAGAGAGAGAGAAGAATAAATGGGCGGGTAGGATGATGGAGAGAAATACAGTTAGCAATAGTAAATGTGAAAAAAAATTTGAAGTTGTTTCTCTGATAAAGGCCTCATTTCTCAAACATACAGAGTACTAAGTCAAATTTATAGGGATGAAATGGAAACCATTCCCCAACTGATAAATGATCAAAAGATATGATCAGTTTTCAGATGAAATAACCGAAGTTATCTACAGCCATGTGGAAAAAAATACTAACTTACTATTGATTAGAGAAATGCAAATTAAAATAATTCTGAGGTGCTATGAATACCTATTACATTGCCTGTTATGACAAAAAAAGAAATGATAAATGTTGGAGGGGATGTGTGAAAGATGAGACCTTAATGCACTGTTGGTGGAGTTGAGAACTGATTTAACCATTCTTTAGAGCAATTTGGAATCATGCCCAAAGGACTATAAAACCATTTATGTTCTTTGACCCAGCAATACCGCTACTAGGTCTGCATCCCAACAGAGATAAAAAAAAAAAAAGGAAAGGGATGTATATGTACAAAACCATTTTTAGCAGCTTATTTTGGGGTGCAAAGAATTGAAAATAAGAGGATGCCCATAAATTAGAGAATGGTTGAACAAATTTTGGTATGTGATTATGATGCAATACTTTCATACTAATAGAAATGGTAAGAAATACTCTCAGAAAAATCTGGAAAATTTTATATGAGCTGATGCAAATTGCAATGTACTGTGTACAAAGTAATAGAAATATTGTAAGATGATCAGCTGTGAATGACTTAGCTCTTCTCACCTGCACAATAATCCGAGACAACTTTGAAGAACTTAAGATGAAAAATGCTATCCATCCCCAGAGAAAGAACTAATGATGTCTGAATGCAGATAGAAGCTTATTTACATTTTACTTTCAAAAAAAGGAGACAAATAAGTAGCATTTGTTTTTTTTTATTTGAATAGATTTCTCTTTAAGCTTTAGCTGTAATGAGTTTTAAAATTCTTTATATTAAAAATGTATCATACCCCATGAACATTGGGAACTTTTATAAGACAATAGAAGTAGAATTTTCAGTGTAAGAGGCTCATGGAAGGAAATGAGGTGATTTTGCTCATTTATGTTGAGTTGTACAGAGAACACAATATTCTTTACTTGTTTATTTCTTTTTCTTTATTACACAATCAGCCATGCTGAAAAAATAGTATTTTGGAAAAAAAAAGACTCCCTTCATACACACTTCTGAAAATAAAATTTTAATACCAATATACCAAGATTATCACACTTAAAGGATCAATTTTCCAGAATACCACATCTGAGGGAACAGTTCTCTGGAATGTTCACATCTGCATATTAATGCATTAGGCATAGTTCCAACAATAGGCAAGCAACTAAACTGTTCAGCTGTTGAAAACTTCATGATCTACCATCTATGTTTCAGAAAAATTGTACACAAATTAGCCCTTCAATACTTCCATACATCAATGAATTTGTGCTATCTTCAGGGTAGTTCTTTCTCCATTGGTATTTATTGTGTCCTTTTAATTTTATTTATAACATCCTGGAAATCAGAGAATGAGAGAGATCCATTCATCGGTCTAGGGTATTTCCACTAAATCTCTTGATGTTTTATGAAGATTAAAGTAGCATGTTTACAGTCTATTTATTTCTGACTCTTAAGTAAATTTTAAGCCAATGGTTGTGAGAAGGGTGAAACAAACATGTCATCTGACCTCATTACTATGTAAATTATTCTGATTTTTAAATCTGAACAGGTGCCATTAATGTCAGCATACTGGCATTTAGCAAGACCTTCAAAGACTAGTTACAAAAACATGTATATACTTGTATGTTAACTCAAATAAATATGTGATCACTTTAGTTTGGTATTTCCCACACAAACTGCAAAGGATAACCCATCCGTGGTTTAACATCTTGTGAAACTAGTGTCCATGCTCTTCAAAATTCAACAAATTAATTCCATCTGATTTTGTTGTACATCAGGAAAGTACCTTACTAGTACTCTGTCTGTCCTATTGGCTTCTCTTCTCCTTGCTAGATGACTATACAGCATCTTCACAGTGGTAACAGGGGTCTAGTTTGTGTGTGTGTGCTGCTAAGAGGAGATAATCTAAAAAGCATAACCATTGGGGTGTGTAATTAGCGCTCTGAACAACAGTTTTGTTGTTTACAAGAACAAGAATATCTTTGGGAAATTAGAATTGAGAATAGGGAAATAGGACACAAAGACAGCAAAACCTGAAAAGTATTTTGCAAGACCATGTTCTACAAACAAGCACATACATATGTATTTGTGCATGTAATATATTTGCATCTGGAGGTACATATGTATATGTATATAAATGTGCATATATATGCATTTCTGTATATGTATCTGTGTGTATACACACATGAATGTGTGTATACATACACACATACATTCACATATGGAGAGAAAGACAGTCAGACATAGAGGCAAAACAATGTGCTGAATGAAATTCCAAGAGACTGAGTTCCAGGTGTGCTTAATTGTTTTATTAGCTAGGCCAGTAATAACAAAAAAAAAATGGGGAGGTAGGTTATTAATCTCTCTCTGTAATCAAAGACCCTGAGTGAGGCTCTCAGGCTTCTTTAAATCCAGGTGTCTTCCTTGTGACAGTACCTCATTAGGACTTTCCTTAACAAATGAAAGGCAACTCTGATTGGTGGGAGAGTTGGCTTTCAAGTGTGGCACATGACACCTTTCTCAAAGAATGCCAGTTGCTCTGTGAGACAGCTGCCAGTAGCAATCTTAATTAGAAAAAAAAAATAAGCCATCTCAATCATGTTTTTACTGTTTGGTCTCCCTCAAGTAGATTAGTTTATCTCAAATCATTATAAGAAAGCAAGGACACAAGAGTCATCCCTTGGGTAACTTGGCATTGCCTCACGGTGGCTTACACTTAATGGGATAAAGACTTGGGGGCTGGGAATAATTACATTCCTCACCTAGAATGGGAGGGGCCTCTTTTGAGCCAGGGTAAGGGAGAGATTTTGACAAGAAAAAGTTACAGATTAATATTAAATATCAAGTGATACAGCATAATATGAATTATCAGCAACAGAGACTGGACCTATGATTTTATTAATAATACAAAGAGCTCCCAGTCGAGGCAACTCTCTTTACCAGTGCAAGTTAACGTTGTCTCTGCAACTTATAATCTTTGAAAGTTGCCTAGAACATCAAAAGATTCAGTAGCTTAGACACATTAACATCCAATTTATGTCAGAAGCAGAACTTGAATTCAGATATTTCTGGTTTTGAGGGTCACTCCCTTTTTACCACCCTCTTATATTTTTATATACAAATACACATATATGTGTGTGAATTTGGGCAAGTCAAATATATATGGTATGAAAATAATAAAAGGAAAGAAGAAAAGAAGGAAAATGTAAGGATAAAGGAGGGAGGAAGGAAGGAAGGAAGGAAGGAAGGAAGGAAGGAAGGAAGGAAGGAAGGAAGGAAGGAAGGAAGGAAAGGTTATAAGCATATTTATGTTTTTACTCACTCTCAGTGCCTTGTTCCTTTGCATATAATGAACATTTTTGCATTATCATAGAACTGCAAGAAAAAACAAAAAGGCCTCTTAGTTTGAGAGTACATGCATTTCTATTTTTGTCCTGCAAGCAAATTTAGACTGCATTTTTCTTTGCCAAAGTCTGTCTTCAAAGAGGATTTTTCTATTATTGTGCTGAATGGCTCATTTTCTTTCTTAAGTAAAAATAGAAACTTTAATAACTAATGGTCACTAATGATGCAGTAGGGTTCCTCCATCCACCTTAATGTAAGAAGAACTCTTATGTCCCAGGAATATTACAACTGAGACTATTCAAAAAAACCTATCCCAAGCCACATAAGTGGAAAATGCTACTCCATAGGATATAAAGGAGACTAATTTCATTATTGGACATGGTACCAGCATAAACCAGATAATTTCATCAATTAAAATTTAATTTAGTGCATAAATGCTACATGGAAATGTGCCTTCTTATATTGACAGCTTTTTTAAAAGATAAATTTCCCTGATGGATTTATGAAGAAGAGAAATATATTTTCTTTTTAAAAAATTTACTATTAGTTTACAAAATTCAGTCACACAAGTTTTTGAGTTGAAAATTTTCTCCCCA
The DNA here is from genome assembly GCA_028646515.1 of Pseudochirops corinnae. Taxonomy (NCBI): domain Eukaryota; kingdom Metazoa; phylum Chordata; class Mammalia; order Diprotodontia; family Pseudocheiridae; genus Pseudochirops; species Pseudochirops corinnae. Next base: position 153,364,516 of record CM053590.1, on the reverse strand, counting down.
CTGCCTCCATGGAGGCATGCAATTCAACATAGGTTCTACATATACCTTCACATTAACCATTAGTCAAGTAGTAAAGAAGAATTATAACCAATGAAATGAATAGTGAAGAATAAACAAAGAAGAAGAATAAGCAAAATAAAACAAAATGAAAAAGAGAGAGCAAGTAGTTTGCTTCAATCTGCATTCAGATTCCATAATTCATTCTCTGGATGTGGACGGCATTTTCCAGTATGAGCACAAGAAATATATTTTCTTTCAACTGAGGGTGAAATTATATTATTTATTTCCTTGGGAATACTATGTAATTCATGTAGAGGAGTCTTGGAATTCAGGGAGCAGAGCCAAGATGGCAGTGTAGAAGCAGAAAAACTCCATGGCTCACTTCACAACCACCTCAAATATTTATAAAACATGACCCTAAACAAATTTTAGAGCTATAGAACCCACAAAGTGACAGAGAGAAACAAATCTCCTTCTGAGGGCAGCCCAGCAGTGGACAGGAAGGGTCCATCACAGCACACTGGGAGCAAAGCCCAGACCCCCACGAGCCTGTGGTTTTAGCTTATCTTCCCAGTAAGTGTGGGTGACAAGGAAGGAAAGGAAAGAATCTGGAATTCAAATGTTTTTTTTTTAAATATTATTAGTATTATTTACATGTCACTGGGAAAAAAGATATATAGACACTGGAGTATGGAGATCCATCTTGCTCTACCAGAAAGTCGAAGGGGGAATGGAGGAGGATATAGGAGAGAACAGATTGGGAGAGGTAGTATATAGTGGGATTGCTGAATTGGGGTGGTGGGTAGGTGAAAGATGGGGAGAAAATTTGTAACTCAAAATCTTGTGGAAATGAACGATGTAAATTAACATAAACATGAAATTTAATTTAAAAACATGTAGAGGAGTTTTTTGGCTCTACTGGATAGAAATTGGTAAGAGAGGGACATGTCGTTTGCAGATCTATTATCTCTTCATTTTGCTGTTTAGTTGTGTACAACTTTTTTTTCCCCATATGGGGTTTTCTTGGCAAAGATATTAGAGTAGTTTGCCATTTCTTTCTCCACAGGATTAAAGCAAATAAAGGTTAAATGACTTCTACAATGTGACACAGCTAATGAATGTCTGAAGTCATATTTGAACTCAAGTCTTCCTGAATCTAGGTCAGGTACCCTATCCACTGAACCACCTAACCACACTTTATAATCCCTGACCAGTCCACTATTTCCAAAACAAAACAGGATATAGGTGTCACAAATAGTCTCTGGAACTCTAATTTCTTAAAAGTATCATATCACTGACTTAAAGCTGGCAGGAACCTTGGATAATACCTCACCCAATGCCCTCATTGGTCAAATGAAGAAAAGGATGCCCAGAGAATTTACCTGACTCATCCAAGATCACATAGATATTAAGTGGAGGAGCCAAAATTCTAATCCAAGTACTTTATCTTCAAATCTAGAATTTTTACATTGTTAAATCCCTTGGAGGTTTATAATCTACTGGTCTTGTTAAATCATTAAAAGCTTAAGCATTGGGGGGCGGAGCCAAGATGGCGGAGTAGCAGCAGCAATATATTGCAGCTGTCACATAGCCACCCCAAAATACCCATGGAATAGGACTCTGGACCAATCCTAGAACTTCAAAAGCACACAAAGATACTTCCCACTAAAGTCAGCTCGGCTACGAGGAACCATATCAGCACTGCAAACCGCAACGAGCCTGGCCTGAAGCCGGAGCTGTGCCCCGGGGGCGGCTGGGCGGGAGGTGCAGAGAAAGCTCTCAGGTGAGGGATTAGCAGCAGCTGAGTGAGGGGGGATTGTGAAAGAGGGAGATAAGCCTCCAGCCGTAAGGTCTCCAGAGCGGAGAAGCAAAAGGTGGAGGTTTTGCACCCGTCTCCACGTTGTAGCTTCCCGCCTTCGGCCTGCAAAAATCAGGGGGACTGAGCGATTGTTTTCAGACCAGTGCTCTCGCGTTGAGCGGCCTGGATCTGGATTGTCATCTTGGGCCTCGGTCTTGGAGTCTTCATTATCCAGTCAGCCGGAAGTCTACGGCAGCCGGGAGGACCCCAGCGATTTGGGACAGAACTTTCCCTTCTGGAAGCAGAGCCCCACAGAGATTTTAAAAAAACTCATGGTCTGAAGAACCATGAGTAAGAATAAGCATAGGAAGTTAAGTAAGAACAGCTCCCAAAACCTAGACTCCTTCTTTCGGGAGAAGAAGAATCATGGGAGAGAGAGGGAGGAGGAGAGCGCAGCCAGAGCGCCCCCACCAGAGGCCTCCAAAAAACATG
>CM053590.1:153343362-153361726 GCA_028646515.1 Pseudochirops corinnae | reverse complement strand
TTTAAGGTGTTAATTTCTTCATTCAGGTTGTTGACTCTCTTTTCATGATTTTCTTGCATCATTCTTATTTCTCTTCCCAATTTTTCTTCCACTTTTCTTATTTGGTTTTCAAAATCTTTCTTAATCTGGTCTCTAGCTTTTAGGCATTCTTCAGGTTTCTTGGAAGCTTTTGGTGTGGGAGTTCTGACTTTCAAGCACAAATTAAGGGACACAAAGTATGAAAGTCAAAGTACTCCACCCCTGGGTAGTCTCAATTGGAGATTAGTTTCCAATCATAAATACATCCATTTGGTCAGTCACAGATCACAAAGGCCATACACCTGTAGGTCACAACTACATTGCAATATCTTCACAGCATTCAATCCCCATGGAGAGGTCTTTTCTTCATTTTAACCAAAGGCAAGTTCTCAGCAGTTTCTGTCCTTGGGAAGACAAGGTTTAACAAGGACACAGCATAGATACACATTGCTGGTTTCCTCATCAATTCACTCTCTACTGGTGAAATCAAACTAGACCCAATAACAAGGTCTGAGGAATTAGCACGTATCATCAGTACAGTCCCCAGTACGCCTGAAAACATCAACAAGATCCTCTTCCAGGATTTCTGTAAACATGCAACAAGAAAATCCTTTCAGGGCTTCTGAACCAACAGAAAGATCCCAGGACTTCTGCAACAACAGTAATGTTCTCCATCAGCAGATGAATCTGACAAAGTAACATCAAAACAGACAGATGAAATACCAGCACCAAAGTTATGCTTCCTCTTAGTTCAGTCCTCAGTTCTTATTTCTCTCTCTCCAGCAGTAGCAGCAGCCTCCAGATGCTGGCTCCCAGAAGTTCTTCTGGCCTCTCTCTGCATGGACCTTTCTCTAACCATGGCACCAGCTCCTTCCAGTTCTGCCTCCTGTCATCATGTCAACAAGTCCATCCCATTGTGGGGTTCAAATTCCATTACAACTACACCACTACATCTTCTTAATTTCTCTGTTACTTTAAAGGCTTCCACTATGCTTCCTGACACCCTAGTATGTAATCACCAAATAATTCTCCACTCTATATTGGCCTCCCTCATATCTAATCAGTTGTCAAGTCTTGCTGATTTGTCCTCCACAACACCTCTCTTGCATTTAAGCTACTCTAGTTTTGAATCTAAACTTCTTACTATTTCAATATACAACTAATTGCTCCCCTTCCTCTAGTTTCTCTTCACTCCAACTATTCTGCAAACAGCTCTTAAAGTAATATTTCAGTAGCACAGGTCTGACCACTTCACCCCTCTGCTCACAAACATGCAGTAATTTTCTAACCTTCCAGAGAAAATAAAAAGTCTATTGTTTGTGATTAAAACTCCTTCACATTGTAGCTTCAGTCTAGCTTTCCATATATATTATAAATTTTGTTGTTCAATTGTTTCAGTCTTGTCTCTGCCCCCATCCACATTTGGAGTGTTTTTGGCAAAGATCCTGGGGTGATTTGCCATTTCCTTCTCAAAATCATTTTACCAATGAGGAAACTGAGGCAAACAAAGTTAAGTGACTTGTCCAAGGTCATACAGCTAATAAGTAGGGAGATACTCTTCCTGATTCTAGGCCTAGTACTCCATACACTCTGCCATCTAGTTGTCATGTGTTTATTATATATTACCCTGTTTCAAATATTTTATATTCCATACAAACTGTTCTATCAATCGACCAATATTTATTAAGCACCTACTATGTGCCAGGCACTATGCTAAACTTGGGATACAAAAAGAGTTTACAATTGAACAGGAGAGACAATGTGCAAAGAAATATATACAAAGCAAACTATGGGACATATAGGATAAATAGGAAATAATGAAAAGTGGGAAAATGCTGGAATTAAGAGAGCAGCCAGATGGTGCAGTAGATAAGAAAGCTTCCTGGAAAAGGTAATATTTTAGTTGGGACATAAAGGAAGCCAGGAAGGTCAGTAGTCAGAGACGAGGAGGAAGAAAATTCCAGGCAAAACTGAGGAATATATGTTAGGGAGTAAGATATAAAAAGATTGGAAAGGACTAAGTAATGAAGGGCTTTGAATGGCAAACAGAGCATTTTTAAAAATTTGTTCCAGGAAGCAATAAGAAGCAGCTGGAGCTTATTAAATAGAGGATTGAGGGGTGAAATAATCAGACTTGTGTTTTATTAAAATAATGTTAGTGGTTGAACGAAGAATAGATTGGAGTGGGAATAGACTTTGAAGCAGGCAGACCTGCCAGCAGGCTGTAGTTGCTGTTTGTCCTGCATTCTTGATGAGGACCATGACATCAGGAAGGTGATGCCATGACTTGCAAGGGAGGGAGGACTGTGCAAAATCACTAGCCTCACTCTCTCCTCTGGAGTCATCAAGGTCCGGTGGCAAAATATAGATCAGGATTGTAGCAGACTAATGTAGTAGTCAAGGAGTGAGGTGCTGTGGGCCTACACTAGAGTAGTAGCAGTGTTGAAATAGAGAAAGGGAGCATATCTGAGAAATGTTGTAAGGGTAAAATCAGGAGGCTTGGCAACAGCTTGGACGTGGTGAGTGAGAGATAAAAAGGAATACAGAATGACTCCTAGGTCCTGAACCTGAGGAACTGAGAGGATGGTGTTGTCCTATAAAGTAAAAAGGAAGGCAGGAAGGCAAAAGGGCTTGGGGGGAGAGAAAATGAATTCTTTTTTGGACATATTGAGTTTAAGATGTCTAAAAGGCAGTTGAAGATGTGAGATTAGAGATCAGTAGTAAGACTGGGGAAAGAAGGGGTAGATTTGAGAATCATCAGTACAGAGATGACAATTAAATCCACAAACTGAGATCACTGAGTGTATAGAAGGAGAAGATAAGAGGGCGAAGGACAGAACCTTAATTACTTACTCTTCTTCTTGTACAACATTCCATCTCCCATCTCTTTTCTCTTCCATAGTATACCTTACATCTGCCATCATTCTTTTCTCATCTCTGCCTCTTAGAAAGCCTAATTTCCTTCAAAGTAATCTCAAGTACCTCCTTCTACATGAGACTTTTTCTGATTCCTTTAGTTCAAGAGAATTAGTGGATAGAATACTGAACTTGGAGTCAGGAAAACTTGAATTCAAATTCTGTCTCAGACATTTACTTATTATGTGACCCTGAGCATGTTGCTTAACTTCTGTCTGCCTCAGTTTCCTCAGCTGTACAATGGGGATAATAATGGCACCTACCTCTCAGGGTATTTGTACGGATCAAATGAAATATTTCTAAAGTACTTAGCACAGTGCCTGATATTCAAGAGGTCTTTAATAAATACTTGTTCTCTTCCTTAAGGAGAGGGGTGTGTGTGTGTGTGTGTGTGTGTGTGTGTGTGTGTGTGTGTGATACTAGGTGACACAGTGAATAGAATGCTGGACCTAGAGGCAGGGAGAAGAGTTTAAAACCAGCCTTAGACATTACTAGTTATGTCAGTGGGTAAGTCACTTAATCTCTTTACAATTTCCAAAATAATAAAATGAACATAATAATACCTAGCTCCCAGTTTTGTGAGAATCAAATGAGATAATACTTGTAAAGAACTTATCATAGTTCCTGACACATAGCAGCCCCTTAATAAATGTTTGTTCCCATCTTCCACGGACCCTTTTGGCAGTCTGCTAAAGCCTGTGAGACCCTATTCTCAGAATAATACTTTTATGTCCAAGCACAGCTATCAAAAATATTTTTGGATATATATTTTCTTAATTTTTTTCCCAAATACATATAAAAAACAATTTTAAAATTTGCTTTTTAAAAAAATTTTGAGTTCCAAAATCTCTCCCTAACTACCTCCCCCCCACCTAAGATAGTAAGCAATTTGACATAGGTTATACATGTATAATCATGAAAAATTTATTTCAATATTAATCATGTTATCAAAATATTTTAAAACAATTTCATGAACCCCAGGTTAAGAACTCCTCCCTCCATGTTTAATTTTTTGAACTGTATTATTAATAAGGACTGATGTGCAAATATTTGAAGCTTTTTTAGCATGGGAGCAAAAGTATCTTGTTTTCTTCTAGCACCTTTACAATTTGGGTTCATATTGTTTGGCTTTAGAGAGGTATCCTTGTTATAGATATAAATATAGATGTATGTATGTATGTATGTATATGTATATGTATATGTATATGTATATGTATATGTATATGTATATGTATATGTATATACATGTACACACTGCCAGTAGGATTTTATTTTCTTTCACTCTTAAAGACCACAAGTTTTAGTAAATAAAATACTGGTCCCAAAGTTGGAAAGAATTGATTTAAATCCTTTCTCTTGCACTTACTAGCTATGTGACTCTGGACAGGTCACTTTAAGTTTTATTTCCTCCCTTGTAAAATGAAGCTATAATATCTACAGTAATCACCTCACAGAATATATACCTCTTTGGTGTCAGTCAGATGAAATAAAATAGGCAAAATGCTTTGTAAACTATAAAGCAGTCTATTAATGTCAGCCACCATTATTTAAGAGATAGCTATTAATTAGTTTGGAAAATCATCATCACTTAAAGCATTCCATGGTGTAATAAATGATGGATCATTTGTTCCAACTTTTTCATCTAACCAGATTTCAAAAATATAGGATACAGAAAACATAACTAGAAAGTAGGTCATGTTTAAAAATAAAACACCTGGGGTTTAGTGACTTAAAAGCTCAATGAGAATCAATAATGTGATATATCTGGGGGGAAAAAACCTAATGCAATTTCGAACTGCATTAATAGAAATATAAAATCCAGGACTAGAGAGGTGGGAGTCACATTGTAATCTGCCCTAGTCAACTATACCTGGGTTACTGTGTTTAGTTCTGAATAAAACAATTATAGGAAGTACAAAAGCATAACTGAATTCCTCCAAAGGAGGATGACTAATACAGAGAATGAACTTGAAATTATGTCATATAAGAAACAATTGAAAAGCAAATGGTTTTTAGTTTATTCTGAAGATGAGAACATTTAGGAATAATATGATAATTGGTTTCATATACTTGATGAATTTTCCAATAAGAGGCTTAGATTTTTTTACCCCAAAGGGAAGAATTAGGACCAAATCAAAACATGAAAAGTGTGAAAATTTTGATTTCAGCTCAAAATAAAGGAGGAACTTCCAAATTATTGAACTACTGAAAAATGGAACTTTAGTGTTACTAAGCATGTCTCAAGAATCCTTACAGTATAAACTAGATAACTACTTTTTAGGCACATAATGGAAGAGGGATGGGAACAGATTCATGCTACATTATGAGATTGGGCAAGATTGGCTAATATTAGAAATTTATAGTTGTCAGGAAATTTAGGGGTTATCTAGTCCAACTTCCTCATTTTATAGATGAGGAAACTAAGACCTAGGCAAAAAATTGTATGTTGATGGTCACATTATCAATTGTAATACCTAAGTAAGTAAATAAATAAAACTCTTTAAGTTGTGCAAAACACTGTATATGTCCCATTACTTGCTTGCACTCCCTCCTTACCTCTACTTCTTGCAGTCCTTGGTTTCCTTAAGGATTTGGCCCAACTTTGTATGTGAAATCTTTCCTGATCTCCGTAGCTACTTTGAATACAAAGACATACCAGACCCTTCTGACCTTCACTATCTCCCAAAGTCTGTCCAACTCCATGTTTATTGCTCCCATTTTATTTATCTATCCTTATCTATCCATTTCATTTTCTGCCATCCCTTTTCCTTTTGCTTTCAATCTTCCCAACATCAGGGTCTTTTTCCAATGACTCCTGTCTTCTCATTATGTGACCAAAGTATTTAAGCTTTGATTTCAATATTTGATATTCCAATGAATAGTCTGGATTCATTTCTTTAATTTAATTTAATGAATTTATTTAATTTAATTTAATGAATTTCTTTAATTTAATTTCTTTAAAACAGCTCTCAGTTTTATTTTGTTAGTCCAACCCTTACATCATACATTGCTAGGGGAGAAACCATAGAATTGACTATATGAAACTTTGTTGGCAAAATGATGTGTCTGCTTTTTAGTATGCTGTCCAGATTTGCCATTATTTTCCTTCTAAGGAGCAAGTGTCTTTTTAATTTCATGGCTTCAATAACCATCTGTAGTGATCTTTCAGTTCAAGAATACAAAATCTGACACTGCTTCCATTTCTTCTCCCTCTATGTGCCAGGAAGTGATAGGACCAGTTGCCATGATCTTAGTTTTTTGTTTTTTGTTTTTGTTTTTTTATATTAAGTTTCAAGTCAGCTTTTTATACTCTCTTCTTTCACCCCCATCGAGAGGTTTCTTAATTCTTCACTTTCTGCCATCAAAGTGGTATCATCTGCAAATCTTAGAATGCCAAAATTTCTTTTAGCAACTTTAATTCTGTTTTTTTTCTTTTTTTCTTTTTTTTTAATTCATCCAGTCTGGCATTTCACATGATGTACTTTGCATGTAAGTTAAATAAATGAGGCAACAACATACAACCTTGGTGTACTCCTTTCCAAATCTTAAAGCAATCAATTATTCCATGTTTGGTTCTAACAGTTACTTCTTGATATACATACAGGTTCCTCAGGAGACATGTCTTTGAGCACTTGCCACATTTGATTGTGATCCATAAAGTCAAAGTTTTAGTGTAGTCAATGAAGCAGGAATGGATGTTTATGTATTTGTTTTCTGGAACTTCCTTACTTTCTCCACAATCCAGTGAATGTTGGCTATTTGGTCTCTAGTTCCTCTGTCTCTTCAAAACCAAGCCTGATCTTCTGGCAATTCTTAGTTCACATATTGCTGAAGCAATATTCTTCATTCTCTAGGATGTCTGGCCCTAGATCAGTAAACACACCATCATGGTTACCAGTGATAATATGATCTTTCTTGTATAGTTCTTCTGTATATTCCTATCGTCTCTTCTTAATCTCTTCCACTTTAGTTTAGTCCATACTATCATTTTTTCATAGATTCCCTTGATATCTCTAATATTCTTCTTTTTTTTCTTTTTTTTTTTGGAGAGAGAGAGGGCAAGGCATTTGGGTTTAAGTGACTTGCCCAAGGCCACACAACTAGTAGGTGTTAAGTGTCTCAGGCCAAATTTGAACTCAGGACATCCTGACTCCAGGGCTGGTGCTCTATTCACTGTGCCACCTAGCTGCCCCAATCTCTAATATTCTTGAAGAGATCTCTTGTATTTCCCATTCTATTGTTTTCTTCTATTTCTTTGCATTCTTCCTTTAAGAAAACCCTGTGATTTGCATAGTGTTTTACATACAGTTAGTACTAAATAAATGGCAGGTGATTGCTTGATTTAAGGATTTCTGTCAGCTTTCTGAATAATTTTCATCTATCATTTGGGAATTCATGAAAAGAATACTTCTAAATATCTGTAGCTTCTGTGTTTTTGCTTTCATGAGAAAATAAAAGTATTTTCAGCAGAGTTCACAAAATTTTTTGGAGTTTTAAAATTCTAAGAGACTAGCAAGTAAGTATTCACCGTCTTCTCTTTGCCTTAGATTTGGACTTTTGTAATGAGTGAACTGAGTCAAAATCAGGAAAAACACCATCATGATTTTATTGTTCATATGATTGTATTTTTCTTCAATATATTTAATTCAGTCTTAGGAAAAGGATTTGTTCATTTTTTTTTTTCATATACATCAATTGTTTTAAGTCATTTGGGTAGCTTTATCATTTTGAAAGAGGCAATTAAGTAGCCTCAAAGAATTAAATTATTCAATGTAATTCTGAAATGGCAAAATAATACACAGGGGTGCCAGCTTACTTCTCAGACATAGTGTTTTTTTGCCTTTCCTTTTTTTTCTTTTTTTTTCATCAGGATTTGAGGATCACCTATTATAGAAAATGCCTCCAGTGATTCAAAGGTGCTCCTCTTTGGTAAGTTAGTTTCAGAGAGTTTTGTGAGATATTGAAAAGTTAGATGATTTCCCCAGAGGCACCTAGACAGTATTTTTTAGAAGATTTGAAGCTAGCTCTTCCCTACTCCAAGGATTCTATCCTTTATGGGAGATGGCCTGATCCATCACGCAACATGCTATTATCTTCATTTACACAACTATGCCTTTTCCTATTTTTATGGCTCATATCATATATTTTAATTCTTAATCACATTCAGTTAATGCCTTTATTTTTCATGGTCCTCTAATTCACTCTATTGTGATTTATTTACATATGCCATGTGTACCCAATAAGTTTGTAAATGCCTAAAGGCCAGGGGCCATGTCCAATATTTTCTTTGTGGTCTCCATAGCAAGTACAGCAATGCTTGGTATATAATTGACACCAAATAAGTACTTCTGGAGTAGAATTTCATCTTCGCTAGAGACTAATAATTACAGCTATCTTCCCTTAATAATTATCCAGTAAAGTTTATCTTTATCATACTATAGATTAATCATTTTCATGGTGTCCATTTGTTCTTCAGATTCTTGACCGACACTTGAAAGAAAGACAGACAGAGAGACAGAAAGACAGAAAGAAAAGAGACAGTAGGGGAAGGGAAGGAAAGTGCCATTTACTAGGGCTCCCCAATGGTAATTAAAAACCATAGACATAGTATGGCCTCGGTCTACCTCCTCTATATCAACCATAATTAGAAGACAGTGCTCGAAGACTTCTCCTTATTTTCTGGTGTTTTTTTTTTTAAATTAAATTCCATGTTTATTTTTAGTTTACATCATTCATTTCCATGAGATTTTGAGGTATAAATTTTCTCCCCATCTTTTGCCTACCCATCAACCCAAAACAGCTATCCCACTGTAACCCACTCCCTGAATCTACTCTCTCCTATATCTTCCCCCATGCCCCCTCCAACTTTCCAGTAGGGCAAGATGTATCTCCATACCCCAGTGCCTGTATATCTAATTTCCCAGTTGCTTGTAAATAGTAATAATAATAATAATAATAATAATAATGATAATAATAATATTTTTTTAAACATTTGATTTTATAACTTTGAATTCTAGATTCTTTCCCTTCCTCCCTTGTCACTCACCCATACTGGGAAGATAAGCAATTCAATATAGGTTGTGCAGTGTAGGTACACAAAACATTACCATAGTGGATATATTGTGAAAGACTGACTGTATTTCCCTCCATTCTATCCTGTCCCCCAGTTGTTCTATTCTCTACGTTAACCCTGTCTCTTTTCAAAAGTGTGTGCTTCTAACTACCCTCCCCCGCAATTTGCCCTCCAGTCCATTATTCCCCCACTCATGCCCTTCCCCCCTATTCTCCTGTAGGGCAAGACACCCAATTTGGTGTGTATGTCATTCCCTCCCTAAGCCAAATTCAATGAGAATAAGGTTGACCCATTCCCTTTTCCCTTTTCTTCCCCTCCACTGTAACAGTTATCCTTGCCTGTTCTATATAATTTACCCCATTCTGTTTTTCCCCATCTCTTCTAATTATATTCCTCTCTCACCTCTCAATTTCACCTTTTAAACATCATACCTTACTATTCAATTGATTCTGTGCTCTGTCTATGTATACCTGTACACATATATACACACACTCACATAAGTATTCACACAAACATATGGCCTCCTATATAGACATATATATGTATGTATACAAAATATAAATTTATATTCCCTTCAACTATCCTCATACTGAGAAAAGTTTCACAAGTTACAATTCTTATTTTTCCATTTAGGCATATGAATAGTTCAACTTTGATTAGTTCCTTATGATTTCTTTTCCCTGTTTACTTTTTCATGCTGTTCTTGCTTCTTCTATTTTAATGTCAAATTTTCTATACAACTCTGGTTATTTTCACCAAGAATGCTTGAACATTCTCTATTTCATTAAATGACCATATCTTCTCCTGAAGCATCAGTTTTGCTGGGTAGGTGATCCTTGGTTTTAATCCTAGCTCCTTTGAGCTCCAAAATATCATATTCCAGGCCCTTCTATCCCTTAATGTAGAAGCTGTTAGATCCTGGGTTATCGTGACTGTGTTTCCATAATATTCAAATTGTTTCTTCTTGGCTGCTTGTAATAGTTTCTCCTTGATCTGGGAACTCTAGAACCTGGCTATAATATTCCAAGGAGTTTTCTTTTGGGGATTTTTTCCAGAAGTGATTGGTGAATTCTTTTGATTTCTATTTTGTGCTCTGGTTCTAAAATATCAGGGCAATTTTCCTTGAGAATTTCTTGAATGATGATTTCTAAGTTCTTTTTTGATCATGCCTTTCAGGTATTTCAATATTTTCGAGTTATCTCTCCTGGATCTATTTTCCAGATCAATGGCTTTTCCAAGGAGATGTTTCCCATTGCCTTTTCTTTTTTCACTTGTTTAGATCTGCTTAATAGTATCTTGATTTCTCATAAAGTCATTTGCTTCCCTTTCCTCCACTCTAATTCTGAAGGAATTATTTTCTTCAGTGAGCTTTTGAGATTCTTTTTTCCCTCTGGCAAATTCAGCTTTTTAAGGCATTCTTTTCCTCATTGGCTTTTTGGATCTCTTTTGCCATTTGAGTTACTCTATTTTTAAGGTGTTATTTTCTTCATTCAGGTTGTTGACTCATTCATCATGATTTTCTTGCATCATTCTCATTTCTCTTCCCAATTTTTCCTCCACTTCTCTTACTTGATTTTCAAAAATCCTTCTTGAACTCCTCCATGGGCTGTAATCAGTTCATATTTTTCTTGGAAGCTTTTGGTGCAGTTCTGACTTTGTTGTCTTCCTCCCATCCCATGTTTTGATCCTATTTGTCCCCAAAAAAGGAATCTAAAGTTGAATTGCTCTGATTGCTTTGTTTTCCTTTGCTTGTTCATTTTGCCACTCAATTACTTGACTTTTGTAGCTGCCAGAGCTATTAGGAGGGCACCATCTCTGCAACTCCCACAAACTCTGGCTCAATGGTCACACCCCTCAGGACCACCTCCCAAGACCATGATCCAGATCCAGCAAAGTCAAAGGAAGAGTGATTACCCTCTGAATGGCTGCTTGCCCACCCCCCTACAATCTTCAGGACTGGAGCACTGAATCAGCCACATGGAGGTGGCTGCAGGGCCACTGCACCTCCACTACTTCTAGCTTTGAGGGCAGGGGCCGGATCCACTCCTCTGTCCCATCTTGTTCCCATAGAGGTCTATACTGACCTTTCACTTTTTTTGGCATTTGTGGGCTGATAATTCTACAAACTGCTACTGCTGGTGGTGTTCCACTCTCCCCAAGTCTACTGAAGCTTCTGGTAAAGGCCCTCAGGCTAAAACCACAGGCTCACATGGGGCTATGCTAAGCTCCCAACATGATATAATAGACCCTTTTTGTCTGCCTACTGGACTGTCTTCAGCAGGAGATTTGTTTCTCTCTACCACTTTGTGGGTTCTGTAGCTCTAAAATTTGTTTAAGGTCATATTTTATATATATTTGAGGTGGTTATGGGGGGAGCTCACAGAATTGTCCTACTTCTATGACACCATCTTGGCTCTGCCCCTCCCCTTGGTGTTTTTTTTTAAAACATTGTCACAAAAAGGAATACCTGAGCTAAGAACTTCTTTGCCCTAAATACATGTTCAGAGGAATAAATGTTAGTATAATCTTGCTATAGAGTACAGATTTTTAACCTGGAGCCAAAACCAGAGTGAAGGCTTAATCAAGAGAGACTGGGAGAGAGGATTCTGTGAAGATGGAGGAGAAAGTCAGAAAATCCCAAGCTCTCCAGATTTGCTCCCCAAACAAGACAAAATTGTGCCTCAGGCAAATGTAGAGCTAGTAAAAATAAATTATTTGGGGCAGAACAGTAATCCTCAGGGACAACAGAGACAAAAAGAAGAAAAATCCCAAGACTGAGGGTTTGGTTCCTGTGCAGTATAAACATTTCCAGGCTAATTCCCTGAAACAGCAAGCAGCAAGCCTCAGAGTTAAAGGGGTTGGGAGGTAGCCTGGCCCCAGTCACAGAAATTTTCATCTCCTGGACAGTGGGGGGAGTGGGATGTCTGAGCAGGGGAAGATTAAGGGAACCTCTGCTGATGAAGAACAACAGGACCAGTTGTGCTGCTGAAAAGTAACCCTTGGCAAAAAAGAACCAGCACACATTGGGAGAATGCAGAAGCAGTGGAGCAGGGATGCCACTGGCTCTGGACACTTACAAGAGAGTTCTTGGTTTCAGTTCCAGGCCAGAAGGGAGAACTAAAGGAGAGCCTGAGGCCATAGGCACTCTCTCCCATACCCAGAACTAGAGGGGATTGAAACAAGTTACTATTCAGGTGGAAAAAAGGAGCAGACAAAGGAGAAAGAACCCAACTAAAGAAAGTCACTATGAGAACAAAGAAAACCAGGGTTGTCTTCAGAGATGGATATTGTGGCAAAGATAAAAGCCTCTCCTACCCCAAAGAATAATATCAAATATTCATCTGCCAAAGAAGAAGGGGAACCACATTATTATGACAGTCATATTAATCAATATTGTTTTAAATTATTTAAAATAATTGTACAGCATAAGGTTGGAATATCGCTGTAGTATAAGAAATGATGAGTTGATGGACTTACACAAAGATGGAAAGACTTGAACTCATGAAGGAAGATGCCGTCCAACTTCAAAGAAATAGAGGACAAACAAGTATGGCACAGTGTTACATAGATGCATATGAATGTATATGTTCATATATGAGTATGATTATAGATATCTAAGTATATGTATCTGATGCATATACATGTGTATATGTACGTACATATATAGGTTAGTGTGTATAAATGTGTTTGTATATGTGTATATAGATAGATAGATAGATAGATAGATATAGATATAGATTTCAAATAGCTATATCTACATTTAATTATAGCCTTCTTGGAGGAAGGATGAGAAGGGGGGGAGAACAAAGTAAAAAGTACACAAAAGAGAACAAAAGAAACTTTACAAAGAGGCAAAGAAAAGATAGACAGCTTTGGACACATGTAGTATTTATTATATAGACTTTGTTCTGATGGAAATTTATTGTCATTTTTTAATCCTCTCTTACATTATGCTATGCACATTGCAATGCTTTTCCCCCTTTTCTTATTTTATATTTAAGTTTTAATATTTAAGCTTATAATTTGTTTCCTTTTCATTTCTTATTGTGTATTTAAGTTTTGGTATTTAAGTTTAAAATAAATTATTTTTTAAAAAAAAAGTACACTGGGCTGCTATGTCTGAGAAGGCTTCCAGGCAACTAGAAGGGTCAAAGAAAAGGTTTATAACTCAAAAGAATCAGAACAGGTATCCCTGAAAGGAACTTTCTGGCACCAGAGATTAAAAACAGTGAAAGAAAAAAGAAAAAGAAGAAAGATTAGTCCAATTTTTGGCTATGATAAATATCTTGTAGTCTTCTTTTCAATTTAGAATCTTTCTTCAAAGGCTGTCTGTAAAGTAGGCTGTGCCTGGCCAGCTTCATCCAGAATCAAAGAGTCTTCACTTACCTCTGACCAAGCCCCTTCACTGACCTTTTCCTTGGACATTGGTACTTGTCAAAGGTAAATAGGGATGGAGAGAATGTTGCAGTTTCCAGAATTATCAACTGATAAGACACAAGGACAATGTGAAAGGTCAATGGAACTCTGCTAAATTTCAGGAAGAGGAGTAGGTCCAGACAACTGTCCCCAGAACAAAAAGTGGCGAAAGCAGCAGCCCTGCAGCCACCTCCACATAGCTGCTTCAGAGCTCCTGGCCTGCAGATTGCAGGGGGGGGCAGGGCAAGCAACCATTCAGAGGCTAAGGGCTCTAGCCTTAAGCCACCTGGATCAGGATCACAGTCTTGTGTGGTGGTTCTGAGGTACATGACCAGTGAGCCAAAGCTGGTGGGGGCTGTAGAGACGGTGGACCCCTTAAAAGCTCCAGCAGCTGCAAAAACCCATGTGATTTGGGACAAAGTTCTCTCCTCTGAGAGCAGAGTTCTAAGGAGACCAAAAGTCAAATAATTGACTGGCAACATGAGCAGGCAAAGGAAGAAAAGTAAGACTAGCAATCCAACTTTAGATTTCTTTTTGGGGGACAAAAAGAATCAAGGTATGGAGGAAGACAACACAGTCAGAACTCCTACACCAAAAGTGTCCAAGAAAAATATAAATTGGTTACAGGCCATAGAGAAGCTTAAGAAGGATTTTGAAAACCAAATAAGAGAAGTGTAGGAAAAATTGGGAAGAGAAATGGGAATGATCCAAGAAAATAATGAAAAGAGTGTCAACAACCTGACTGAAGAAAATAACACCTTAAAAAATAGATTAACTCAAATGGCAAAAGAGGCCCAAAAAGCCAACATGGAGAAGAACGCCTTAAAAGTCAAATTTTCCAGATGGAAAAAGAATCTCAAAAGCTCACTGAACAGAATAATTCCTTCAGAATTAGAGTGGAGCAAATGGAAGCAAATGACTTTAAAAGAAATCAAGATATTAATAAACAGATCCAAACAAATGAAAAAATAGAAAACAATGTGAAATATATCATTGAAAAAACCACTAACCTGATAAATAGATCCAGGAGAGACCATTTAAAAAATTATTGGACTACCTGAAAGCCATGATCAGAAGAAGAACCTAGAAAGCATCCTTCAAAAAATTCTCAAGGAAAATTGCCCTGATATTTTAAAACCTGAGGACAAAATAGAACTTGAAATAATTCACCAATCACCTCTTGAAAGAGATCCCAAAAAGAAAGCTGCTAGCAATGTTATAGCCAGGTTCCAGAGTTCCCAGATCAAGGAGAAAATATTAAAAGCTGCCAAGAAGAAACAATTTGAATACTGTGGAAATGCAATCAGGATAACACAGGATTTAGCATCTTCTACATTAATGGATTGAAGGGCTTGGAATATGACATTCCAGAGATCAAGGGAGCTAGGATTAAAACCAAGAATCACCTACTCAGCAAAATTGAGTATAATGTTTCAGGGGAAAATATGGTGATTCAATGAGGTGGAAGACTTTCAAGCATTCTTGATGAAAAAACCCGAACTGAATAGAAAATTTGACATTCAAATACAAGAAGCATGAGAAGGTAAACATGGAAAAGAAATCATAAGGAACTTATCAAAGTGGAACTATTTATATGCCAACGTGGAAGAACGATAATTGTAATTTATGAAACTTTTCTTAGTATGAGGATAGGTGAAGGGAATACACACACACACACACATGCACACACACACATTTATTTATTTATTTATTTACATGCATATATATTTATTTATATTTATATATACATACACATATGTCTATATAGGAGTGTATATGTCCATATGAATACATATGTGAGTGTGTGTATATATGTACACATAGACAGAGGGCACAGGAGCAATTGAGCAATTGAATAGGAAGGGATGATATTTTAAAAGGTGAAATTGAGAGGTCGCATAGGAATAGAAAGAGAGGAGACAGGGAGAGACAAAACGGGGTTAATCATGTCATATAGAAGAGGGCAGGAATAACTGTTACAATGGAGGGGAAGAAGAGGAAGGCAAAAGGGAATGGGACAACCATACTCTCATTGAATTTGTCTTAGGGAAGGAATGACATACACTCTAAATTGGGTGTCTTGTCCTAGAGGAGAGTAACAGGTAAGGGGATGAGAGGGGGGATGACGAAGGGGAGGGCAGGTTGGGGGGGGAGGGTTGTTAGAAGCGCACACTTCTGTAAAGGGACAGGGACAAAGTAGAGAGTAGAAAAAGTCAGGGGTGGGATAGGAAGGAGGGGGAAATAGTCAGTCTTTCCCAATATGTCCATTGTGGAAATATTCTGCGTAACTACACATATATGGCCTGTATTGAATTGCTTGTCTTTCTAGTGGCGGTGAGTAACGAGGGAGGAAGGAAAAGAATTTAGAATTTAAATCTAAAGTTGTTAAATTACATGTCTATAGCTACATATTTATATCTATCTATATATATATACATACATACATACATACACATATATAATTTGCATGCTGTTGGGAAATAAGATATACAGGCATTGGGGTAGGGAGATCCATATTGTCCTCCTGGAAAGTCAGAGGGGTGATGGGGGAGGATATAGGACAGAACAAATTGAGGAAGGGGGTATACAGTGAAATCACTGGTTTGTGGTGGTGGGTAGGAGAAAGACAGGGAAAAATTTGTAATTCAAAATCTTGTGAAAATGAATGATGTAAACTAAAAATAAACAAAATTTAATAACAAAAAAAAAAAAAAAGGTTGCTTGGAGCCAGATTTTGAAAAGCCTGGAACGTCAGGATTAGAATTTTGTACTTTATTCAGTAAATAAGAAGTATCTACTTAAGACATTTTTTAACCAGTACAGCACATTAAGACAGCTCATCTGATGGTGATCAGGCCTGAATTGGAGTGGGGGAAAGTTAGATTCAGAGAAATTATTTAAGATACTATTGCAAAAGTCAAGGTGAGAAGTAATGAGACCCTGAACTGTTACCAGAAGAAGGAGGGAGAATAGATAGGAAAGGATAAATGTGATGCTGCAGAGATAGAGAAGAGAGCCAAACCACTTACTGGATATGGGGGAGGGGAGATGGAGACAGAGGAATGGTGCTAATTTGGGATCTTTGATCTTTAGTCACTGGGAAAGGAGTGATCCGATTAATAGAACTTGAGAAATTAAGAGGAAGGGAAGATTTGCTCTTTACAAGTTTTTCCCTTGTAAGGAAATTGGTTCATTTTGCAAAGTGTTGAGGAAATCCAGAGGGGTGAGATGTCCAAGAGGAAATGTCCCATAATCATTTGAGGAAATGATTTCTGTTCCTATCTCTCCATTCTGTAGGGGTAAAGAGTTGGTGAAATAGGGAAGGATTTAGGGAGATGGGATTTCTAGTTGCATTCTTGGGAGCAAAATGCTTTTCATTGATTTTGAACCCTAGGAAAAGGTATTATCCTCTCACTCTCCAGATAAGGAAACAATATAATAGAATGAACGGTCCAAGGACTTATTAAAATCGTAAATCTTTTTAAGTATTTAAGCTGTAACTAGTAACTGAAATTCTTACCTATTAGTTCACCACACTATCCATTATCCTTCTCTCCCTTTCTATATACCCAATTGACCATTACTGGAGTCATGCAGATGTAAAAAAATTAGGGGAAAAGTATATGTATAACAGCTTGAAATATTTTTTTATGCTCTTCAATATCAATACATACATTTTTCTTAAAAAAAAAACTGACATTTATTCAGATGTTAGCCCACAGGATTTTCCAAATAAAAAATGAATAATTTATTGTTTCTGACATAGCCTGTCAAAATTGCTCCAGGGCAATGTATAAGTAATACTTCCCTCCCACCTCTCCCAGCCCCACCCCCAGGCTTTGAACTGGGATTCCTTTATGCCTAACCTGATATATTTTAACTGATGACTTTTAGTGTTTGATGCTGTCAGATTGGTTCATTCAGAGGTGTTAAGGAAAGAATAATAAGTAATCCAAATTCTGAGGTTATTTTATTTCTTTAATTGGAAATATAATTATACTTTTACAAGACTTTGAAGTAGCATGTAGTAGTGGATAGAGAGTCAGCTTCAAACCCAGGAAGATCAAGGTTCAATCTTGTCTCTAACACATGCTGGTAGTGACTCTGATTAAGACACTTAATCTCTCAGTGCTCTGGGTAATTCTTTAAGAGTATAAATTGTGTATAAGTGGCCAAACTGCACTAGTATACTTAGGTTTGTTTGTTTGTGTGTTTCATTTGGAAAGTTCACCAAGTAATTGAAAACAAAAGGTTCAACCCCTATTTTCTATCTCTATTCATCTAAGGGAATTTTTATCTGACCTCTGGGCTTAACTACCCATAGATAATGACAAATGGAGATGGGAATAAACATAGGATACTTATTAATTGAGCAGCAAATTCTATTTGGTCCAATGGTTCAGTCTTAAAGAGGTAGGATTGATGAATATGTAATCAAAAATGGACCATGTCCTTTATGTGTTATAAGAGTGAAGGCATTCCCATTCAACACCTAATTTCACTATTTTAAATTGTGTGCAAAAGTTAGCAAGTATAATCATAGCCTAAGGGGTGATTTGTTCAAAAAGGAATGGTACATGGTACAGTTGATGAACTGACATAATTTGAGACTTTACTTATTAGAATATTCATCATCATCATCATCATCATCATCATCATCATCATCATCATCCCCTTTGCTTTTAAGGATATCTGTTGCATATTCCAGCCTCTCAAATCTTTTTTCTATTTTGGTCTGGGGCTCTAGAATATCTGGGCAATTCTCCCTGAGAATTTGTTGAAAGATGCTTTCTAAGTTCTGTTTTTGATCATGGCTTTCTGGTAGTCCAATAATTTTTAAGTTGTCTCTCCTGGATCTGTTTTCCAGGTCAGTGGTTTTTTCA
Source organism: Pseudochirops corinnae (assembly GCA_028646515.1). NCBI lineage: Eukaryota > Metazoa > Chordata > Mammalia > Diprotodontia > Pseudocheiridae > Pseudochirops > Pseudochirops corinnae. Next base: position 153,343,420 of record CM053590.1, on the reverse strand, counting down.
AGGAGATATTTCACATTGCCCTCTATTCTTTCATTGGTTTGGATCTGTTTGATAGTAT
>CM053590.1:153326883-153342862 GCA_028646515.1 Pseudochirops corinnae | reverse complement strand
GTGGATGGCAGGGACCAGGATAGGAAGAAGGGACATTTAATCAGACTCTCACAGTGTCCTCACTATGGAGAGGTTCTGCATAATTTCACATGTTCAGCCTGTGTTTGGTTGCTTGTCCCTCCAGTGGGGTTGGGTGGTGAGGGAGGAGGAGAGGGAGTCTGGAATCTGGAGTTCCATGATCAAATGTTATGAATGTGTATCTATCTATCTATCTATATATGCAATTATTATTATTGTTGTTTACTACATCCAACTGGAACTTGAGATGCACGGGCACTGCAGTTGGGAGATCCATCCTGTCCTACCGAGAAGTGACATAGGAGAGAGTGGACTGGGGGAGGGGGGACGCGCTGGGATGGCTGTTTTGGGGCGGTGAGTGGGGGAAAGAGGGGGAGAAAGTATGTGATGCAAAATCTTGTGGAAATGAATGATGCAAACTATACTAAAATTTAAAAAAAAAAAGAAGTGGCAGAGTAAGGGAGTTTCTGATTTAAAAGATATGTACTATGAATCACCAGATCTAAGAGAGTATAAGGTATAAATATTACATTCACAGGACTTGGAAAATACCAGTTGAGTAGGTGTAGGGGCCTTCTGTTATTTTGTAATGATGAAGGTTGCCCCTGGTGTGAGCTTCCTATCTAAACACCAAAGAACTGGGGATAGTGGTGACAAGGAGTTCAAATTGATTGGAAGTCTGAGTTCCCAAAGACTGCAATGAACTCATATGTGGAAGTGCCTCATCAGTTATATCCTGTTTGACTTTTGAAGTCCTTCATACACTGGTGCCTTCCTACATGTCCAGCTGTCCTACTCTGTCTTTCTTTCCATGCACTCTGTCATCCAGTGACACTGGCTTTCCTGATGTTTCTGGAATAAAATGTCCCATATCTAACCTCCCTGAACTTTTACTGCTTTTCCACCATACCAAGAATTTTCTCCTTTCTCATTTCTATCTCTTGACCTCTTTTACTACCTTTGAAACTCAGCCAAAATCCTGCCTTCTAGAAGAATTTCCTTATACCCCATTAATGTCAGTGTCTTTTCCCTCTATGATCTCTTTAATTCATTCTGTGTGAATCATTTCTAAAAAGCTATTTGCATGTTTTCTCTCCATTAGACTATGAACTCCTTAAGTTTTACAACTTTTTTGTCCTTCTCCTCTTTTTTGGTATCCTCAGCTCATCTTATAGTAGGCACTTAATAAATGTTTTTTTTTTTTTTGACTTCACATCTTCAACAGAAGGTGTGCTATTAAGAATTCCCTAGGCTCCACACAAGGTATGGTGTGTGAGGTTCTGCTACTTTGTGTATTCTGTTCTGTATCTTGGCCTGTCATGGCAGCACTAGGTCTTTGCCCAAAGTCCCAGTATTTCTAGATCTAGGATGATGTCTGAGGACTATGGAAGCCTCTTAGAAAAATGTCTCAAATCAAGGGAATCCCAAATGTCAGGAAGAGCCTGGGAGTGGAATCATGCTTGTACCAGTATTTCCTGAGGGTACAAAACTGCCCAAATTTAGACAATATAACTCTAGGGGAGAACCAAGAGAAGGCTACAGAATGTGGCAAAATCCCATAAAATGCCTTTCAGTTTTCTCATTGCATGTGAGAATGCATTGGTGAAATTGGAGCTATATTGGCTCAAATCAGTGGACTCCTAGGAAATGTTATATACTGACTTCCTTGTTTTACTGCACTACTTGGCAACAATGTTCTATGAATTATGAGCTGTTAATACTGTTCCCACTGCAACAAGCTGCTTTACATTTCAAACATCAGGTGGATATGAGCATAGAAGCCTACAAAACATAGGAAAACAATTTCCATTAATTTTCTCCTCTTTGCACCCTAGGGAACCAAAGAAATAGAAAATATTAAGCTAGAAGACAAGTCACAGTAGAATGCTTTTTTCACTCTTATTCTCTATTTTATCTCAGGGTTTGGATTCCCTGTCTGACACTCTGTCCTCAATGGCTGTCTGTTTGAGTAGTGTTTAAATTCCTTTACTTGAATCCCTCCTCAATAAATTATCTTGCCTTCTTTCTTGAGAATATATGCCTAGTGGAGTTTGAAATAAAAGGGAATACACAGTCCTCTATGAATTACATGCTTCTGATTATTAACATCCATTCATGGTCGGTTACCTTGGCATATCTTAATATAATTTAATCTTTAGAATGCAGCGAACATCCAAAGAAAATGCCACATAAGTGATATTGCAATTTAGGATGATGAGAAGGACATTTACAACATAAAAAGTCAACTTTACTGGACTGACAAAGGTGGCTAGAATTCCCTTACTATGGTGTTTAGAATGAATAGTACTGGGGCAGCTAGATGATATATAGTGGATAGAATTCAAATCCAGTCTCAGACACTTCCTTACTGTGGGACCCTGGGCAAGTCACTTAACCCTGTTTGCCTCATTATCCTTATCTGCAAAACAAACTGGAGAAGGAAATGCAAACCATTCCAGTATCTTCATCAATAAAACCCCAAATGGGGTCACAAAGAGTCAGACATGACTGAAATGACTAAACAACAACAAAAAACAAAAATAATGGTACTGATGAAAGATCAGATTCTTTATGTAGTGGAATGCCAATGTTTCCCCTCATAGTCTGTTGGGTAGAACTTTGCCACTGCTTTCCATGATCCTCTACTCCTCACTCTCCTTTTTACAAAGTGAAATAGAATAGAGGGCAAGAAAAGATGGGCCATGACAGAGCCTTAAAGAACACTCAATTGGCAATAGACTATTATATAGCCATTCTGTTTCCAATTTTTTTTTTATCATTCTTACCTTCATAGCATCTCTCATATATGTCTCTTTCCATTTAAGCAGCCACCACCCTCGTTTGGGACCTCATCACCACTGCACTATTGCAATAGTCTCCTAATTGGATTTTCCATTTCAAATCCCTCCCTTCTCAAATCTACCCTTCCCACAACCACTAACGAGATGTCCAAAGGCAGGTTAGATCATGTCATCCTTCTTTTTAATAAACTCTTCCCTTTGTTTCTTTTTCATAATATTCTGTCTCCTCTCTCCATGTATTTTTTTTATCATCATCTCTGTTTGAAATGTTTCTTCTTCACTTCTGCTTTTTTGAATCCTGTTTATCCTTCAAAAATCTAGTATTCATTTCTACATGCAGCGTTTCCTAATCCCCTGAGCTATTGTGTCTTCCCTTTCAAATTATCTTGTATTTCTTTTGCACATATTTTGCATGCAGCCAGTACATGAATAAACATTTATTAAACACTCACTATAGCTAGGTACTGAGAAAAGATAGAAAGAGAGTAAACATTTATTAAGTGCCTACTATGTGCCAGGACTTGTGCTAAACACTGATGATACAAATAAAAGCAAAAGATCAGCCCTGCTCTCAAGGATCTCACAATGCAAGGGGAGAGACAATATACCAGGAACTATGTACAAACAAGCTACATACAGGAAAAACTGAAGATAGTCAGAGAGGAAAAATACATGGAATGAAGGGGGAAGAAGAAAGGTTTCCATTGGAAGGTGGGATTTTAGCTAGGACTTGAAGGAAGCCAGGGAAGCCAGAAGGTAGAAAGGAGAACAAAGAGCATTTCAAGCATGAGATAGGCAGTGAAAATTCCAAGAATTGGGAAATGGGCTGGATAGCTCAAGAAACATAAAGGAGGCCTGTATCACTAGGTTGCAGAGAAATGGTGTGAGTGGGGTGGATGGGTAATAGTAAGGTATATGAAGACTGGAAAGTTACATACATATGTACAGATGCACACATATCCTGGTGGAAAGCAAGCTTCCTGAGGGCAGGAATTATTTAAATTTTACTTTGATACTCCCAGTACCTAGCAAAGTTCTTGGAATATTGAAACTTAATAGGTACTTGCTGATTGATTAGTTTCTTCTTCTTAGGAAAGTTAGAGGAGGTCATACGATGAATCAATAAAAAAATCCATCAACAATGTTGAATTCCTAGTGAATTTTGAATATAGTAGACAAGAAAAAAGACCTCTATTTAAGGTATATCACAGAAAATAAACAACAATCAAGTGAAAAGACAAAGTGGTTGTATGTTGTAGTAGAAAAAACACAGAAGTATATGTTGTAGTAGAAAGAACATGAAAGTAAGATTCAGGAGTTGTTCTAACTTTGCCACTAACTAGTTATATGATATGGGCTAAATTATTGAACCTTCAAGGGTTTCTGTTTCATCAACTGTCAAAAAAAAAGAAACAGTTGGACAAAATGATCTCTAAAGCATCTTCCAGCAATAGGACTCCATTGTGTAATGGCAAATAAGAAAAATAAAGCATAATAGTCTTAGAGAGGCTTTGTTTGTTTTTGCTTTTGTTTTTGAGGGTAGGGAGAGAGTTAAGCATTATAGAACGGTGACACTTTCTTCTCAATCTCCTAATGAAAATTACAGGGCTTCTGAGATATTCAAGGATTGTACTTGGTGGACCTGCTTCTCTCCTTCCCTCCCCCAATTCCCTAGGCCACCCTTCTATATGTTCTGTAACGACTGACAACTGTGTTAGGATGCAGGGTGGATACATTGGAGTTAAGGAGTGCTATTTCTTGGACAACTATGAAGCCCAGGCCAGTCTTACTACAATAATCAAATGAAGAAATTTTTATCTGAATGAGTCTATTGCTATTCTTTCAGACTCCAAGTCATTTTACAAGATGTATTCATATCCTCCTTGTATTCATAGCCTTCTATAAGTATTAACTACTTTTTGTTACAAAATACTTAATTCAATTCAACAAGCAATTTTTAAAGTTCCTACTATGTGTAAAGAGGTACAAATCAGTCAACTCACATTTATGATTTATGGGGCACTAGGCTAAGTACCTGAGATACAAAGAAAAAGAGCTTTTAAGGATCTCACAGTCAAATGGTGGAGAAAACATGCCAATAACTCTGTATAAGCAAGATATATACGAGATAAATTGAGGGCAGTCTCAGAGGAAAGCACTAAGATTAATGAGGTCTGGGAAAGCCTTCTTACAGAATATGGAGTGTTAGCTGAAATTTTGAAGGAAGTCAGGGAAGACAGGAGGAAGAGATGAAAAAAGAGATCATTCTACATATGGGGGACAGTCAGGGAAAACGACTCGAATCAGGAGATGAAGTATAATGCATGAGGTGCAGCAAGAACCAAGTGACATTGGGTCACAGAGTACTTTCAGGGGAGTAAGGCCTAAGAAGACTGGAAAGACAGGTCAAGCTATGAAGGGCTTTGAAAGCTAACAAAAGGTTTTTCTATCTGATACTGGAGGTAGTAAGAAGGCTCTGTAGATTATAGAACAAGGATTGGGGGTGGTGGCTTGGGTCAGTGATATGGTGAGATCTGATTTTAAGAATATCAATTTAACAGCTGAGAAGAGGATGGAGTGAATTGTGGAGAGACTTGAGTCAGGGAGACCAACTAGAATAGAAGGCTATTGCATTAGTCCAGGATGAGATGATGAGGATGTATCATGATGATAGCAGTGTCAGAAGAGATAAGGGGGGCATATAGAAGAGATGATATGAAGGTAGATATAACAGGACTTGATCACTGACTGGATATGGGGGGAGGTGTGACAGTAAGACATTTGAAAAGATAAGTGAGGCTTTTGAAGAAAGATAATGAGTGACGTTTTTATTTTTTTTTGAGCTTAAGATGTTTATGAGTCATCTAATTTGATATGTGTAAGAGGTAGTTGAAGATACAAGAATGGGGGCTGGGAGACATCTTAGGACTGGCCAAGGAGATCTAAGAGCTATCTGTATAAAGAAATAACTGAAAACACAGGAGCTGATGAGTCACCAAGTGAAACCATATAAAGAACAAGAGAAGAGGGCACAGGACAGAAGCTTGAGGGGCACCCCCTGTTAGTAGGCACAAACTTGGTTATGATCCAATGAAGGAAACAGATAAGGAATAGTTAGATATGGAGGAAGAGGACCAGGAGAAAGCAATGCCATAAAAGCCTATAGTGTATAGTATCAAGGGTGAGAAGATGATTGACAGTGTCAAAATGTTCAAAATCTTGACAAAAACTTAAAAAAGGATGAGAATTGAGAAAATGCCATTATATTTGTGAATTAAAAGGTCACTAAAGAGCCTTTGGGCAGTGAAGCCAAGATAGAGGGCTCCTTCAAATTCCTCCTTATACCTCTTAAAATGATTCTAAACAAATTCTAGAGCAGCAGAACTCACAGAAAAGATGGAGTGAAACAAATTTCAAGTCCAACCTTGGAAGGTTGGCAGGAAAGGTCTATTGCACCATAGTGAGAGAGCAGTGCAGTCCAACACAAGCTGTACCAGCAAAGAGGTTTGCTCCAGCAAGCCCAGGGTAGGCCATGGAGTAACTGAATTAATGGCAGCAGTGGTAGTTTCCAAACCTCTCAGTATAGAGACACCAAAGACAACTTACAAGGTCAGCAGGAAAGGTCTTTCTCATCCTAGTGAGACTAGAGCACAGACCAGTGCAGGTTGTACCAGCATGGTCCCAGCCCCAGTATACCAGGATCGGCCTTGGGAGTGACTGAATCAGCAGTGGCAGCAGGAGTGGCAACAGGTACTTCCAGAGTTCTCAGCTTACAGAAGGTATGGGGTTAGAACAACTGGTCAGAAGGAGATAACAAGGGTGTTTTTGCTAGCAATTGAGGCTTGGTCCATACTAAGATTCAGACATGAGTGGTAGTCCCAGGGAGATGAGTACCACTAGCATAGAAGAGCTCGCAGCCACGATGAAGGGGGGCCCTCCTCACAGTTCCAGGGCAGGAAAGAGTGCTATTGGTCACTCACAGACAAGCGCATAGGCCAAGAGAGTGGTAAACACCTCTCCTTAGATCATACAACTTTGGAAGAACTAAAAACTTAGTGTTCCCTAGAAGTATCTTTGAAAACAGTTGCACAAAAGCCCTGAAGTTTTGGACAGTGTAATTTCCACCCTGGAAACAGAGCCCAAATTTAACAAAGAGTTAAAAGACAAGTAATAGGCTAGGAAAATGAGCAAAACAATGGAAAAAACTCTGACTATAGAAAGTTGTTATGGTGATAAGGAAGATCAAAATACATACTTAGAGGACAACAAAGTCAAAGTTCCTAAACATAAAGCCCCCAAGAAAATTATTAATTGGACTCACACCATGGAAGAGCTCAAAAAGGATTCTGAAAATCAAGTAAGAGAGGCAGAGGAAAGTTGGAAAGAGAAATGAGAGTGATGCAAGAAAATTCTGAAAAAAAAAGTCAACAGTATGGTAAAGGAGATACAGAAAATACTAAAGAAAATAACATCTTTAAAAAACAGATGAAGGTAAATGATAAAAGAGGTTAAAAAAAATGAAGAGAAGAATGTCTCTAAAACAAACTGAATTGGCCAAATAGAAAAGGAGGTTCAAAAGTTCACTGAAGAAAATAATTCCTTAAAAATTAAAATGGAGCAAATGAAAGCTAATGACTTTATGAGAAATCAAGAAACAATAAAACAAAATAAAATTTTAAAAAAGAAGACAATATGTGAAATATCTCATTGGAAAATTAACCAATCTGGGAAATTTGTCCAGTAAAGATAATTTGAAAATTATTAGACTATCTGAAAGCCATAATTTAAAAAAAAAAGAGCCTAGGCATTATCTTTCAAGAAATTATCAAGAAAAACTGCCCTGATATTCTAAAACCATATAGTAAAATAGAAATGGAAAAGTATCCACCAACCACCTCTTGAAAGAGATCCCCAAAGGAAAACTCCCAGGAATTTTATAGCCAAATTCCAGACCTCGCAGATCAAGGAGAAAACATTGCAAGCAGCCAGAAAGAAACAATTCAAGTATCATGGAGTCACATTCAGGATAACAAAGGATTTAGCAGCTTCTACATTAAAGGATTGGAGAACTTGGAGTATGATATTCTAGAAGGCAAAAAGTTAGAATTAAAACCATGAATCACCTACCCAGCAAAACTGAGTATAATTCTTCATGGGAAAAATGGACATTCAGTGAGATAGAAGACTTTCAAGTGTTCTTTTTTTTTTTTTTGCTTTTTTTTTTTTGAGGGGCAATTGAGGTTAAGTGACTTGCCCAAGGTCACATAGCTAGTGAGTATGTCAAGTGTACAAGGCTGGATTTCAACTCAGGTCCTCCTGACTCCAGGGCCAGTGCTCTATTCACTGAGCCACCTAGCCATCCCTACTTTTGAGTGTTCTTGATGAAAAAACCAGAGCTGAAGAGAAAATTTGACTTTCATATACAAGACTCGAAAAAAGTACGAAAGGGTAAACAGGAAAGGGAAATCATAAAGGACTTAGTAAGGCTAAATTATTTACATTACTTATACAGGAAGATGATATTTATAACTCAGTTGATATTTGTAACCTTTTTCATTATTAGGGTAGTTAGAAGGAATATATATATATATATATATATATATATATATATATATAGACAAAGGGCACAAGAGTAAGTAGAATATAAGGGGATGATATCTAAGAAATAAAATTAAGGCATGGGAAGAATGTACTGGGAGAAAGAGAGAGAAAGAATGGGGTACATTATCTCACATGTAGGTTGCAAGAAAAAGGTTTTAAAGAGGAAGGGAAGATGGGGGAAGGCAATGGGGAGTGACTGAATTTTACTCTCTTCAGAATTGGTTCAAAGAGGGAATAATATACACACTCAATTGGGTGTAGTAATCTATCTTACCCTACAGGAAAGTAGGACAGGAAGGAGATAAGAGAAAGGGGAGGGAGTGATAGAAAGGAGGGTAGACTGGGGGAAGGGGAAGTCACAAGCAAAACAGCTGAGGAAGGACTGTATGAAAGGAGAGAGCAGAATAAACAGAAGTGGGAAAATAGGATGGAGGGAAATACAGTTACAATAGAAACTGAAAATAATTTTGAAGCAAGTTTCTTTGATAAAGGCCTCATTTCCCAAACATATAGAGAGAGTCAAATTTATAAGGATGGGAGTCATTTCCTAATTGACAAATTATTAAAAATATGATGAATTTTCAGATGAAGTAATCAAAGTTATCTATAGCCATATGAAAAAAATAGTCTACCTCATTATTGACTGGAGAATTGCAAATGAAAACAATTCTGAGATAGTATGAAATACTGATTAGATTGGATAACAGGACAAAAAAGGTAAATGATAAATATTGGAGGGAATGCAAAAAAATGAAACAGTAATACATTGTTGGTGCAGTTGACAACTGATTTAACGATTCAGAACTATGCCTAAAAGCACTATAAAACCATGCATACTCATTGAACAAGCAACTGTATCCAAAAAGAGATAGGGCACAAATAAAAGAAAAAAGAATCTATATGTACAAAACTATGTATAGTACCTTTTTTTTTTTTCGCTGAGGGCAAAGAATTAGAAATTGAGGGGATGCCCATCAATTGGGGAATGGCTGAACAAGTTGTGGCTTGTGATCACAATGGAATACTATTGTACTGTAAGAAATGATGAACAGAATGTTCCCAGAAAATCCTGGAAAGACTTATATGACCTGATGTAAAGTAATATGTACTGTTACAAAGTAACAGTAGTATTATAAAATGATCAGCTGTGAATGACTTAGCTATTCTCTGCAATTCAGTGATCAAAACAACCCTGAAGGCCTTATGATGAAAAATGCTATCCATACTCAAAGAAAAACTGATAGTATCTGAATACAGATTGAAGCACACTTTTTTTACATCTTTTTTGTGAGTTATTTTTGTCTGTTTTCTTTCATAATATGACTCTTATGGAAATGTTTTGCCTGACTACACATGTATAACCTATATCAAATTGCTTGTCTCCTCAATGGGAAAGGGTGGGGAGGGAGGAAGTGAGAGGATTTGGAACTCAAAGTTTTAAAAACAAATGTTAAAAATTATATTTGTAATGTACCTGGGGGAAAATAAAATAGTAAACAAGTAAAAATTTTTTAAAAAATCAAAAGGGTCATTAGTAACACTGAAGAGATCAGACTTGATTGAATATTGAAATCAGAAGCCAGATTGTAAATAGTTAAGAAAAGAATGTGGGGAAAGAAAGTGGAGGCTCCTACTGTAGATGGCCTTCTCAAGGAAGATATCACAAAGGGGAGAAGATAAATGATGGCTATTAGGGAATGAATGGATTAAGTGAGAGGTTTTTTTTTTTTAATTTTTGAGGATAGGGAATACATGGGAATATTTGTAGGAGAAAGAAAACACGCAATAGATAGGTAGTAATTGAAAAGATGAGAGAGTAGGTCTGAGAGAGAACAGTCTAGCAAGACAGAATGTAATCTCTTGTGCAGGTAATTTTCCTTGGAAAGAAAGACCCCCTCTTTATGTGAAATGAGGTGGAAGACATTGTGACAGAAGGCATCTGAGTGATCTGACATGAGGAATACATGAAAGAAAAGGGAGCTCTCATGAATGGACTAGTGTTTTTTTTTGTCCCAGTGTACCATGAGGCAAGATCTTCAGCCAATAATGTGAAAGAAGACACAAAGACAAGTATTAGGGATACAAAAGCAAAACTGAAATAATCTATGCCCTCAAGGAGTTTATATTCTACCAAAGAGATGTAATACAAACGTAAAATTATAGATGTAGCCACTCTTGTGCTTCCTTGTCCATAGCTCTTTTATCTACAACTGTATTCTCTGAATTCCAGCCCTCACCCATCTTACCTCCAAGCTACCTCTTTTCAAATTCTTTTTTCCAAAACCATGCACAACTGATCTCGTGAACTGCCATTTCATTAGTGCTTGAAACAGTGGCAGAGGGAAGGGCTGCATTTATATAATACAGTTTGAAGAAAGAAAAAAAACCATTACATTTGGGGGAAATGGAAAGTCTTCCAGTAGAAGGGGACAATTTAGCTAAGCTTTGATAAAAGTGAGCAACTGTGGATATATTGGGGATAAGGAAGAAAAGCTGTATGTAGCTCTTGTGACCAATGAAGAAAGTTATACAATTTTCTGATTTTCGTCATTATCTAGTACTTACATTTTTAATAGATAAGGCAATTGGTGCCCTGAAAGAAGGAATAATTTGCAGGTAGTGATAGAATCAAAATCTGAATCCAAAACTGTTGTTGAGTCTAAGTCCAACATTCTTTAACCTTAAACTCTGCTGCTACTGGAGCTGCATTAAAAAAAAAAAAAAAAAGCATTCCTAACCTCTATGCTCCAAGTCAATCTATGGAATTGTGTGGAAAAATATTTAACAGTGCTGTAGGAGAAACAAAAAGTTTTCCTTTTTTGATTGATATTGAGTAAGAGGGACTTGAGCATTGTTTTGTTGAAAGTTATTAAAAGGAAAACCATCAATCCTATGAAAAATACAGAGACAGAAATGGTAGCATACCCAAAGAGATCTCATTGAGTTACTCCTCTTCTAAAGGAATTACATTGGTTTTCTGTTAAGTATCAAATTGATTTAAAAATTGCCATCTGATGACTTAAAGACTAGAATAGCACTCAATTTGAAACATGGATATTTATCTGTGTTATCTTTTATACAGTTGAGCTATTGTCCTCCTTTTGTCTCCAGTCAAGTCTAGTTGGTCTGTGGGTGATTTCAAAACCACAAAGATCTGGTGACAACAAAACTCTCCATGCCAACGTTGAAATATACACACTCTAGTTTCTCTATTGTACAGGTCAATTTAGAATTCTTTCCCAGCTGGTGTCTGAAACAGCAAAGTCAATAGACTCATTCAAATCTAAATTTTTATCCTTTCAGTAAAGCATGTTCTCTAATTGAACACTGCTTACACTTTGTTTAGCTAATATAAAAACACCCTGGGATGCTTTTGCATTAAAGAAGCTACAGGGGCTTTACTGTGTAATTGTCTTTGTATTGTATTACAAATAACTCCATGCTGCAGACACTAAATAGTTTGCCCTGCTTTCTAATAAATACTAAAGAAATCATGTCAACACTAGAACTGATATTTTCTGGGGCTGAAGAACAATTGCAATATTTTAAGGCACATATTTGTATTCAGTCATGCCAGGAGAATACTGTTTCCTTTTCCAAATAAATCAGTAGTTGCTCCCTTCCCCCAAATTTAAATTTTCATTGATTTGGGAGGTTGTAAAAGACAGATGCAACTAAATAATCAGTAGAATTAGTGTCTAGTGTGCGCTGGGGTTTCCTTCTGAACGACCATCTTCACTGTGCCAGATAGCTGTTGTTCAGTCATGTCTGCCTCTTTATGCCCCCAATTTGGGGTTTTCTTGGCAAATATATTAGAGCAGTTTGCTATTTCCTTCTCCATCTCATTTTATAGGTGGGAAATGGAGGCAAACAGAATTAAATGACTTGTCCAGGGTCACATAGCCTGTAAGGGTCTGAGGCCTGATTTGAACTCATGAAGATGAATCTTCCTGATTCCAAGCCCAATGTTCTATCCCCTGTGACCCCTAATGGCCCAGATTCCATTGGGCATGGATCTAATAGCTACTCATTTGTAATTTGGTCATTTCTCTATTCTTGAGCATCTCTCTGGAAATGGAAAGTGGACTGGAGATTAAAATAATATACTTAAAATAATATTGTATTTTTTTACCACATGACAAAGACCCTTCTTTCAACAAGAAATATCATGCTAAGTATTTATTGAATGCTTAGTATGCACAAGGTATTGAAAATGTTACAGTTTATTACTCTCAGGAACAAAAGACAGAATCTCTACCTACAAGGGGATTATAGTATCATGGAGAAACAAGGCATATAAATATAAAATAAAGATTACAGTAAGAGATGCAATACTGTTAAATGTAAAATGAGTGTTACATATAATAAATACTATGGAAATTCATGAAGGTAAAGTTGGTTTTGCTAACATGACCTTAGTTAGAAGGTATGATATGATATGGATTTTGAAAGATGGTTCCAAAACATTGAAGATGAAATGGTACTGAAAAAGAGAAGAAAGACAGGGAGGAGCCAAGATGGCAGAGTAAAAGCAGGGACTTGCTTGAGATCTCTCCAAAACCCCTCTAAATACCTGTCACAAACAATTCTAAACAAATTCTAGAGTTACAGAACCCACAAAATGACAGAGTGAAGCAAATCTCAAGCCCAAGACAACCTGGAAGGTTCACAGGCAGGTTTATCACACCAGGCTGGGAGAAGACCACAGTCCAGCATGGACCTTGCTGGCACAGACAGGGCCACAGCAGGCCTGAGGGGACTGAATCACTGGCAGCTGTGGCAGTTTCCAGACTTTTCAACCCACAAACACCAAAAACAGCATAGGTCAATGGAAAGACTCTGCAGAACCTGGGTGAAAGAGTGACAAAGTCCACCTGGGCTCTGGCCCCAGGCTAGGGAGGCAGATATGGTGGCAGTGGTGGCAGTAGCAGCAGAAGAGGCTGTTTCAGGAGCTCCAGGTCCACAGATGGTATGGGGAGCAAGTAGTTGATCAGAGGGTGATTGCAAGGCTCTCTTTGCTGGCTCTGAGGCAGGATTCTCTTGCTTTGCCCTGCTTGGATCTGGGTTGCAGATCTGGGTGGTGGTCCTGGGATGAAGAGGAGCACTGGTGTGGTACTTTGGGTAACTCAGGAGAGGAGTAAACACCTCTCCTTTGAACATACCACCTTGGAAGAAATGAAAATTTACAGATCCCTAGAAGTTTCTTTGAAAACAGTTGTATAAAACCCCTGAAGCCTGGGACAGTATACCCACACTCACCCTCACCCCCACTAGAAGCAGAGTCCTACCTTGACTAAGAGTTATAAAGTTAAGTATTTGGCTGGGAAAATGAGCAAACAACATAAAAAACATCAGACTACAGTATCTTATGTTGGTAACAAAGAAGATCAAAACATACAACCAGAAGAAGACAACAAAATCAAAGCTCTTAGAGCAAAAGCCTCTAAGAACAAATGGATTGGTTTTAGGCCATGGAAGAGCTCAAGAAGGATTTTGAAAATCAAGTATGAGAAGGAGAGGAAAAATTGGGAAAAGAAATGAAGGTGACACAAGAAAATCATGAAAAATGAGTCAACAGTTTGTTAAAGGAGACTCTTAAAAATACTGAAGAAAATAACAGCTTAAAAAAATAGACTGATCCCAATGAAAGCATTCCAAAAAGCCAATGAGGAGAAGAATGCTTTAAAAAATAGATTTGGCCAAATGGAAAAGGGGGTCCAAAAGCTCAGTGAAGAAAATAAATCATTAAGAATTAGAATGGAGCAAATGGAAACTAAAGCCTTTATCTCATTGAGAAATCAAGAAATTGTAAAACAGAATCAAAAGAATGAAAAAAAAAAAGACAATGTGAAATATCTCATTTGAAAAACTACTGACCTGCAAAATAGATCTAGGAGAGTTAATTTTAAAATTATTGGACTACTTGGAAGCCATGATCAAAAAAAAGAGGCTCGACATCATTTTTCAAGAAATTATCAAGGAAAACTGCCCCAGATATCCTAGAACCAGAGAATAAAATAGAAATTGTAAGAATCCACCTATTACTGCTTAAGAGAAATCCCCAAAAGTTAATTCCTATGAATACTATGGTCAAATTCCAGAGTTCCCAGGTCAAGGTGAAAATATAGAAAGCAGTCTGAAAGAAACAATTCTAATATTGTAGAAATACAGTCTGTATAACACAAGATCAAGTAGCTTCTACATTAATGTATCAAAGGGCTTGAAATATGATATTCCAGAGGTCAGAGGAGCTAGGATTAAAACCAAGTATCACTGGCCCAGAAAAACTGAATTTTCTGCTTCAGGAGAAAATATGGACTTTAAATTAAATGGAGGACATTCAAACATTCTTGATGAAAAGACTAGAGATGAATGGAAAATTTGACTTTCAAATACAAGGCTCAAGAAAAACATGAAAAGGTCATCAGAAAAGAGACATCATAAGGTACTTACTAAAATTTAACTGTTTCCTATATGAAAAGATGATATTCGTAACTCATGAGACTTTTCTTATTATAAGGATAGTTGAAGGGAAAGAAAGACAGACAGAGAGAGAGAGAGAGAGAGAGAGAGAGAGATGGCACAGAGGGAGGGATATGAATATGAAGGGATGATATCAAAAAATAAAATTAAGGAGTGAGGAAGAAATATATTGGGAGACAGAGAAAAGGAGAGATAGAATGGGGTAAATCATCTCACATAAAAGAGGCAAGAAGAAGGTTTTACAATAGAGGGGAAGGGGGTGGGGTGAGAGGCAATGAGTTAACTTTACTCTCATCTGATTTGGCTTAAGGAGGGAATAACATACATACTCAAATGGATATCTTACCCTACAGAAAAGTAAGGGGGAAGGTGATAAGGGAGTGGAAGAGGGAAGACAGGGAAGATTGGGGGAGGAGCTAGTCAGAAGCAACCAATTTTGAAAAGGGACAGGGTCAAAGGAAAAATAGAGTAAGTGTGGGGAGGGTGCAATAGGATGGAGGCAAATATCATTAGTCTTTCACAACATGACTTATAGAATTGTTTACCATAGCTACAAATATTGAATTGTAATCTATATTGAATTGTTTGCCTTCTCAAGAAGGGTGGGTGAGGAGGGAAAAAGGAAGAAATTTGGAACTCAAAGTTTTAAAAACAAATGTTAAAAATTGTTTTTACATGCAACTGGAAAATAAGATATACAGGCTATGAGGTATAGAAATCTACCTTGTCCTATAAAAAGTAAGGGGAAAGAGGATAAGGTGGGGGATGATAGAAAGGAGGGCAGACTGGGGGAAGGGGTAATCAGAAAGCATGCCATCTCAGGGTGGGGTGGAGTGAAGTGATGGCAAAAAATTCAGAACTCAAAATCTTGTAGAAATTAATGTTGAAAACTAAAATCAAATAAATTAATTTTAAAAATAGAAAAAAGATTTGAGGGGGGGCGGAGCCAAGATGGCGGCGTAGCAGCAGCAATATATCGCAGCTCTCACATAGCCACCCCCAAATACCCATGGAATAGGACTCTGGACCAACCTAGAACTTCAAAAACGCACACAGATACTTCCCACTAAAGTCAG
>CM053590.1:153309386-153326383 GCA_028646515.1 Pseudochirops corinnae | reverse complement strand
TAGATATAGATAGATAGATAGATAGATAGGTACATAGAATGAAATCAATATAACACAGGGCCATTTCAAAAAATAAGTACCTTCTTAGAATATAGTCTGCAAGTTCAAGTCTAATATCTACATTTTATAGATGAAGAAATTATAGCCTCCAAAGATTAAGTGACTTCACCAAGGGCACATAGTTACTAAGTGACTGTTATAAGTTTTGAACCCAGCTCTTCCTTACTCTAAGACCAATCCTTACCTACCTTACTATGGCAAATACATCTTGCTTGCATGTAGCCTTGGAATTTTAAACAAAACAAGGTAAGGCTAATATTTCACTAGTGTACAAAATTCTTCACATATAGTGAAGAGAAAAGAGCACTTAAAAAAGAAACAAGATATTTAGGTTCAAATTCATTTGACTTAAGGCAAAGGCAAAGGTATGGGTAACAGAGTTTAGTTACTTGTATATGGAGAAATAGTTCTTTCATTCTTTACAATTCCCATATGTAAGAAGTTAGAGGATATGCACAATTATAAGATATGCCTATACCATTTAATCATCAAATGGAGTGTTATAGCTTGATCTATCTATACATATGCATGTATATGTATATGCAGATTATATATACATATGCATAGGTATAATCATCAAATTTGGACATGCTAATGTGGTTATCCTGTGTATATAATGGAATCAGTTTCAGAACAAACATGGCTTTAGTTCCAGTTATGCCATTCATATTATACTTGTAACAGCATTGTTTTGCATCTAGAGTCTTGTGTCAACTTGGGTCAAATTACATCATTAATATCATCATCATCATCATCATCATTTAACTTGGCCTTATTATTATTGATAGTAGTAGTAGTGGTAGTAGTAGTAGTAGTAGTGGCAGCAGCAGCAGCAGTAGCAGCAGCAACAGTTAACTATGTGCCAGATATTGTGCTAAGCACTTTACCATTATTTTCTCATTTGTTCCTCACCACAACCCAACCCTGAGAGGTAGGTACTATTATTTTCACCTTACAGATGAAGACTCTGAGGTAAATAGAGGGTAAGTGATTTGCCCATGGTCAAACAGCTAGTAAATGTCTGAGACCAGGGTTGAACTCAAATCTTCCTGATTCTAGACCAGGTGCTCTATCCACTGCACCACATAGATGTCCCTGCCTCCTCTTCTTCTTTCTTCTTTTCCTTTTCCTTCTTCTGATATTCCTTCTCCTTTTTTCTTTCTCTGCTTCCTTTCTTTTTTTCTTATCCTACTATTTCTACTAGTTATGTATTTTTATACTACCAGGATATACTCCTACCAGTATATATTTACTATTAGTTAGATTCCAGTTAGTAGTATATATAGCAGAGGAAGAGAAAGAGGAGGAGGTGTTATATAGTGCTGCTTTAAGGTTTGTAAAGTGAATTACATGTTATCTCATTTTATTCTTGCAACAAACCTGTAAGGTACATGCTATTACCCCACTTTACAGATAAAGGAAACTGAGACTCAGAGAGATTCAATTACCTAGGGTCATACATCTAGTGACTGAGACAGGTTTTCAAACTCCAACTTTTGTGACTTCAAACCTAACTCCCCATCCATTGTGCCACTACCTAAGTTCTCTCATAGTCTGCCTAGAGCACTGAGACTTTCAGTAACTTGGCTGAGATCACATAGCTAGCTTTCTTTAATGTAAGATCCTTGAGGGTAAGGACTTTTTCTTTTCTGCTTCTATTTGTATCCCTGGTGCTTACTACAGTGCCTGAAAAAAATAGCAATGACTTAATAAATGCTTATTTTCTGACTGACTGATTGTTCTGTCTACAATGAAAGAGTTAATGGTATAAGGGGAAGAACTCTCAATTGAGTGGCAGAATATCTGGGCCCACATTTCAGATATACTTTTTATCTTTCAGATGGCTGTGGGCAAATTAACTGTCTAAGGACTCAGTTTTCTCATCACTGACAGTATTAGACTAGATAATCTTTAAGGAATCTTTTCCCATTTTCTGATGATGTTACGAAAAATGAAGGTGGGCACCCAACTGATAAAAGTTGGTGACCTCAATTAACCATAGGAATTCAAAGAAAGAGGAAGAATGACTCCTTATAAACCTCAACTGTCCAGTGAGCATTTACAGTGGTGGTAGAACTAATGTGAAAAACCAAACCAACCAAATCAAAGTACTCCCATCAAACACAGAGTTATACAGAAAATGAATGAGTAGGGAAGATGACACCAAAAGAAAGAATCAGAATGGGGTAATAGGAATGGTTTAGAAAGAACAAATATTTATAAATTTATATGTATATATGCATATATATACACACATACACATATATATGTATATACATATTTGTACTATCTATCTATTTATCTATCTGTCTATCTATCTATCTATACTCAAAAACAAAGTAAGAAAAGGAAGGTCATATAGAATCGGGTGAGGGAGAATCAAATTGAGCTAATCAACTACCCTAAAGATAAAATAGCAGTAACATGGATTAAACATTTCAGGATTGATTACTGATGGGGATATCAGAAATAATCTAGTCTAAGCCCCTCATTTTTTATAAATGAGAAAACCGAGTCCCAGAGTGAGTCCTGGCATACAAATGCTAGATATTATTGTTGTGGTGGTTGTTGTCATTTTTACTGTTATTACTACTGTTCAAGGACCTAGATTCAAATCTTATCTGTGACATTTACTACCTACCTTTTGGAGAAGTTACTTAAATTCTCTTGGCTTTCATTTCCTCATGGATAAAATGAAAAAGATGGACTTAATGACATCTCAAATTTCCTTTTTCTCTAAATTTATAATCCTAGGTTACCAGCTATGTATGACAATTTTTCATCTTATTTTGCTTTTAGATGCATTTGTACTAGTAAGCTGTCTTCTGAGGTTCTGGACTGTTCATACAGAACTCTGGAGTACTTTCATTGTTAATTGTAGGTGTCATTCAGTGCCGTGCTATTTAAAGTATTCATTAAAGAACAGATTTTTATTCTTAGGTTGGGTCCCTGAGCAATTTTGGTAATAGGTGAGGGATCCCAACTCTGACGTTTACTAATTGTGTGACCTTGGGTAAAATCCATAGCATCTCAGAGTCCTAGGGGTTTTTTTTTCATTTTGTTTGCTTGTTTTTGTTTTGTTCTTTTAATCTGTAAAGTGGAGATAAAAGTATTGGCACTTCCTACTTTATAAATGAGAGTCATTGTTTGCTAACTGATACATGTAAGTTCATGTGGTCATCAGTTCATTTTCAGTGAGCATCCTTTCCTCTCAATTTGGCATGATTCATAATTAGCATATTGATATGCTTATCTTGGCTGGTTTTCATTTTTTAAAAGAAACTTTTCTATACCAATAAAATGATATAGTATAATTAACATATTTAAATCACCAAAAGTCATAGGGGAACAAGTTCACTTGTCCTCCATCCTATGAATTTCTTTTAAATGTAAAATTGCCCTGCTGAACTGTTTTTAGCAGAGTGTGCACAAAATATTCATGATGCAGCCACCAGGGAGACTGATCTAAACAGCATCTTAAATCTTAATCTTTCCTGGATTGTGATATTACTGGGCTGGGACTCCAGCTAACTATATTCACTTTGGATCTTAGCTTTTGCTGCTGCTGCATAAACGCTAAATACCACTAGCCTAATCATAATCAAAACTTGTTAATTTTGTGGAAGCTTGTGATTTTTTTTTCCATTTTAATTTAAAAGATGTTTTCTATGTGTCTTGAAAAGGACAGTTACCTACTACATCACGCAACCCATAGCTTTAAAAAGTAATTACTCAATATATTTAGCAAGATTCCAAATGACATACATATCTATGCTACAAGATTTAAACACTGAAAATATAATAAAATATAAATATGAACTATTTATATGCAATATAAACATAAAAATA
This sequence comes from Pseudochirops corinnae, assembly GCA_028646515.1. Lineage (NCBI taxonomy): Eukaryota > Metazoa > Chordata > Mammalia > Diprotodontia > Pseudocheiridae > Pseudochirops > Pseudochirops corinnae. The sequence goes on along the minus strand of CM053590.1, from coordinate 153,322,474 downwards.
AACAATTAAACAAGCATTTATAAATTAAGCATTAAAATATATTTAAAATTATATTATAGGATCATAGATCTAGGAGGGAACTTAGAGGTCCTCAAGTCCAACCTCCACATTTGACAGACAACTAAACTGAGGTCCAGATAGGTGAAATGACTCATCCAAGGTATTAGTTTCTATACAAACATATTATATACATATATATATAGAAACTATATATAAAGTGTGTGTGTGTGTGTGTGTGTGTGTGTGTGTGTGTGTGTGTGTAACATAGGGCATACAGGCTTATAATTACAAAAAAAAAGCATGCTGAAATTTAACTAGGGTCCAGAATTCTCCACTCTGATTATAAGTGCTCTATAAATAGTAATTGGAAAAGTGCTGGAGTAGGAACCAGAAGATCCCAGATTCAAAGTCTGTATTACACCACTTAATAGGTCTCTGTGGGCAAATTGCTTCATTTCACTGGCTGGGCCTCAGTTTCCTTATCTATAAAGTGAGGAACTTGGATTAAATTATTTCTTGTTATCCATGTTTTGCTGTGCATTCAACTCAAATTGTCTGTTTGGTATTTCCTAATCACCCCCTTCTACTTCCTCGCCTCTGTACATGTTTTCACCTATTTTCTCTACCTCTTAAAATCTCTATTATCCTTCTTGGCTCCACTTTGGTGCCATTTTCTGTAAATCAGGAGCCCTTTCTGACCCACCTTGCTTTAATGTCCTTCCTGTCTTCAAATTAACTTCCATTTAATTATTTATTTAATTTAGATAATGGGGTTAAGCGACTTGCTTAGGGTCACAAAGCTAGTATGTGTCTGAGGCCTGATTTGAACTCAGATACTACTGGCTCCAGCGTCAGTGCACTATCCACTGTATCACTTAGCTGCCCCCCTACTTATCTTTTGTTAATAGGAGGCTCTCTCAGAGAGCCTAAACCTATCCAGAATCAGAAAATCAGAAAGTGCCTGAGGCATGATTTAAACACCAGGCCTTCACTAGAAGTCTGGCTCTATTCCCTGGGCTACTCAGCTTCTCACATAGTTCTTGCCTAGAGCACTCAGAAGTGAAATCGCTAGGCTAGTCTCTCATAGGCAGTATGTATGCAACAAAGGATTTGAAATCAGGTCTTCCTCATTTTAAGGTAGGCTCTCTGTCCACTATGTAAAACTGTGTCTTTACACATACAGAGTCAAACTGGTTGCCTTTAAGAGTGTCGGTGGATTCAGAAATCAATCATGAGATATGCTTTTAGTTCTCTCAGTACATAGGTATTCTACATGATATTATAGATATTCATATACATGCTATTTTACCCTTCCCTTCCTTAGACTATAAATCCCATGAGGGCAGTAACCATGTCATATTTCTATTTGCAACTTCTTTATCCCTAGCAAAGTGTACCAAAATCCTACACAAAAAGAATGATTAAAAAGGAAGGAGGTGAGATACACAGTATTTCCAAGGGCCCCCCCCAATCCCTATAACTTTTTATGGAATATACCAAAAATCATGACCTCAGTCTTACACACACACACACACACACACACACACACACGCACAGCATCCAGAAGCTTCCTAGCATAGTTTCAGTCTAAGTACTTCCTTTTGTCAAGTTCAGTCTGTTTTTAAAATTTTTATGAGGCTCTGCTGCTGGTGTGTATAGTCTGTTTCTTAAACTATTGACATCTTCTGAATATCCTTGTTATTGGAGAAGATGTTAACCTATGGCTCTGACTAAAGGCTATTTTGAAACTCAAGTTAACTATCTCTTCTCCTGTTCCACGTAACAGAAGCTAAGCAATAGTAATTTGGCTACTTTGAAGTTACTTTTGCTATTCCCCAGCTCGTCTTCTTATCAAAGTGACAGTCAGAGTCTGATAGCCAAGACCAGTAAAAGACAGAGATCAGGAAACTTGAATATCAATAATTTGAAAGTGACTATATGTGTGTGTATGTGGATATGTGTGTGTGTGTATATATATACACATATGTGTGTGTAAAATCATTTTAAACATGCTTTTGTTTATCAGTTCTTTCTCTAGATGCAGTTTCATACCTATCAACTTTTTTTCCCCTATTCTACTATGTTATGGAAGTACTTGTTTTATTTCTTAAGTTCAGAATAAAATAAAGAAAATTGAAGGAAAGAGAGAAAGAAAGACCTAATTCTACTTGGAATAACTAAGACTTGCCTAGATCCCATTTACAATTGCAGAAGAATCAGTATATCAAATGTAGAAAAGGAGTAGTTACTGTGGTGCTAAGTTAATATAGGTGAATTCCATATGGGCTATCTTTACCCTTCAAAAGGTTCCTAGGATATTTCACAGTTTTATTTCTTGATAGCCCAGTCTGTGTTGTAGAATCTAGAAAATAAATATTTTTTTATTTCTATAAGTGTGTTTTCTTGAGGGCTTACACCTCAGTGGATGGATAGAGGGCAAAGCATTTAAGTATTTATTCTGTGCTAGGCACTGTGCTAAGCACTTTATAAAGAATTTCATTTAATTTAAACAATAACCCTGTGAGGTTATTGTTCCCATTGTACAGTTCAGGAAAATGAGGTGAACAGAAGTTATTACTTGTCCAGGGTCACATGATGCCAGATTTGAATTTCGGCCTTCTTGACTACAGACCCAGTAAGTACTCTATCCACTGTGCTACCTAATTGCCTCTTATGTATGGAGGACACAGGAGATTATAAAACATGGTACTTATTCTAAAGGATTTATGGATAAGAAACAACTAAACAACAAGGCAGGACAACACATAACTGAATCCCAAATTGTGGGTTGTTGGCAAATGAAGTCATGTTAGAAAAGTTAGAAAAAGGAATCAGGACCTAGGCAGATCATTTAACCTCGCTACAATCTGAGTGTTTTCATTATCATGCAAAGAAGCCCAGGGATATCTATCTCAAAAAAGGCTTTGAATTGACTTTGAAAATCCAGGAGAGCTGTTAGGTTCTCTGGAAAAGAAAATCACCTTGACCTCTGGGTTTCGATTGTGTCAGTGACTTTTCCACCATTACACTTCTTGGAAGAAAGGGAAAAGGTTCAAACTGGGAAGAGTCATTATCTGGTTTATAGACTAGACTTCAGGGATCAAAAATAGGAATAGAGTGCTCTTTTTTAAACAGGGTGAGAACGCTGCCAGAGGGACTTCAAAGTTTTGGAACCAAGAAGAAGAGTCCAAAGATGTTGCATATCGTTTGTTTTCAAAGAAGACCAGTAATATGAGAGAGTGATATCTTCAGTTGTGAGTGAATTGGATTTAAGTGAGGCAGAGTTTCCTGAAGTCATCAGCCTCATTCTCTCTTCCAGAGTCAGTAGCCTCCCTATACCCCTAGCTCATCTACAGGTTTTAGGCCTGTTGGTTACCTTTAACCTGGTTTATTCTTCTTAGCTCCCTCCCATGCCCTGCTCCCTCTCCTCCCCCCTCTCTCCTCTTCCTCTCCTCTTCCTCTACTCTTTCTCTCCTATTCTCTCCTCTCCTCCCCTGTCCTCCCATTCGCTCTGATCTCTTTCCCTTCCCTCTCCTGCCCTCTCCTCCCCTGCCCTCTTTTCTCTTCCTTTCTTTATTTCACTCTCCTCTTTACCACTATAATATGTATCTTGAGGGCACAAAATATTTTTGACTTTTCAAAAATTATCTATTCTTAGTTCAATAAGTGCTTGCTGACTGATTCTATGAGCTATTCCAGTTCATTTAAAAATAATTCATAATTCAGGTACACAGGACAAGAGATTTGCTCCTTCTCTGCCCTCAGTGAAAAGACTCAACCAACCCTGTTACCACTGTCAAATAGCTCACACATGCACATAGTTGGCCTGGTGGAAGAGTTCCTGACAAGTATTCTTTTTAACAGCTTGAGGACTCTGACAGTGTCAAAAGATGTTTAGGTCAAGACACTTAAGGGCAATGATCCCAAAATCCAGACCCCAAAGGAAAAATATTTTAGGCAAGTATTTCTAAATTAAAATCACTTACAATTATGTCAAGAATTCTAGGGTAAGCAATAAACTAAGTTATATATCCCTTCTCCCTTTTTTTTCCTCCTCATGAATTCATTCATAGCTTTAAATGTCATGAGAAAAATATTGAACTCAGTCCATGTAACCAATGTCAGCTATTACATTCATAGGAAAGAAATCTCAATGACTTTTATCCTTATACTGTGGAGAAGCCTGTCTACCTCCCATATTCAGTCAGTGCTGCAATTTCCAACTTAGTTTTCAGGGCATTCAAGAGGGAACAAATTGCAGTCAACTGGCCCTAACGTGAGAAAGTCATGTGTGCCTCTGTCATTATAGATAACTATATATTTCCTGAAGTGTTCAGAAATGAAAATCACCACTGTAGGCTTTTAACAACATATAGGAGATTGAAGGCCTTGCTTATTTCCTACCTGGCATATTTAACTATCAAGTGTCTGATATCTAATAGTTTTGGGACCTCTTGGATAATCTCGTATATGATTTGATATTGAATTGTCCAATTTTATTTTATTTTCAATTTTTTAAACCATCTGAAATCCTCTTAGAATTAGAGAGTGAGTATATAAATATTAATTAACTAATTATTTCACCAAATGCATATGAAAGGAAATATCTCAAAGCCTACCTGAAGCTTTGGTAGGACTCCCTTAATCTTTGCTGATTATCTATAATTTATTTTGGCCTAATCTTGCCTGTAAGTAGTTTGTATGTTGTCTCTTCCTTTAGATCATGGCTCCTTGAAAGCAGGGTCTTTTACCTTTAATTATATTCCCAGAGTTTAGCATAGTGCCTGACCAGGAGCATATGTTCAATAAAAGTTTGTTAACTGATTAACTGGTTCCATCTGCATAGAAATAACAACCTTGGTAACATGCTATAACCTACTTAGGCCCTTCATATATCTTGCTATTAGTGATCCTTTGAATGAGCAAACTATTTAAATCCCTTAATTTGACATCCCTCAACCTGAGTCTGTGGTATACAACTATGTTGAAAGAAATATGGAAAAGCATAAATATGGAGGAAAGACATACATTAGCCCTGCAAAATGAAATAAGCAGAGCCAAGAAAATAATCAGCACAATAATGTAACCAACCAACTAACCAGACAACAAGTAAGCATTGATTTAGAATTTACTATATGTTAGTCTGCTGGGTGCTAGGGATACAAAAGCATGCTTCTTGTCAAGGAGTTTGGGGGTTGGGAGGGAGATGATAAGTGAGCAAAAGAGACTGAGAAGGAGTCATTCTTCAGGTTGAAGGAGACTGTAGTAACTTTAAGATCTAGAACAGAGGTGTCAAATACATGCCCTGTATACCACACATATCCCATAATACTCCTGTGTGCCCAAACCATATTAAAATGCAATTAGGAAATATTTAGCCAAATTAAGATAATTACAAAACATAATGAGAATATGTTGTTTTCTAAGTCAACACATGGCCCACAGGCGTATTTATGTATGGTTTACTGCCCCCCCCTTTATAATTTTTAATTAAAAAATTTGAGTGCAGAAAGCAAGGCAACTGGGGTTAAGTGACTTGCCCAAGGTCACACATCTACTAAGTGTGTCAAGTGTCTGAGGCCAGATTTGAACTCAGATCCTCCTGACTCCAGGGTCAGAGTTCTATTGACTGCATCATCTAGCTTCCCCACACTCTCCTTTTCTATTTGACTTTGATATTACTGATTTAGAGAAAAGAGAGTATTTAGGAAAGAATGGTCAAAGACTGCAGAAATGTCAAGAAGGATGGCATGGAAATATATAAAAAAACCTTCCTTTATAATTTACCTGAAAATATTAAGAAATAATATTTTCTTTGACCTAAAACCCTTTGCAGAGTTTTCCATTTGGGGATGTGGGTACAATTAAAGATAAGATTATTCTTAGGGAAATGGATTAACCCTATTTAACTCTTAAGATCCATAGGAAAACCAGCCTAAGAGCTCTATCCTTTTTTTACATTCAAGGTTAAAATACTGATCAGGACAAAGGAAATGGGGTTTTTATTTGCTTGCTTTGTTTTGTACTCTTTAAGGAGAATGCTCTGGAAAGGAAATGAGTGGTTACTATTCTGAAATGTTAATGCAATACTGTACATTAACATATAATTATATACATATATAATGTAATATATTATCTATAATATATAACATATAATTATTTTAACATATAATCTTTTTTCCTTGATTAAGATATCTATAAATGCTCATTCAAATTACCTAGTGGTAGAGAGTTATATCTTATTACCTCTCTCTCAAAGTTAGAGATGCTTAGATATTTGATTAATTTTAAAATAAAGTTATTTCTCATAGAATACTACCTAAAACACTGAATATGTTATTAATATTTTTTTCTTCATAGTAGAGACTAAGAAAAGATCATTAGATCTGGTAATTAAGAGATTACTAGATGAGCTAGCATATTTGGCAGTTTGTAGTTTAGGCCTCTCTCAGGTTTGAAAATGATTTGGAACTATCTCCATCACTGAGCTGGAAGGTAGGCTTTTAAAAGAAACATATCATTCTTTAAATTCCCAGCTCTCAGTTTAGTGCCTGACACATAATAGGCACTTAATAAATTCTTGTTGACTGACTCCAAGCTCCAAGACAGACTGAAAGTAAGGGTTAGAGAACCTCAAGAAGTATGCAGTAGAAACCAAAGGGGTCAATCTCCCTGACAACCAAGGCAACCATTAGAAAGGAAAAAAAAAAGTCAGTAAGATAGGGAAAACAAGTGCAAAGAGAGCAGATGTCTGCCCCTCCCTTCCTACAGGAATCTCAGAGCAGAAGATTATTGTAATGCTACAAGTTGTACCCACCTCTTCAAGGACTCAGGAAAATTCTACCCAAAAAAATTAGGAGAAGGGAATAAGCATTTATTAAACACTTATTCATGTGTCAGATTTTTTATATTATTTCACTTGATCCACCCACAACCTGATGAGGTATTATAATGGTAATGGGGATTTGAAGATCTTTTGTGACCCCTAATAAGCCTAAGGGGATTTGAAAACCTTCTGTGCCCTGAATAGGCCAAATGTAATCATATGGAGCTCACAGTGGGAGGAGCTTGCTGAAAGGGTGGAACAGGAAGGGTAGAGAAGGAAGGAGCCCAAGAGAGCCAGAATGGGGAGCAAGCAGTGTGGAGGCTGAGAAGCTAGTGTGAGTGAGAGAGGAGCATTCTTGCTTAAGGCAGCCTGTTTTGTTTTGAAGGCCTGACAGAGGGGAGGCTTGAGAAGACTTGGGAATGTTGGTGTTCACTGCATTGGTTATGTGTACCAACCTCATTGTTACTATGATGAATTTGGCTTTCTGGTTTAGGATTCAACTTTCTGGTATTTGAATAAATGCTTTGGTTCAGTCCTCCATGTGGAGAATCTGTTACATTTTCTAGTTTACAACTACACCAGAATATTCATAGCCACTATGGGTGCTGTGAATATTTCATTGACATTATAGGTATATGCTATCATGCTCCCTGTTTCACATCTGAGGAAACTGAATCTTATAGAGATTAAGTGGCCTATCCAAGGTCACACCACTAATAATCATATGAGACCAGATTTGAATTTAGGACATCCTAACTTTAGGCTCTGCTCTCTTTCCACTGTGCCACCCCCTTCCTCAAAGAACTAATCTTAAAAACTAATTATTAGAAGACAATAACAACAATGAGATGTTATGCCAAAATTTCTCATATTTATTTAAAACAATATATAGAGTAAAAACTGATCCATAAAAATATGTATTAACAAAACAGGAAAGGGAAGATTAATGAAGTGAAGGAAGAATTTTAAAAATTAGAAAAACAACAAATAAACTCAAAATAAGCTCAGAATAAGAAAGATTAAAAATTAAAGAAAAATAGAGAGATTGTAAACTTATTAGATATAAAACCTGACAAATAAAACTAAAAGATAGTTCTTTGCAAAACCTCATAAAAGTGATAAGCTTGAGGCAACCTGATTAAGTAGATGAGAGGAAAAATCCAATTAACAAAATAACCAAGGTAGAATTACCACAGAGAAAAAAAATTTTAAATTGTCAAAATCTCTACTATACACATTCTAACAAAACTAAAAATTCAGAATTATCAACAAAAATATAAAACATTCAAATTAACATTTTGAAAAAAATATGTATTGTCAACAAGAATTTATTGATGTTATCATTCAGTCATATCCAACTCTTTATGACCCCTTTTTGGGTATTTTCTTGGTAAAGATAGTGGAGTGGTTTGCCATTTCTTTCTCTGCTTCATTTTACAGATAAGACAACTGAGGCAAATGGGGTTAAGGGATTTGTCCAGGGTCACACAACTAACAAGAAATTTTTGAGGCCAGATTTGAATTCAGGAAGACTCATCTTCCTGACTCCAGGGCCAGAATTCTATCCACTATCACTTAGCCTCCCACAGCACAAGTACTTACTCTATGCCTTCCACAGTTTTAAACCCTGGGGATATAATTAAAAACAAAGTCAGAAAACCATGTATGTATCTTAAATAATCCAATCTCAGAACACGAAATTGAATTCGTGGTAAAGGGATAATTAAAGTTGTTGTTGTAGGGGTAAAGGGTTAGTCAAATCAGAATCACAGGTAAATTCTGTCAAGCTTTTAGAGAATAATTAATAACAGTACTATAGAAATTTTTCTCAAAATGTGGGAAAAGCTCTAGCAGTCATTTTATCAAATAAATATAATTCTAATGGCTAAACCAGAGAAGAATAAAATTAAGAAAACTATTAAAAATGCTGAATTAAACTATTGACTAAAAAATTTAAAATACTTCACAAAAAACTATGGGAATTTATTCCCCACCTTCCACAAATCACTATAATCAAGTTAGACTTACATTCATGATGTAAGGATGTTCAATATTCTTAAAACAATTAACAAAAGTAATCATATTAAAAAAAAAACACATGGTTATCTCAACAGTTGTAGAAAAGTCTTTGACAAAGTATAACATAAATTCATGCCAAAATAGATTGTGTGTAGGCATAAAAGTCATACATACACACACACACAGAAATATCCCATGTAAAAACAGAATCTAGCATTATGTACAATGAGGAATCACTAGAAACTTTCTCGGTAAATATGAAAATAATGACGTCCCTTATTCATGCTATGATTTAATGTAGTCTTGCCAATAACAATAATAACATGAGACAGGAGTAAAAAAAATCTAATGTATAAAAATAGTCAAGGAGAAGACAAAATTTTCCCTATCTGCTGATGACATGATCGTTTACTTAGAAAGCCTCAGAAATAATCAAAGAAATGAAGTAAATTATAGTAGTTTCAGTACAGTGTCAGCTTATACAATACCACCTCTGTTTAAGTAAACAGCATTTTCATATAGAAATAACAGAATCCAGCAGGCAGTAATAAAATACAGGAAACAATAATAGAATGGATTTCTTTTCAACCAAAGCACACTTTATATAAATAGTATTACAAATGAAATAAAGAACAAGTGAAATGAATAAGTACTCAATGTTCATGCCTGGCCATGTCGATAGGATAAAATAGCAATATTCCCCAAATTAATTTATAGATTTAGTGTTCCACCGATGCAACTACCAAAAGGATATTTTTGTGGAGCTATACAAATCATAAAATTCATGTAAAGAAACAAGATATCTAGAATATAAAGGGAAAGCTCTTCCAGGACTTAACCTCTATTCTAATGCATTAATCACCAAAGCATTTGGTCTGGTTAAAAAAAAAAAATAGAAAAGTACATCAACAGAATGGACTTCATGAAGAATAATTCAGATAACTGAACTCAAGAACCCAGTGTTCAGTAACCTGAAGACATAAATTACTTAGCAAAGAACTCTCTATTTAAAAAAGGCTTGCTGAAAAACTGGTAAGCTGTCTGGCACAAATTAGTTTCAGACCATCAGTATTTGTATGCTATAATATTTGTTCCTTTCATAATAAATGCAAAATAGATATGAGACCAAAATTTCAAAGCTCATATAATTGTCTTTTTTTTTTTTCAGGGAGTCCACCACTTGGGTAAGGTTTTCCATCTTCTATTCTAAAATATTTATTCTCCTTGCATTTGTTCCTTTAAGAAATTTAATTTAATTTTTATCTCTCACTTCACTTTTTCAAGTCATATTTGAAGTTTTTAAGGTCAAACCCTTCTTTTGATGTGAAGTTCTACTTGTATTTTCTGTGGAGTTACTCACCTCTGGATAAACCTCTTTAGCTGCTCTTAAACCCATTGCATTTCTTCTTTATATATTTATTTTTATCTCTAGCCTCAGATTCTGGACTAGATCTTCATGCCAGGACTAGGCTTAGCCATCTCCCCTGTTTTGGATGATGTTTGCCCATGGGTACCCTGTAATTTTAATGCCACTGCCAGTGAAGTTTTGGCTATGGTGACTTGGATAAGGGACAACTGAGCACCAATCCCCAATTGTCTTTATCTCTTGATGACCCAATGTATTTACAATGGATCCTCTTTGTCTTTTTCTTCCCATACTTCCCACTCCACCACTCTCTCAGGAATAGCTGCTTCACAGTGTGATTGCTTACTAACTGTAGCACACAGCTTTCAAATATAGTTGCAATTATGTTTAGGATTAATGGATAGTATCTATATTTAAAAACTTTTCAAAGAATTGAAATACATTAAAAATGCCATCATTAGGTACTTCCAGGAAGCCTGCAGGTTTCTAGAGCATACTGTCATTATGTATGTTATAGTAGGTGCCATGGAGAGAGTAATAGGGTCTGCAGGTAAGAATACCTAAGTTCAAATCTGACTTCAGAAATTTACTGTCAATGTGGTCCTGGGCAAGTCATTTCAACTCCGCCTGCCTTAGTTTGCTCAGCTTTAAAGTAGGGATAATGGTAGTACCTACCTCCAAGATTACTGGGAGAATAAAATGAGATATTATAAAGTGCTTAACCACAGCACACTTTCTGTCCCTATCATCTTCCTTTGAGATTTATACTAATCATATATACTACCCAATTAAAATCCTGGTAGTTATTGTCTACAGATTTCCATGTCATTTTTCTTCCTTACCTAACAAGCTCAATACCTGATTCCTGCTCTCATACAAGGGGATTTTGACATTCATGTTGATTCTCCCTCAAATATCCTTAACATTTAGTTCCTTAATCTAATCACATCCCATTATCTGTTCTTCCTCCAATGTCAGTCTTGCACAAAGACACTCTAATCTTGCATCATGTACAAATGTGTTCAAGAATTCCTGAAATTCCCTCATCTACCATAACCTATTGGCTTTTCACCCCAGTCTCTGTCTTCCCTTACAAAACCATACTCATCATCCTTACTATCACCACTAATCCCTTGACCCCCCCCATTTTCTCCAGGTTATTTCCCCTGCACGAGTCACTCTCTCCTCTTTTCCCCATCTTGACCCCTCTGTGAACCAATTTAACCCTTCACTGTCTTCCTCTCTTGAATCCCTAGTCTCCATTATCATATCACTGATTATGCCAAGTCAAGTTCCAGCCTTCAATCCTATACAGGTGCTGCTGAACTAAGGTGGAGGAAATCATTTAACTATCCTGACTGGGTGCCTATAACCTCACATGGCCTCTCACTGCTGCTAGGCAATCCTACTACACCTTCCTTATTAACACACTATTCTACTTTCAGAATGGCACTTTCAAAACTTTTAATCCCTCCTCAAAATTCCCATGACTTCCCTTTACTCCATTTTCTTAATGGAGAACCTTGCCTTATATTTTGGAAAAATAATTGAGGCCACTCACTGTGAACTCCCTCTTCCTCATTTTTTATCATTCAATTGCCTTCTTCAAATTTCTCCTCTTTTACATCTCTCTTACATGATGAAGTAAACTTATTGCTTAATAAACCCTACTTGTTCAAATGATCCTATTCCATCCCATCTCCTCTGATAGATTTCCTTCTTTCTCTTCCCTACTTTCGGTGATTTTCAATCTCTCTCTTTTTACTAGGTCATTTACTATTGCCTTCAAATATGCCCTTCAAGTATCTCCCCTATCTTGAAAAAATGAAGAAATGAAAAAAAAACCCTCTCACTTTATCTTTCCATCCCCATTAACTATCATCCTAGCTATGCTTCTTCTGTGATTTGTAGGTGAATACCTCAAAAAGGTCATCTTTTGATATAAGTGCCTCCACTTTTTCTCTTCACTTTCTTCCTAATTCCTTTCAATTGGGCTTTTGACCTTATCTTTCCACCCAAACTGCTCTCTCCAAAGTTACTAATGATCTCTTAGTTGCCAAATCCAATACCTTTTCCTCAGTCCTCATTCTCTTGACCTTTCTATAGTTTTTGATGCTTGATTATTCTCTCCTCCTTAATATTCTCTTCTCTCTAGGTTTTCAGGATACTACTCTCTCTGTTCTCCCCCAACCACTCCTTCTCTGTCTCCTTTGCTAGATATTCCTCCTTCTAACCTCAGGGTTCCATCTTGGGCCTTTTTCGCTTTTCTCTCTATATTGTTTCACTTGGTGATCTCACCAACCCCCATGGATTTAATTAACATCTCTATGCTTATGATTATCAAATCTACCTATCATCTCTCAATCTCTCTCTTGACCTGTAATCTCTCATCTCCAACTGCCTTTAATGGAACTCATTATCTTTCCCCCTAGACTCTCCTTTCCTCCTACCATCCTTATTACTGTAGAGATTACCAGTCCACCAGGCTCACAACCTAGGAATCATCCTGCATTCCTCACTGTTCACACACCCCATATCCAAACTGTTCCCAGAACCTGTTGATTTCATCTTTGCAATTTCTCTTGACTTTGCACCCCCTCCACCCCTTTCTCCTCTCCTACCACTCTAGTGCAGGCCCTCATCACCTTACATATGGAATATTTCAATAGCCTGCTTCTAGGTCTGCTTGCTTCAAGTCTCTCTCCACTCCAATTCATCCCAGGTACAACCAGCAAAATGATTTTCCTAAAGCACAGATCTGATCATGCCACCCCTTATTCAATAAATTCCAGGATCTCCATATCATCTCCAGAATCAAATACAAAACACTCTGGAATTTAAAGCCCTTCATAACCTAGCTCCTTCCTACATTTCTTT
>CM053590.1:153286671-153301873 GCA_028646515.1 Pseudochirops corinnae | reverse complement strand
TGTGTATGTCATTCCCTCCCTATGCTAAATTCAGTGAGAGTAAGGTTGACCCATTCCCTTTTGTCTTCCTGTTCTTCCCCTCCATTGCAACAATTTTCCCTTGCCTCTTCTACATGAGATAATTTACCCTATTCGGTCTCTCCCCATCTCCTCTCATTATATTCGCCTCTCATTTCTGAATTTCACCTTTTCAACTGATCCTTTGCCCTCTGTCTATGTGTACCTATACACATATAAACACACACTCACATATGTATTCATATACCCATATACTCTTCTATATAGACATATATATGTATGCATACATATATATGTATATATATATACATTTTATATATATATATATATACATTTATATTCCCTTCCCCTATGCTCATACTGAGAAAAGTTTCCTAATTTACAATGATCATTTTTCCATGTAGGAATATAAATAATTCAACTTGGATAAGTTTCTTATGATTTCTTTTCCCTGTTGACCTCCTCATGCTTCTTATGTCTGAATGTCAAATTTTTCTAATCAACTCTGATTTTTTAATCAAGAAAGCTTGAAAGTCCTCTATTTCATTGAATGACTATATTTTTCCCTGAAACATTATACTCAGTTTTGCTGGGTAGGTGATTCTTGGTTTTAATACTAGCTCCTTTCACCTCCAGAATATGATATTCCAAGCCCTTTAATCCCTCAGTGTAGAAGCTGCCAGATCCTGTGTTATCCTGATTGTGTTTCCACAACATTCAAATTGTTTCTTCTTGGCTGCTTGGAATATTTGCTGCTTGATCTGGGAACTCCAGGAACCTAGTTATAACATTCTTAGGAGTTTTCTTTTGGGGATCTTTTCAAGAGGTGATTGGTGAATTATTTCAACATCTATTTTGCCCTCTGTTTCTAAAACATGAGGGCAATTTTCCTTAAGAATTTTTGCAGGATTGCTTGTAGGTTCTTTTTTTGGTCATGGCTTTCATATAGTTTAATAATTTTTTAAAATTATATCTCCTGGATCTATTTTCCAGGTCAGTGGTTTTTCAAACGAGATATTTCACATTGCCTTCTATTTTTTCATTTGTTTGAATCTGTTTAATAGTATCTTGATTTCTCATAAAGTCATTAGCTTCCATTTGCTCCAATATAATTCTGAAGAAATTTTTTATCTTCAATGAGCTTTTGAGATTCTTTTTCCATCTGTCAAATTTGACTTTTTAAGGCATTCTTCTCCTCATTGGCTTTTTGAGCCTCTTTTGCTGTTTCAGTTAGTCTATTTTTTAAGGTGTTATTTTCTTCAGTCAAGTTGTTGACATTCTTCTCATGATTTTCTTGCACCATTCTCATTTCTCTTCCCAATTTTTCCTCCACTTCTCTTATTTGGTTTTCAAAATCCTTCTTAAGATCCTCTATGACTTGTATCCAGTTCATATATTTCTTGGAAACTTTTGGTTCAGGAGTTGTGACTTCATTGTTTTTCTACTGTTCCATGCTTAAATGCTTTTTGTCCCCAAAACAGTAATCTAAAGTTGGATTGCTGTGCTTGCTTTGCTTCTTTTGCTTGCTCATGTTGCCACCCAATTACTTGACTTTTGAGCTTTTTGCCACACTGGAACTCTGCTTCCAGAGAGGAGAGCTTTGTCCCAAATCGCTGCAGTTTTTGCACCTGCTGGATGTATTAGTTGGGTGCTCTTTGAAGCCTCCACAAGCTCTGGCCCCTGGTCAACCACTCCACAACCTCCACATGAGACAGTGATGCAGATCCAAGCAGGTTAAAGCATGAGCAATTACCCCCTCAGAATATTAGCTTGATCCCCTACAATCTTCAGGCCAGGACCGCTGAAGCAGCCACATTGAGGGAGCTGTACAGCCACTGTACCTGATCTGCTTCTCCTTTCTGGGGGCAGAAACTGGACTGAACTCGCTGTCTCCCCGTTCCCAATGTCCACACTGACCTCTCACTTTTTCTTTTTGGCATTTATGGATTGATAATTCTGGAAATGGCCAAATCTCTTTGTGATCCACTGTCCTGAAGTTCCCCCCCAGCCTCAGCTTGTAGGAGCCATCCTGGGGCTAAAACTGCAGCCTCAAGGAGCACTGGGCTCTACTCCCAGCCTTGTTGCAATGAACGTTTCCTGTCTGCCTACTGGGCTGTCTTCAGTGGGAGATTTGTTTGTCTCTGTCACTTTGTGAGTTCTATAGCTCTGAAATTTGTTTAGAGTCATATTTTGTATGTATTTGAGGTGATTATGGGGGGAGCCACAGAGTTTTCCTGCTTCTATCTTGGCTCGGCCCCTGAAGTGTCCTAGAAGTATGTATTTTAATAAAATATAGTAAGTTTAAAATATAATATATAAAAAAGTAGTCAGTGACTAGCACATGCAGAATAGTGTTTATGTCTGCTAAAGGAACACTGTTCTTCAAAGAAGAAAGCAAAAAACAATTGCAGAGACACTGAAGTGTCAAATTTAATGATATATTTATTTTCTCTATCTATCTATCTATCTATCTATCTACCTATCCTTCTGTCTATGTATCCATCTTTCTATCCATCTCTATTTTCCTATCTATTTCCTGGTGGGAAGGATGGATTGGTTTTGTTTGTTTTGTTTTATTTTTAAGTCTGATCAGTTTGTATCACCATTTCCTTTAAAAAATTTTTTTTGCAACTACCCCTGTAGGTCATATGCATTCATGCTGTTACAAACATGTATATACACACACATAAGTGCATATAAATACGCATATATCTTTAAAATTAATGAATAAGGTGAGGAAAATTTTTTAAAGCTTAGCTATCAGTGGCATGATCAATAAGCATAAAGTGCTCTGGGGCACATAGAGATTTCAGTTGACTGGATTTCAGTATAATCTCAGATTTTCTCCCTTGTACATTTTTTCACAACCAAGTTGCCACAAAAATTTTTTGGATTATTTTAATCCCTTTCATTATTCTCAAAGGCTTAAAATAGATTAATTTCTTTCAGACTTTTATTTTTTATCCTTCATTCAATGGCAGTCCTAATAGATACAACTGTCATTCAAAACCCCCCTATAAAAAACTGATAATTTCCTAATCCAAAGTTCTTCTGTTTCAAGAAAGGTTATGTACAATGTGAAAAGAGACAATAAAGGTATCAGATATTTCTCAGTAGTCCATAATTGCTCACTATGTTATTTGACTATGACCCCTTTGAAAAATGTGCAAGTTTATACAAGAGTATGGTACCATTCTTTATTTTAATGCGCCTTACAGAAATGTGAGCAAATTTTATCTTTTTTAAAAAAAAAGCTTGAATACAACCTGAACTATCACTTTGAAACCATAATCTTGCATATCTACTCTTTCATTAATTAACTTTGTCATCCATTTTCAGGAAACAATATCTCAGACATATCACATGATGTGTATATTCTGCTATATATATTTTAGAGTCTTTTCCTTTTAGGAGTTTAAATTATGAATTAAAGAGAACACCATCATTTGTGAAGGAAATATATTGAAATTTAGTAGGAAAAAAAGAGAAGGTCCTCCAAGGATCTTGCTACTTAGGGACATTTTTCATGGCTATCTAAGTACTGAAACATCTTCTCTAACCCCACAAACCTCAAGTATATTCCTTAATCTATAAAGATATTATGACATATTACCATATTTTTTCCTAATTATCTAATCACTACTTCTTGTATAGAAAAGAATCTTAATGGAATGCAGGACAAGTGAGTTTTGATGATTGGGTGAAAGTCAGAAACTTCTAGTGTTGTTTCTAGTTAAACACTGCAGAAGAGAACCCTTGAGTTGATGGAAGAAAGAATGGTATAAAACAGAGCTCCTTGCCTCATTTCTAAAATATACAGGGGATTGAGAATTGAGTCAAATCTTTAGGAATACAAGTTATTCTCCAATTGATAACTGGTCAAAGGATATGAACAGGCAATTTTCAGAGGAAGAAATTAAAGATATATATAAGCATATGAAAAAATGCTCTAATCACTATTGATTCGAGAAATGCAAATCAAAACAACTTTGAGGTACCACATCTCACCAGTCAGATTGGCTAACATGACAAAACAGGAAAATGACAAATGCTGGAGAGGATTTGGAAAAAGTGGATTGCTAATGCATTGTTGGTGGAGTTGTGAAGTGATTCAGCCATTCTGGAGAGCAATCTGGAACTATGCCCAAAGGACTATAAATAATTGTATACCCTTTGACCCAGTAATAGCACTTCTAGGGTTGTATCCCAAAGAGATCGTAGAAGTGGGAGGAAGACCCATGTGTACAAAAATATTTATTGCAGCTCTCTTTGAGTGGCAAAAAAAAAAATTGGAAATTAAGGGGATGCCCATCGATTGGGCTAAACAAATTATGGTATATGAATGTAATGGAATATTATTGTCCTATAAGAAATGAGAAGCAGATGGACTTCATATTTACTTGGAGAGGCTTATACAGACTTATGCTAAGTGAGAAGAGCAGAACTGGGAGTAATTTATACACAATGACAGACACAACATATGTGTGATGACCAACTTTAATAAACTGGACTCTTCTCAGCAACACAAGGTTATAAGACAACTCTAAAAGACTGAGGATGGAAGGAGATGTCTACATTCAGAGAAAGATGTAGAAAGAACAGAGTTTAAACAAAGACTAAAGCAAACTACATGCTCCCTTTCTTTTCCATGTTTGGTTTTGTTTCCTCTTTCCCATTATTCATTCCATTGGTTACAACCCTTCTATACAACCAGATTAGTGTCCAATGTGAAAATATTTGCAGATTCTATACTTGATTGAAAGCTGTCATGGGGTACTGGGGGCAGAAAAATTTGAAACTCAAGGGACTGTGGAACTGAATCTTGTAAACTAAAAATAAATAAACAAATCAATTAAAAAAAACAGGGGTCATTCGACATAAAGGCAAATATTCCCTGCTTGACAGTGTTGTCCAGTACAAGCCCAGTTTTGGCAGGATTTATAATATTCCAAGGAGGAGAGTAGCCAGTTTTTCCATGCTAATCTAACTTGTCTTTTGCATTTACAACATTTATATTTGGTCTATTGTATCAGCTGTAAAAAAAAAAAAAGATAAATGGAATGGAGTTTCCATTTTGTGAAAATGATTCACTCATATGATTTGTAATAAAATGATAAGCTTCAGAAGATAACCTGTAAGAGTTATGTTTGTAAATGCAAATATTGAGTTCTGTGAACTTTCACAAATACTGGTAGAACTTATCTTTTAAATGGATGTGTAAAAGATAAAGATCAAAAAGGTTGACTTCATATCAAGTCAGCAAAATGAATTATATGTAATCTTTCATGGTATATGTTTCAGCAATAGGTATTTTTAAGGTACTTCAGAAACAAGCCTGTTCATTATACTGTATATAAGAAATAAAGTGATGTCAGCAATCACTTAACAAGTGCTTATATGCTGGGTGCTGTGTGAAGCACTAACAATACAAAGAAACATGAAAATGGTCCCTGCCATCAAGGAGAAGTTTACCTTCTAAATACTGGCATAAATCCCCAAATTTTAAATTTTACTAGATTTTTACTAGATGATAACTCTACTATTTGTACACACTATTAAAAGAAGCAAATGTAAAATGACAGAAAGTCACAATATTGATCACATAAGAATTTATCTGAATTCTATGAACACATTATGGTCTTTTTAGTTCCTTAGTGATAATTTTCTCATTGATTTATAGAATTCCTTCTACTACATTAAATGTGTTACATTTTATGTTTATTTTTACTGCATACTCCATTGAGCCTGTCACAGATTATAATTATATTCATACCCCAATTTTTCAATAATATCCTTCTTCTGGAGATCTTGGCGAAGCATGGCTCTGGAATTATCATTTCGTTCTTTGTAGGTAGTAAAGCCTAAAACAGAAAGTAGCATTGCACTTGGCCAGAATCATCCAACAAATAATGAAAGGAAATCAAGAGATATCTTCAGTTCTTTGTTCCAACAACTAACAAACTCATCATCATCTAATTCAAGTTAACATTAGTAATTGAAAAGAGAAACCTCGTTTTTTAGAGATGTTGGCTTAGAATTCTGGAGTTCAAAGCATCATTCCATTTCCCCTCCACCCATACCCCCCATCACCACTTTGTATAAGCTCTTGTTTCTCTTATCCAGTCCCTCATATATAACTTCTTTAGTGACTAGTACCTCCTAGAAACTCTATTTAAGTTTCTTAAATATAGAATTTTCTTTTATTTACAATGACTTTACAGAGCTCAGCTTATAGGCCCTCTAAGGCAGAGATGATATGAGAATGGTGATCTGTCAATACACAATAAAGTAATTATTCTAAAGAAAATGCTTATTCTAAAGAAAAAATGTTAAATGCTGCATTTACAGAAGATTGAAACTTTTAATAGTAATTCAATTCCTGGGCCCATATTCCTCCAACGACTTTGTTCTGGAAATTTAAATAACATTTCAATATTTGTAATGCTCATTATGAATATTATCTCATTTGATCTTCAGAATAACTCTGAGGCAGGTGTTGTTATTATCTCCTATTTAAAGATGGGGAAATTGAGTCTCAGTTCAGTGACTTGCCTATGATCACATATCTACTAAATGCCAGATGTTTAATTTGAGCAAAGGGCTTCTTCTCTGAAAGTCCAGCATTTGTTCCATTATGCTATGAATTTCTTATGATGTTCTCTCCCCCAACAATATAATATATAGTACAAAGAAACATACCAATGGTCAGTTGTCAGTGTACTCATCAGGTAGAGAAAGAGAGTAAGAGATTAGAAGTGGTTTAAAAAAAGGGAGAGGAAACAAAGAAAGGCATAAAAGAAATCATCAAGTAAGGAGCTTACAAGATCAAAAGAGAAAGCATATAATAGTGCCTGAATTAAGCATGTTTCTAAAGCATTTTACATATATTATCTCATTTTATCCTGACAACAATCCTAAGGGATAGATGTTCCTATTATCCTAATTTTGTAGAATAAGAAATTGACTCACCCAGGGTCACACAGCTAGTAATTGTTTGGTAAAGGATTTTAACTCAGGTCTGTTTGACTCTAGGTCTAGCACTCTACCCAGTGTATCATCTGTCTGTGGTTATAATAAAGTTAAACTTCATAAAAGGAAGGAAAGTTAAAGAATCTGAAATGCAGGTATAATGAGCTCAGTCTTTTCTTTTTCACTCACTGTATATTTAGATCAAGCACTCTCTTCTCAGTAGAAATGTTCCCTCCCTGAATTTCTCACTTTAAAAACATAAAATGTAGAGATACAGGGAACATAAAAGATTATATTGTCCAATCCCCTCATTTGACAGATGCACAAATTAAGATGTATAGAGAATAAGTGAATTTCCCAAATCCAGACATGTAACAAATAGCAGATTCAGTTTTCAAACCCAGATTCTCTAACTCTAACTCAATGTACTTCCAGCAACCTCACAGTGAACTTTTATTTCTCTTTAGTCACTACTATGGATTGAATATTTTCTAACTTATGTCTTAATTAATTGTTTGCACATTTTATGTTTTTTTAAATACTTTTTGAGGGTGGAGATGACCGTTTTCAACTTTGTGTGTTTAGCAGAGTGCCTGCACATAATAGGCAATGATACATATTGAATTATATTAGATTGAGTTCTGAATAAATTGAATGAAATTGAATAGAATTCATATGTTGGTAGTTAGTCATTAAAAATATTTTTTGATCTACTGTGTGCCAGGCACTGGGCTAAGTGTGGGGGATTCAAAGAAAGGTTAAAAGTCTGACTCTTCTCTCAATGAGCTCAATCTAAAGGGGGGGCAATATGCCAGTAACTGTGTAGAAACAAGCCATGTAAAGCATAAATTGGAAATAATCAACAGAGGGATGGCCCTAGCATTAAAGGAGAAAGGAAAAGCTTCCTGTAGAAAGAAGAACTTTAGCTGGGACTTCAGAGAATCTGGGAGCCAGAGCTGAGAAGAGGGAATATTCCAGACATGGGGAACAACCAGTGAAAATATACAAAGTCAAGATATGTGAATGGAGAGTCTTGTTCAAGGAACAGCAAAGAGTCACTGGACTCCATAGTATATAGGTAGGTGTAAAGTATAAAAATGATTGGAAAGGAGGGGACTGAAGTTTTAAAAAGCACTTCAGATGATAAACAGCTCAGTTTATATTTCATCCTGGGAGTTTTAGAGCAACTGAAATTTGCTAAGTAAGGAAATTACATGGTCAGAACTTCAATTTAGGAATGTGCCCTTTACAGCTATATAAAGGATATCCTGGAGAGGGGAGAGACTTGTGGCAGGGAGACCAAACAGGTAGATGACTTCAAGAAAGAGGAATATGGAGGGATTGCATTGTAGTAATAGTCAAGGTGAAGGAAGAAAAGTGAATACTATTGAAGAAAATTTGAAAGAAGCAACCTTTTTTGCTAAAGATGTCTTTATTCTAGGTATTATGAATAATACAAAAAATTGAAAATGCATAGTTGCTACCTTCATGGGGTTTATAATCTAGCTGGAGTGTAGAGAATTAATATGGAATAGAAAAACAGATTTTTTTTTTATATTGGATTTAGGATTACATGAGTGTGCTGTGTTTCCAGTTCCCAATAATTTGCACATCAACCCCATTCTGCAGCTTGTAGGCTTAGAGACACAAGGCAATGAGTACTTAAGGGACAAAAGAGTAGCATGGTGGCCACTATGTGTTTTTCTCTACTGAATGAACTTTTTAACTCCCATATCATGTTCTAGGGGATCAATTTAGTATACAATTAAGTGATATTTCACTTTTCCTGTAGTTAAAAAACTCCAACCTCCTGCTTCCTTAATTCCTGTGACTCAGAATTGGCATCTACTAGGGCAGAGAGTTCTTTCCTTTGCTACCTTTCCCAACATTCTTATCCCTATTTAGTTTAATCCTACCCATTCCCTGTCCTTATCCTTTTGTTTCCTGCTGCTATTCTCTCTGAAACTTTCACTCTATCCAGATTAGTCCTAGAATCTTTTATTCCACACTATTTTATTGTTCTCATGGAAACATTGAGTAAAGCTAAGGATTTACTCCTTCAACCCAAATTAAGACATTCATAAAAGTCAGGGAGAGCTCCACTGAATCATTAAAACAATCAAAAGTGCAAATCAAGTGTGAACAAATACTTTATCGATTGAGAGATACATAAGCAAATGGCTTGGTATTGCTTAAATAAATCATATGCATCTCAGTTCCATAAAAAACAAAGCAAGTCCATTCATCATTTTTAAGTCTACTAGGAGACCAGTAAAATGGTGGTTAAATCCAATGTTCAAGGACTCTTGAGAGAAAATTGCTCTAGCAGGGAAGGAGAAGTGAATTTATCTCACTCTCCTTCCACTGACCAAATGTTGACCTTGTGAAACTTGAAAGATGAGATGATCTGAAGTTCTCAAAAAAACTAAAGAGCAGCAGGAGCTGATAGTAGTATATACATGGGGGGGGTAAAGAGATACATGATGAAGTGCCAACTAGACATCTATGTTTCCATCCATGGAAAGGCAAATTCAGGATTCTATAAGAATACCGATCCTTGGAGTTCAGCAGAGAGCAGTATCTAAGGGGATTTTTTCAGAACTTGAAGATGAACGTAATAGCCATGAGTTTACTCTTTGACTATGTGTGCTCTCTAAGTTGAAGTCTACTGTCTTCCATGTACCTAGAGTGTACAAAGGAAGATGTCCCTCTGGTTTCAGGAGATATTCCCATAGCAGTTGCCTTTGCCATATCTTCTCCATAATTCCCATTTGTAAAAGCTAATGGAATCATATTGGTTGATTGACTATGTGACACACCCTAGATGGGGACTAATGAGTGACAATACTAGATACCTCAGTCTCTCAGGTATCATCACTAGAACCATGAGAGAATAGTAATAAGGTCACTTTGAGAATGCAACTTGCCAGTGAAAGTGTCAGTTGGAGGAGTGAATCTAGAGGATGTTACACTTATTTTCTCTCTTCTAGTGCTAGTTGTTCAATCTCTCTTAGCTGCCCTGCTCTCTGACATGCTGGGCTAGAAGCATTTGACATACTTCTTGAACCAATGTCACTTTTACACCATCCCTCTATCACCAATCACTCATCAGTCTACTCTACTTTGTGGTTCACTGATTCACTGAATCTGTATCACTTTATCTATAACCTACCTGCTATTATCTACCAGTATATCGTTTGCTTTTTTATTTTCTATTGCAACACCTGTGGAGTTACCACAAGGGTTGAGAAGAAATCGGATTCCTCAGGATCGGCACCAAAGTGATGGAGTCCTGTGATCCTGGCACAGAGGCTACTTTGTGACATGGGCCAGATTGGAAGTCCAAATGTGGGAATGGTGGCTGTATAAACAGCAACGTTTGAGAGAGGACTCTTCCTTATATATTGATTCACTATGGCAAAGCCCAATCTGTGCTATGATGATTATAGATATCATTGCCAGATTAGGAAGGGCCTTGAAGTCAGTGAAATGAGATCTATTTGATATACTTGGAAACTATGGCAATAATTAAAGATTTATAAAAAAGGGAGAGATATCATGAAAACAATCTTTAGGAGAAATTTTATCTGAATACAATATGAAAGGTAGATTAAAAGAGTCAAGGACTAAAGTAAAAGACAGAATCTAATGGAAGAATCTAGGCAAGAGGTATTGAGGGACTAGGTTGTGGTAGTTACATGGACAAGAAAGAAAAAAAGACACAAAAGAGCAAGAGACATCTCTCTATTAACTCTTTCTCCATCTCCTTTCCTGTTATGACAGGATTGGTTACTTAGTCTGGAAAAAAAAAAGGTGATTTAAAAGGTCTTTCTAAGTGGAGCTTGGACTGGACTTTCATGGACTTTTATGAGCAATGCTTCTCTTATCATATGATCTACCCATAGCAATCTTTTTTTTTAATCTATTGCTTTTTTAGATAGCATAATTCGTATATCTGAAAGTGATAATTAAATAGTTTGGCATAATATTTTAGTACTTCAATTTTATTCAGGGATCACCAATCAAGAACAAATTTCAAAACTACTACTTTTTATTGATCAAACCACAATCCAATGTGACAATTGTATTTGTTATTGTTGTTCTCCCTCCCTCACCATCCTCCCAGAAAAGATTAAAATTAAATCCTTTACAACATTGGTTTTCTATCAGTGGAATTGTGATTAATCCTTAGTACATTTGGTTTATAATAAATTGAAAATGTAGTCAAGCTGAAGTTAAAAATCTCTTTTATCTGAAATGTTCTATTATGGAAATTAATTTAAATTAAACACAAGCATTAGGTTTCCTGTGTCTTAAAAGTACAATTAATATGCTCAAAATGTGTTTCATAACAACTTTTTTTTTCCTATTCTGTCTCAAATATTAACACAAAGGTAGAGGAAAATGGAAAAAGAACCCTGGTCTAAAAGCATTCAAACAGTTCTTTATTAGTTCTGAAACTGTGATCCCACTTAGCAAATGGGTAGAAATTGGTTTTGTATGGGAATTGCCACCAAATCAATCCTGGTTAATTTGTAAAATAATAATTGTCCTTCAGAATGGTGGTAATGACACTGACATCACATCATTCCCTCCATCGACATATAACAGATTAGAGAAGATGTACTCATTTATTTCAGACTGATCGGGGAAATATTTTGTAATATTCTCAAAAAAATTGTTATTGCTTTAGAATGAACTAATGATACTGAAATTCCACAGAATGTTAACTCAAGAGGCAGCTAAGTGTTACAGTGAATAGAGCACCAGCCCTGGAGTCAGGAGGGCCTAACTTCAAATCCAGCCTCAGACACTTGACATTTACTAGTTATGTGACCTTGGGCAAGTGTAATAGTAATGAAATTTGAAGATCCCTTTGTATTGCCAAGCTAAGAGGTACTTAGCACCTAGTTTCAAATTAAGCCTCTGTTAAAGAAACAGAAGGTATGATCCCCTGTTGCTAATGTAACAGGAAGGGGCTGAACAAGGAACCTTTGTTGCTGACATAACAGGAAGAGGCTGAACAGGGAGGAGCTATACCATATTTAAAGAGCACAAGCTGGACAGTCAGAATTTCCTGGGGTAAGCATCATGGAGGCAGGGCAGCTACTGCTGGACAGAAGATTGAACTGAGAACTGAGAAGAGCTGAGAAGGGGAATGACAATTGAGAGCTGAGACAGAATTTCTTGGAGCAAGCCACATGGAAGCTGGATAAAGTGATTTTGATTTTGAAAACAGAGCTTATGGTACTGAGGACTTCTGAGGGCCAGCAAGAGCTGCTGAGGACTTCCAAGGGCCAACTGGAGCTGCAAAAGACTGAGAAAGCATGACTGTAGTGCCGGTACTTGGTCTGTCTGTTTTGATGTTACTTTGTCAAATTTGTTTGTTGATAGAGGCCTCTGACCTTGTTGGGCCTAGCTTGATTTCGTAGACAGAAAGTGAATTGAAGAGGCTGCTGGTTATTGTGTCTTTGTTAAGCTTTGTCTTCTCAGGAACAGAAACTGCTGAGAACTTGCCTTGGATCAAGATGAAGAAGAGACCTCCCCCTTGCATATTGAATGCTGTGATGATATTGTAACCTTGTTGTGACCTAGGGGTGGATGACCTTTGTGTTTTGTGACTAACCAAATGAATATACTTTGTTTATGATTGGAAACTAATATCCAATTGAGACTATCCAGTGGTGGAGTACTTTGACTTTTATACTTTGTGTCTCTTAAACAGGCAAGCCTCCTTCAGGATGATTGAATGATTGAGTTACTAAATGATTGTACTTTGTTGAAAACTATATGACCACTTTGGTGAAAACTATGTGGCCATTTTAGTGATAAGTTGTTGAGTTGTGACATGGTGAATTCTGTATGTTAATTTTCTGTCATAAGTTGTAACATTGTGAATGCTGTATCATGATTTTCTGTGAATTTTTTGTTATTTGTTATTGAATAAATGGAGAATTCATTATACTATGTAAGCATAACCTTGAAAGCTGTTCACAGCAGCAGTCCTCTGGAAGTTGCTTTGCTTGGCATTACAGCAAGTCACTTAACCACAATTTCCTTGCTTTCACCCTACCAAAAAAAAATGTTAACTCAAATAATAATAATTTTTTAAACTGAAGTGAGATCTCAACTATGCAAAAATTTCAACTACATTTAAGGACTTTGAAGCACATTATATTTGTTCTACTACTATTTTTTTAAAATTTATAACACTAGATTATTTTATTTTATCTTCATTTGGTGGATTATTTTCTGATATGGAAAGGCTTCACAGGCAATCAGAAACTGATCTGTGATTTATAGTCTTACAGAGTTGCATGGGGCATTGTAAAGTTGTGACTTCCTTTGGTCATATCACAAGTATGTTTCAGAAGCAAATCTTGAACTCTAAGTTCAGTCCTCAATCAGCTGCTGCTACCCTGTCTCTCAGGTCATTTTATGTCTGAATAAATAAATAGATATGACATTGACGCCTCAGTGTCAGACTACCCTCCTGACTTTAAGCAGTATAACAGAACAAAGTTCTTATTCATTGAGAGTTCCATATACCAAAGAAACAGTATGTCCAATTAAAACAAACAAACAAAAAAATTCCAGTATTACAAGGCTCTGTGACTTCATTGTCATGTGTACATAGGTGTAGATAGTAAGTCATATACAATTTAGACATTTTGCATGACTATGGACAAAACAATTCTTCACCTTATTGTCAATCTTATGGTGATGTTAACTCTCAAAGTTTGCTTAGACTGGTCCTCAGAAGACACATGGGTAGCTGGAGGACGTGATTGTATTTCAAGTCTTCCCAGTTTGGTATTGCCTGTCCCCTTTTACAAACTATTGGTGTATACTCTGAGTACCAGGAATCATGGCAGAGTGGGACATACATCATAAAATATTACTGAATTTAAAATCTTGGATAAGATGTGTGTGGGCAATTTTCTACTTTAACCTTTTTTTGTGTGGGAGTATGGGGGCATGGTAAGAAGAAGCAGGTTTAATTAATGTATACTGCAAATTATCAGTTAACTGAAACCATTTAAGATAATTGAACTCTTATTTATGCATAATGCCACATCTGTAAATGTCAATGTTTTAGAAGCAGAGCCTTTGGGAAACCTTAGAAAATGCATTGCAAAAGAGAGTTATGAACAGGAAGAATGAAATTAATTGGTCCTTTCCATTTCTAACTACAGTGCTTCTATTCCAGCCCTATAAGCTATAGCTTATTTCATTTTCACATGATTATCTATTGCCAAGTTACCCATAATTTTTTGCTACTGTCTCATCTGTTCAAAATCCACCCCTTCTCCCTGCATTATTCCTTTCACTAGTCCAGTACACATATATATGCAAACAAAGACACAAGCTTTTCATAGAGGAAAAAATTTAAATTGAAATGAACATCAAGAATAGGCTTCATAGGAGAAAGCAGTCACATGAGAACTGACTCGGGACAAGAAGGTATAAAAGGAAGAAAGGGCAGGTGCATTTGTCTTGCCTTGATGATGACAAAAAATTTATGAACCATGTCTATGTATATTCAAAAGCCTCAGGACTTTGTGTTTATTGTTTTTTAAATCAGGAATACATGAACCTATCTCTTCCCAAACAGGTTGTCTCTCTGAATCATTGCTGTAGAGTAGGAACTATCCCTATCCCTTACTCCAACTTTGATGCCTGCTGAGCATGCAGAGGTATCAGTAGTGAAATGCTTTTGCTTTCAGTGAGTTCTACTCTATTGTCAGGTAACAGAGAAGGTGAAGGAATACTTTTCATCTGCATGGTTCATTCCTAAATCTTTATGTTTGAAAGTATCAGACTTCCCTTTGGCCACATATGGAAGAAAATGGGCTTTCTGATTACTGTATTTCTATTTTGGACCAAAAATTTCAAGTCTCCTGGGAATGCTCTGTGCTTTTAGTAAGAAGAAAAAAAAAGTTTGATGTATGAAGTAGTTATTAATATACAGCAGCTTTTTAGGCTACTCATTAAATTTGCACGGAAGGGTAAAAGTATGAAAAGAGACGTGAAGTTCAGTTCTGGCTCTAGTACTATCTAGCTATATGAACATGGGCAACTCTCTTGACTTTGCTGAGCCTCAGTTTCTGAATCTATAAAATAGGGTAAATGATGTTTTCATTCCTTGATTCATATGGCTGCTATAGGGAAAGTATTTTTAACATTAATTTATAAATATAATGAGGAAAGTTCT
>CM053590.1:153261480-153286171 GCA_028646515.1 Pseudochirops corinnae | reverse complement strand
TATTAATTTAGCTTCATCATTATTATTATTAGAGAAAAAATTATTCTCATCTTGTCTAAAGTAACTCAGAAAAATGATCACTATCTTGAGGTCATTATTTAATTAAAATATTTAAATTACATTTAGTTAATTAATATAAATTAAGGTTATTTAAATATTTAGTTAAAATATTATGTAAAGTTTCACACACCATCACAAAAGTATCTAACAGTTTTTTGTAGATGAATGGAAGTATTAAAATATAAGCTCATCTTCCATAGTCTAACTGAAAATGTGCCTGGTACAATTCCAGGAGCAGACAGAGTACGTACTTCAACCTCTTCCAACATAATCTTGATTTCTTTTGTTAAACTCTTCGCTAGAAGGCTCAAGAATCCACCCTAAATCTAGGTATTGGGATGGTGCAAAAGACTGTAGCAGCAAGGGACACCTAAGAGTACATTTACTTAGCTTATAAAGATGTAGAGCAAGACTACACGTTGATAGTAATGGTGTTTGTCCTAGCCCTGGTTAGTGCCAGCCTCCTCTTGTTTTCCTTTCCAACACGGATTCAGAGCTCTGAGCTGTGGTTGGTTTGGACTCACAGAGTGTGGAAGAGCTGCCAGGTTTAAGGAGACATTTTGCCCATGTAGGTGCAGTTTTATACATTGAAGTTCTGACAAATACCATATCCTTAGTCTAAATCCTTGTATTATATATGAATCAAAGAAATCTATAGGCTACTATCTGTCATTGGCTCTCAACTCCCAGTGCCTTGTAATCTCACCTGCTTTAGAGACTAGAAAATTTCCCCTTAATTTTTTTTACAATGTTTTATTGATAAGTTTTTGTTTTATGTTACATTCATTTATAGATTACCCTTACTTCATGATAGATCTCTCATAACAAAATAAAACAGTCAATAAAATTATTAATAATGGCCTCATGTAAAAGTGCATGCAGTATTTGTATATGTAGCACCCCAACTATCTATTAAAATAATAATAACAGAGATCTATTTTCCCTCTATCCCACCCCCCACTGCACTAGAATAAAAAAGACCTTTTTTTTAATAAAAAACAACCAAACAAAACAAATTTTATCCCTGGTTGCATACAAAATTATATGTGTCATTCTACAGCCTAAATTCATACTCTCTAAATGATAGCTTGTTTTAAAATTGGTCCTCTGTAATCATGACTAGTCATTGTATTGATCATAGTTCTTATACCTTTCAAAAGGTTTTGTTGTTGTTATTGTTGTGGTTTTGGTGGTGTTCTTGTTCTTATTGTATTATTTGTTCTCCTTATTCTGCTCGTTTCATTCTTCATCAGTTTAAATACATTTATATAATTGATGTTATATTATAAAATGTTCTGTTTCTGATCATTTCACTTTGTATCACTTTCTATGTCTTTCCATACAGCTCAATTTTACTCCACGTTCATATATCACAACTTGTTCATTCATTCCTCCATTACTGGACATGCTCTGAGTTTTATTTTGTTTTGTTTGTGCTGGGGGTAGGGAAAGTAGGGAGGCTAACAACATAGAAGTAGCTGCTATAAGTATTTTTTCACAGACCTTTTCCTCTTTGTTTGTTCTCATTTGGGTATAGGCCTAATAGTGATAGCCAAGTTACTATTTTGTGTCTAATTCTAAATTGCTTTCCAGAATGATTTTATCCATTCAGAGTTCCCACAACAGTACAAAAGTGTTCCAATTTTTTCATGGTGTTCTCAGAATTTCCTGTATTCCTTCTTTGTTATCTTTGCCACTCTAATGGGTGGAAACTAGAACCTTAGAATTTCTTTACTTTGTATTTCTCTAATTTATAGTGATTTGGGATCATTTTTTTTTCATATAACTAAAGATAGCATGAGCTTCTTCCCTTAAGAACTGCCTGTTTGGATCCTTAGTCTACTTATGGGGTTGGCAAATAATTATTTTACATATAAATTTGAAAAAAAGATGTTTATCTTGAAAATAAAACCTTTAACAGAAAAGCTTGCTGCAAAGATTATTTCCCAATTAATTCCCTTTTAACATTATCTTAATTATATCTGTACAAAAACGTTAAAATTTCTATAATTAAAATTATTCATTTCATCCTTTGAGAATCTCCCTATTTCTTGTTTGGTCAAAGACTTTTCTCCTTTCTATGGATATGAAGGGTAATTTTTCTCTTTTTCTCTAATTTGTTAATGGTTTAATGTTTTATATCTAGGTCACATATCTATTTGGAGCTTACTTTTTTTTCTAATGTGTGAGGTATTTGTTTAAATCTAATTTCTTCCATACTGTTATCCAATTTTCCCAGCACTTTTTACCAAATAATGAGTCCTTACTCCAACAGCTGCAGTTTCTGTGTTTATAGAATACCAGGAGATTAAATATATTAAATATATTTACTTCTGAATTCTGTTCCACGGATTGATCTCTTTACTTTTTTAAACTGGAAGCAAATATTTCATGAGATGAAAATCTTAAATGTTTTTTTTTTCATGGAGCCACATAGCTTAGTGTCATCCATGAATATGAAGGAATTGATCAGTGTTTTGGTATGACATTATAATTATCATCATCATCATCATCATCATCATCATCATCATCTATATCTTATTTCTGTGTGATTTTTCTTTATATAGATGAACACATTAAGCAAACATTGAAATATTACATAAATCTTGTGTGTGTGTGTATGTATGTATGTTCCCATTGAGGTAGGATCTGAACCTTTGACATAATTACTTTAGAAAATTCTAAATGTTGAAAACTCCACCAATTCACATCAATGGCATCATTTTATAATATAAAGGGTACTTGTTCAGAATCAAAGGGCCTGGACTCAAATATTAAATTTACTACCTTTGTGAACATGGATAAGTTATTTAGCCAACCTCCCTGGGCTTCAATAATCTTGACCTATAAAATGAGGGGTTTGGTAGTATAGCATGATGTAGTTGATAAAGCATTAGATTTGGAATCAAAGAAGCATTGTTTTAAAGACTGTTTAGTTTATTTACTATGTGTACAACCCTGGGAAAATCAATTAATCTCTCTGTGCCTCAGTTTCATAATTTCTAATATGAGGATACTTGGAGTTTCCCAAATTTACTTCTTCCTCTAAATCTATGATTGTAAGATGCTATGTCAATGATCCTTTCCAGCTCTAATACTATAATCCTATGTTTGGCAACTACTATATACTTTATAATCTTAGATAGTTGCTTGGGACACTGATAGGTTAAGTAAATTGATGATAGACACACAGCTAACATGGGTAACATATGATACTTAAGCATAAGATTAGCCTCCCATCCACTATGTCAAACTTGCTTTCAGATATATAGATAAGTATGCTTTAAATATTCATTATCTTGAGTAATATTTCTGTCATCAAAATCATCATCATCATCATCATCACCATCATCATCACTATCATCATTAGCATTTATATAGTGCTTTAAGTTTTACAAAATACCTTACAAATGGTATCTCATTTTCATTTTTCCAATGCAGTGTAAACAACTATAAAAAGAATATTGATGAACAAAATATTGAATGTTTTAGACTCAAAATTATTCCCCAAATAGAGAGGAGAATAGAAATGAAATTCTCCTGACTTCTACTGCTATTTTTGTTCCAATTAATACAACCCTCTTGTATATATAGTGATAATATAATTGGTCCTGCCTGTATGGCATTGTTTCAAAATAGGTAATTTTGGCCTCAGTGTCTAGAAAATCTGAGCCCAAATTTTGCCACTGACACATATTGTCAATGCAATCATTTGAACTCTGGGTGCCTTAGGAAACTCTCTAAGACTGTAAATTGCTGAGTATGTGCCAACATGCTTTGGTGGAGGGAGTTTCTTCATGGAGAATTCCCTATAAAGATGAAATCTCCAGTGTAGTTTAAAAATGAACCAATTGTGGCTTAAGTGAAGTAGTAACCTTTATAAAAGAATGAACACACATGCAAATTGTATTAAAACTCTACACTCAAACGCGCATGTAGGGATCAATTCATGCAGACTAACTAAATTAATATTGACTTGATAAGCAGTAGATCATATCAGAATAAGACTGCTTGCTTATGTAATGCCATGCACAAGCAGCTTCCCAAAAGAATGCTACTATGAACAGCTTTTAAGATTCTGATTACACAGCATAGTGAACACTCCATTTATTCCATAACAAATCAAAGGAAAACATTCACAATAAATGAAGATACAATGTACACAACATTACATCTTATCACAGAAAATCACAATATAGTGTTCACAACAGCTTATCATTAGAATGGCCACATACATTTCACCAAAGTGGTCATAGCATTTAGAACAAAAGAATAATCATCTGGTATTCCTAAGGAGGTTTGCCTCCTTACTTAGTCATTCAGTCATCTCAAAATACAATAGTCAGTCTTCCACTCATGGGGCAATCGTAGGTTAACTTAATCAGTCACTTATCTAACAATCAGTCACTAAGTATCATTAATCACTAAATACAATCATTAGAAACACAAACCCTCCATCCCTCAGTCTCTAGTAAACTTCCATTTCATCACCAAATTCGATATGCAAGGAGAGGTCTTTTCTTTATCCTGACTCATGGTGGTCTCTCAGAATCCCTGGATCCTCTTCCATGGTCCCAGCTCCTACCTGAATCCACCAAACAGTCACCTAGATTCAGAGGCAGACAGTCCCAGGTTCTTGTCCAGTCTTCCAGGCAGTTCCTGCTACACACTGAAGTTCACAGGATCCAGCACATCTTGAAGCCTTCACAATTTCTGTTCCTGGGAACTCAAGGATAAACCAAGCCACAAACAAACAAAGTCTTATCTTGGTCATGCTTCTTCTGTCCTCTGGCAGCTCAGCTGGCCCTAGGACCCAGAATAAATCTCACTCTTCCAGGTGGCCTTCTCAGCAGCAACTTCAACCTTCATCAGATTCTGGTGTCAAGGAAATCCTTTCTCAGTTCTGAGTCAGCTTCCAGATGCTCACTGAGGGAAACTCTCTCCTCTACCAGGAGTCTGCCAGGAGAAAAATTCTCCTTCTGCCTCTCTGGGCCTTACTTATATGTACACACACAACACTGGCTTCCTGTTTCAGCCAAACCCTTCCTATTATGTCAGCAATAGGAGACAGAATTCACACTCTCTGCCTCTTTCACAAAGGCTTGACTAAGGGCTAAGTACCTGCTTACTTGATATAAAAAAAGGAGTCTTCAAATTTAAATTAATTAGCATTACAGCTTAGCAATCATTTTGAGACCTCAAACTATTGATTAGGTTATACACTATGAGCCAAATATGCTAGTACACCATGAGGGAGTAATTTCACTAGCTAAATCCAAGGTTACCAGCTCCATGCTTTCTCCAAGCCTTTTAATTAGATCTGAAAATGGCAAAATATAAAGCCATGCTAGAACCTCTCTGTTCACTTTTTCTGAGGTGCAAGCAACATTATGCTTTATATTAGCTTAAGGGTTAAAGCAGACAAGGTCTTCAATTCCTCACATGGTTATTATTCTCATTGTGCTTTTCTTAAACGCTTCTCCCAATGATTGCTCAAAGAATTCTTTCAAAGCATTTTTCTGATGCTGTGATGGAAGATAAAAACCAAATAGGTAGGTGTTTTGTTTATTGTTCTGTGAAATTCCATTATTAAGAAGAAAATCATTTTAAGTAAGAAAAAAATATCCATGGCTGTAACTGCTTTCAACCTGTTGCCTTTTGATGATTAGGGAATGTTTTGTTCAATGTTGAGAAATCTTGGAAAATTATGCTGTAGACTTTTCAGAGTTCTCGCTGCTTCTGACTGTGAGGCATTTGTCTGGACGGCAAATGCAAAGGGTTTTCACATTTTATTTCTTATGGTGATATCATTAGGAGTAGGAAATATCAAGACTGAGAATCAGTGATCCGAGGATCTATTATGAACAGACTTATTGGGTCCCTTATGCTCCATTAATATACACTATTATATAAATATCATTTTTTCCTTTAGAGGAGTTGTATGTGCATTCACAAATGCAGTCTTGTGTATTAAAAATATCTGAATCACTGGCCAAGGATGGACACTGTGGTATACTGGATAGAGAGGTAGACAGCGTCAGGAAGACTAGGGTTTACATCCCAGCTCTACCTCTGTGACCATGAACAAATCACTCGGACTTCTCAGCCTCAGTCTCTTTTTCTGCAGAAAAGGAGAGAGATAAAATTTGCTATAGTACTTACCTCAGAGTTGATGTGTCACATATAAGAAAAATGTATGCATAATGACCTTGTAAACTTCAAAGAGTCATATAAGTGTAAATTAATATTTTTTCTCTCTCCACCTTATTATCATCTGCACTTAGGGGCCTTCTCCACATAGAGTTCCTTTAGGTTTCATACTCTTGTCAATTGAGAGCAGAGTCATGGGAAGAGAGTAGAGGGCGTTCTTTCTTGTATCTTCTGTCACTGTGAAAGCTAGGAAGCCAAATATCAAATATCTGAGGGAGGGTGATAAGAATAAACTGGAATAGAGAAGATGGGTGGGCTGCCTCAAGTAGGTCTCTAAGATTGGAAATTGTGGATAGTGGTCATTGATATACATGAGCAAGAATATAGAGAACTTATACTCCTTTTCCCCTACACCCACATTGAATTAATGAAATCATATTGCAAGTATGAATCTCATCCCAGAAAAACATATTAAAATCCATAAACAGGAAATAATCATAATACAATGTCCATTGTATATAACAATTTTGCTCATCCATAATCAGTGATATTTTGAACTATTTTTCTAATAAAAATGATAGATTTTTTTTTCAGATGTATCCAAGAGACCTCCATTATCATATTTCCCACTTTCTCCCTTAGTAGGACCATGAATTTCATCTTACCTGACAGAACATAACACAGTTTTTCTTTAAAAAAATTACAATTGACAAAATATCTGAGATCAACTCTAGTATTGCAAACCCCATATTTATCTTAGTTTTTCAAGTGCTAACTTTTTCTTAATAACCTAGCTTGTACTTTATCCTTCAGACAAATTTTAATAATGTTGTTTTTTCCCAATGTATTGCAACAGTTTTTCCTGAACTGTGTTAGTGTCAGAGTTAGGTAATAGATCATAGCTATAAGCATAAGAGACCCTAAATAAGGCCATAACAACTTTCATAAGTCACAATAGTTATTTCATCAAAGTACTGCCACATTCTTGCGTTGTTTATATATGAAGTATTTTTTTTTTTAGATTCTGAATACATGATAATTTGTGAGATAGACAGGCATACATTCCTCCAACTAAACATATATGCAACCATTCTTAATCATTTATGTTTATGTTAACATACACCAAGATTCACAGATATTTATATTGTTTAGATTCCTTAATTGTCATTGTTTTCACAGCTCACCTTAGGAGCCACTTGCTATGACAAACTTTTTCGAAACCCCTAGATTTTAAGTCTAGAATGCTAGAGTTGGAATCAAAAATATCTGAGTCAAAATCCTGCCTAGACATTTACTAGTTGTATGATATTGAGAAAATCATTTCACCTTGCTGTGCCTCAGTTTCTTCTTCTGTAAAATGGGAATACTGGGAACTACTTACATTGGGTTTTGAGGATAGAATGAGATGACATTTCCAAAGTACTTAGCAAATCATAAAGTTCTGGATAAATGGTAGCTATTGTTGTTGTTTTTCTTAACTTTTAATATTGTTTTACTGCTACTACTACTACTACTACTACTAGTACTACTACTACTACCATCATCACCACCACTACTCTCAAGTAGAATGTAAGCCCCTTAAATTCAGGAACTATGTAATTTTTGTTCTCAAATATATGGGAATTAGCACTGTTGGAAGCAGTGATGATTAAATTTCATCTTTCTTATCTCCAGCTACTAAGGGAATAGTTGGTGCACAATAAATGCTTGTTTGTTTCCTTGCTTGCTTCATAAATAGTATCTTCCTAATATAGGATTGTTAAATTGAATTATGTGGAAGTGAATGTTCCTTTGTAACTGAGCTTAGTTTATGTGTGTGTATGTATTTGTGTGTATATATATATATATATGTATGTATATATGTATGTGTATATATATGTATATGTGTGTATGTATATGTGTATGTATATGAAATTATTAGGGTTAATATAGTTCTATTACTATATGTCAAAAATACCTTCTGTAACAATTAGCCTTTATAGCAAGAAAAATAATTTAGTTTTAAGCAGATGATTTTCATTGATACAACTCAAATTGTTCATGTTCAGTTTCAAAACAAATGACTCTATCCCCTCTAAAGCATAGAAAATTACAGTTGCAGATAAATCTTTTCTTGAAATGAAAATACAGTTAAATGGATCTCAAAAAGAAGCAAGCTTAATAGCCATTTTGAAAGGAAAGTAATTTGTCTGCATTTAACAACAACAAAAACTGTAGACAGACCAAAAAATATTCTTTAAAGAAGTTCAGTTTTTATTTCACCTGGACAGACTTCATGTTGTGAAAATATATTTGATTGGAATAGGTCATGGACAGCTGGCACATTGAATGGTCGAGCCAAACTGCTGTCTAGGTGTGGACTGGGGATGCTGCTTGACTGCCAAAGAGTAGACTGATGCAGGTTCCTCTGAATAACTTAAGGCATTTCATGCTTTTGATTGAATTGATATCAACAAAAAAAAATAAAATTAGCAATGAATACCCTGAAGAGAGACACA
This sequence comes from Pseudochirops corinnae, assembly GCA_028646515.1. Taxonomy (NCBI): domain Eukaryota; kingdom Metazoa; phylum Chordata; class Mammalia; order Diprotodontia; family Pseudocheiridae; genus Pseudochirops; species Pseudochirops corinnae. Next base: position 153,277,463 of record CM053590.1, on the reverse strand, counting down.
TACATTATATTCCATAAATAATTATAAGGTGACAGTGTCTAAGACAGTACCAGAAGACAAAAATCTCAGTAAGATTAATAAAATTATCTATAATGAGTAGATTTAAACTAGGAATCTGTAAGGTCTGGCTGGGAAACTCTATACCTCCACTATAACCATAAGGTGTTCTTTTAATACTGAAGGAAGAGGCTATGGAGCTCTAGATTAATTATAGGTAATAGTTTAATCAGTCATTGTGAATACTTATAAAACAGGGGTAATCTTTGGTCTAGGGCAGTGCCCAGATAGTTCAGTTGATCCCAGCTTAAGAACTCCCTGCCCCGCCCCCCCCAAATCTGTCATAATTACAGAAAATGGAAAAAAGTAGGAGGAGCTAGAGAGAGCATCACTACTGATTGGTGGAAATGTTTTGTTTTCTGTTTAATAATGAGTTTGGGTGGGAGTTAAGCCAATGTTATGACCAAACATAAGTTTGTGTCTTGTTTATGTCCCAGGCACATATAAGTCATGATATTCTTGTTTTGGGCTTTCATAGGTAATAAGACCTTAAGTTGTGTGTTATGATTTTAAACAAATTACTATGTTCAGGCTTCCACCTATCACAGAGTTTAAGCTTTTATGACTTTTCAGTTATTTTTGTACTTTAGTCCTTTTTCCAATCAGGCTCCCCACACAATCCTAGGATAAAACAGTTAATAAATAGGTTTCAGTATCAAAAGAGATTTGTTTTGGGTTTTTGTTTGTTTGTTTTAGGTTGAATTTAGTGAAGATATCCAGAACAAAATACCTAGAAAAATTAGGGAAATAGCAGGAATTAATCTATGATCACTAGCCATTATATTTTATAACTCATGGGGAATAGAACTACTTGATGAAAAGGAAAAGAAGTGATGACCAATTTTTCAAAGGGTAAAAAGAATACAAATCAAGTCTGATCAGCTTAACAAGAATAAGAGAATCTGAAAGTTGGAAGAATCCTTAAAGGCCACCTAGTTCAACGTTTTCCTCTTTATGAATCCTGTTTATAATATACAATGTGAGTAGTCATCTAGACCACATCTGAAGACTGGCAATGATTTGTGATTTGCCACTTTGCCAGGAAACTCATTTCATTTTTGGGTAAAAATTCCCCTCTCAGATTGAGTTAAAATCTGCCTGAATTTCTGGAAAGACCCTAGAACAAATCATCCAACAATAAATTTTCTATTGCTGAAGAATACAGGAGAGTATTGGCTTGTATCTAGTATGGATTTGTTAAAGACAAATCATGCCAGACCAGCTTGGTTTCCTTTTCAGTAAAGTGACAAGCTTTATTGAGGAGGGGTAGGGGGTAGGCAATGCAGATACAACAGATGGTAAAGAGAGACAGGTTTAGGTTTATGCCTGTAGCCTTCTAAGTATTGCCTAAAATTTGGGAAAGTTCCAAGTATGCTGGCACTAGGCACTGTATGGTTTGTCTGTTGAAATATATGCCAGGGAATGGTGCAGTTAGTGTGTCTGTTTCTGATACTACTAAATCTACCATTATACTTAATGAATTACATTTAGCATAATAGAAAGGGGTAAAACGAATGTGTTGATCAAGACTTTTTCTTTTTTTTGAAGTAGAAAGAACAAATGACTCCATATTCCTAAATCTTTGATACTAGTGTAATCCTGTTTGATTCCCTTGTTAGCACTAAGATCCTATTCTTTTTCAGATATTTTTAATCCCACAACAACTATAATTCTGATCTAAAATTTTGAAGGGGCTGAAAATATTCATACAAGAATCAGACATAAAATGGGGTTTTCTCAGCAAAGAGAATGGAATGGTTTGCCATGTCCTACTCCAGTGAATTAAGGCAAATAAAAGTTAAGCAACTCTCCCAGGGTCACACAGCTAGTGAGGATCTGAGGATGGAATTGAAATCAGATCTTGACTCCAGACCCAGTATTCTATCAACTGAGTGATCTAGCTGCCTCACCTGGCACATAGCAGTCTTTATACAAATGCTTATTTTTCTTCCTTTGCCTTCCCCATCTTTTATTTGTGCAGATTAAAAATAAACCTTTGTTAAAGAAAGCTGTTTCTAACAATGAATTGGATCCATCAGTAGTAACTCATAAAGTAAAGCATAAGAGCAGCTTTGTATATCTTTATAGATCATATACATTAATCAAATTATTGTAATTCTTTGTGGTTTGCTGATTTAAACTTCAAAACAGGAAAAGAAAATCTGAGAGTTCAACATTTTAGCTCCAAATGGGTTTTTAAGATCCACATTTAATGTAAATTCTTTGAATTCATTTAGTATGTTTTATCATCCTCACTGTTTTGTTATGAAGAAATAAATCTATAAATCTTAAAGTGTCATATTAAATGAATTTTGTGATATTTTCTTTCTTTCTCTCTTTTTTTTCTCCCTCTCTCCTTATGCTTTCTCCTTCCCCTTCATCTACTCCCTTCCACCATTGTTCTTTTCCTCCATTTTTTCCTTCCTTCCTTTTTTCCTTGCTTCCCATTTAATTCATTAATGAAAATGTAAAATTAATCAGGGCCCTCCAAAACATACTTCATTCATATTCATTGATATATCCATTAATTCTTTGTCTTTGAGTTAAATCATAGCATTCCAAATATACCCAAATGTATTATCTGCTAGAGAATATTTCTTAGCTTGTCTATGTCCATATGAATGTCATGAGAGGATTTATCAAATACCTTACTTAAATACATATCATTCTGTTTTTGTTATTACCCTAATCCATCAATCTAATAGCCCCATAAAATAAAGATTACATTGTAAAAAAAAAATCATCTAGCATGACTTGTCCTTCATGAAACCATTTTGGCTTTAAGTTATGACCACTTTCCTTTCAAAACATTTTAAAATCATTGTTTTATTATTACAATATATACTAGAATTTGTTTCCAAGGACAGAAGCAATGTTCTCTGACCTATAATTTGAAGAATCCAGCCTTTACTGTCACAAAAGTATAATATTTACCCTTCTTCAGAACTGCATTATTTTTCCTGTGAGACATGATTTTTCAAATGTCAGTAGTAGTTCACATGCAATATTCAAAAGATTTTTTTTTTAATTTTTGCTAAACCAATCACTAGTGGATATGCCTAAACAACAAAAAAATTAGAATCTTTTGAGAAAAATGGTGGAAAATATGCCTGCAGGATACGGGTGCCATCTGATTGTCATCACCTTATGAAGCACAATGAATTTGGACATTTAAGATGGAATTTTTTGTGTTAATGTTTCTTGCATGTTCATGATGGTAGTGATCATTAAAAATGCTAGGCATCATTGAGAAGTGTTTAGCTATCATTTTTGGCCAAATTCTTTTTTGCCGGAACTTATTGGTTTGCTAAACATTTTCTAAACGAGTGTGTACAGGGTTTAGTTTTTATTTTCCTTTGTTTCAGTGTTTGATGTTTTCTACCACCTCTAAAATGTTAACTTTTCTATAATAAAAAATTAGAAGATTAAAGAATAGATGCGCCTGCTTACATTATTTTTTACTGTTAGGTGACCACCTTTTACATATCATTGTCCTAATTTAAAGTTAAGGTATGACATGCCATCCTCTCATAATCTATATCCTTTTTAACTTGTAGCAGATTAATGGCTAAAACAGAGGATATGAGTAAATGTATTCCAATAGTAAAACTTTCAAACACATTTTAAGAATTTTAGCAATTTCATTTTTCCCATGTGGAGTGTAAAGAGTCTTAAAACATTTTAATTGGTGTTTCAAGTAGAAGATTTCAAGGATCAAATTTTCTACAAGAGGTTGTTTGTTTTTATCAAAAGGACTGAAAATAGCTTTTAGTTCTTTTAACTTAATATTTTTATATTAGTAATATTGATATTAACACCAAATCAAAAATGACTCAAGGGTGTAGTTTTCATTTCCTAGAACTTTTAAGAAACATTATTGAATTTTATTTTTAATTTACAAAAAATTATTTTCTCTCCTTTATACCACCTCCTTTCAATTGAAAAAGAATAAAATAAAAACAAACCACTGTAAGAAATACTCAGTCAAGCAAAATAAATCCCTCCACTGACTTTGTTTAAAAATATGTATCTAGTTCTGCATCTTGAGTCCATCATGTGGATATTATAGATTATCACTGGTCCTCCAGAATCATGATTAGTCACTCAGAATTACTCAGAATTCTTGAGTCTTTCAAAGTTGTTTACTTTTACATCATTGTTATTGCTTAAATTGTCCACCTGATTCTGCTCACTTCACTCTGTATCAATTCATATGAGTTTTTATAGGTTTCTCTGAAACCTATAAATCTTTTGGTCCTTTTTTACAGTATTATATTTATTCAGTTTTATTCAAATACTATAATTTGTTCAGCCATCCCCAAACTGATTGCACCTCCTTAGCTTCCAGTTCTTTACTACTTTAAAAGGAGGAAGCATGAATATTTTTGTAGATAAGATTCCTTTTCCACTTTCTTTAATCTCTTTATGAATCAGGCCTAGTAATGAATGACAACCCTAGTTAGTAATGAATAATATCACTAAGCATACAAAGGTATGCTTATTTTAGTAACTTAGAGCAAAGCTCTAAATTTAAACACTGAACTTTATTAGCCAGTCCCTCTTTTTAATAGTTTTTTTAATAGATGGGGTTAAATCAAATTTTGAGAGTTTGATTAGAAATGAAAACTAAAAGGTTAAATTTTTTGTTCTTTATGGATGGAGTCAAGTAATGAGAAGTGATGGAAAGTCTGATGTGGATTTTTCTGATCCTTTATTTTCAGATGTCCTTGATTGAAATAGAGGGAATGGAAGTATATGGTTGGAGAGATACATATTTGACAGATGCCTTAGAATAGTAGTTCTCTAAAAATCAATCAACCTCCTAGTATTTATTAAATGACTACTATATTCTAGGTACTCTGCTGAAGGCAGAAATGCAATGAATAAACTGAATGCTTACTCCTGTAATAGTAATGTAATTGCCTTTACAACTCCCTAGAACCTTACATGCTAACAGGGAAACAAAAAGTATATATGTATAAGAATGTACAGAATAAACATAAACACAAAAATACAAGGCAATTTGAAAGAAAGAGCACTGGCATTTGAGAGGACGAGGAAAGGTTTCAACGTAGAACGGTGGTTGTCAACCTGTGGGTCGCAACCCCTTGGGGGGTTGAACGACCCTTTCACAGGGGTCAAAGTGGTCACCCAAGACCATCAGAAAACACATATTTCTGATGGTCTTAGGAACCGAGACACCGCTTCTCTATCCATCTCTAGGCGGGCCCACCCACATGCAGATACACCCACATACGAGTATTAAAGGGTCACGGCATTAGAAAGGTTGAGAACCACTGAGTAGAAGAAGATGGCATTTGAGCTGCATCTTAATGGAAAAGGATTCTATGAGGTAGGGATGAGAAAGGACTGTATTACAGATTTGGGAGCCAATACAAATGCTCAGGGGAGGTGGAAATTCTTGTGTGAAAAATAACAATTTGTTTTTGACAAGATCAAAGATTCCAGGAAGAAATATGCGATTTGGGGAAATATAAAATTAACTGGAAAACATAACTTTGGGTAAGGTTTTGAAGGACCTAAATACTGGACAAAAAAAAAAAGTTGACATTTTATCCTAGAGACAACATAGGATTTATTCAGTAAGAGTGTGAGGTTGTAGAGGCAGCTGTTCTCTAACCATGCCCTGTGGACCAACTATGGATACTTGATCAATGAAACCAAAGAGTGGCTTTTCTCCTACATATAACAGCTGTTAACATCTGAGTGCTATAAATTTCTCGTATTGTTGTTATTTATTTGTTTCAGTCATGACCAAACCTTTCTTGGCAAAGTAACTAGAGTGGATTGCCATTTCCTCCTCTAACAAAATTAGTGGATCCATTTTGTCAGGCAATCAGATATTAAGTGACTTACCCAGGGCCACACAACTAGAAAGTATCAGATTGGATTTGAACTCAAGTCTTCCTGACTCTAGGGCCAGTGCTCTATCTACTCGGCTTATCAGCTGCCTCATTTTATGTATTATGTTCTTAATAAATATTTACCAAATGAAGAGAGGAAGTGAGGAATAGAGAGAAAAAGAAATTATTAGCAGTCCCACATTTATAAATGGATTATGTTACAAAAGGTTTTTTGGGAGTTGTTTTTAGGTTCATTTTCCCATAGAAATAGTATGAGTAGTGTGTGTAACAATAGGCCAGCCCACTGAAGTAGATATAATCCTAAGTGAATTTCAGTATATGACTGAATCTGTACTCCACATTACGGTGCCAGTCACAGTTCATTCATGCCTCCCCTCCTGGGCAGCTCTTATTGATGGATATAGGTAAACAGACCATAGTATACCTGAAGAACAATACAAAAAAGTAATACTTCAACTAGACATAACCATAATTTATAATCATTATTCTTTAGGAAAATATGTTCTTAGTTTCTGTTTAGCAATGCCAGAAATAATCTCCCCATAGTGTAACTGGATAGCAGGGGCTTATTTGGAAGTTGTACTTGGTGAAAAAGAGGGAAGAGAAGAAGAAAAGAAAAGAAAGGGCTGGGGGTAACAATTCTAAGGCAGCAGTAACTTTTAAAAAATAAACCACATTCATTTGTTTCTGAGAATTCACCTCTCTCAAGGACATTTATTCCCTAGGTCATCTGAATTAGAAAACATTTTTTCCTTTAGGAGATGTGGATGGGGTAGGAGGAGTAGAAGTATTAGAGGGTTAAAACATGAGGCCTGTATTTTGTAAAAGTTTTGTTAAGTAAATTTCTGTTACTGTAAGTAAAAGTAAAAAAATTACACCAAATTAAATTGGCAAAATTCTATGATATTACAGTCTTTTGCACTGGAGAGACTAGTTAATGAGAAATGGTTACTAGACTTCATTCCACCACTAACAACCTATGTGACCTTAGGAAAGACATCTATCCATCTCTTTGAACTTAATAGTCATGTACACATGCACACATACACACACACACACGTAGACATATACATGCATGCACGTATATGCAAGAATGCATATATGTACTTATAAATATAGGTATATGAACATATACACACACACAATGTTGTTGTTCACTAGTTGCAGTTGTGTCAAACTTTTTGTGACCCCATTTGAGATATTTTTGGGGGGAGCAGAGATAATGCAGTGACTTGACATTTCCTTCTCCAGCTCATTTTATAGATTTGTAAACTGAGGCAAACAGGATTAAGTGACTTGCCCAGCGTCACACAGCTCATACATGTCTGAGGTCAGATTTGAAATTGGACCTTCCTGACTCCAGGGTCAGCATTCTATCCACTGTTCCATTGTACTATCTAGGTGTCCCTAATATATGCAGGCATTAATACATTGTATATGTTAGATATATGTGTATACATACTATGTAGATCTGTGTGTATACACACATGTATATGTATACATGCATATGTACATGTGTATATTCCTATAAGCTTATTAGTCATAGAATCATAGAATCTTATACATAAGAATAAACATATACATGCACATGTACTTATATGCATGTGTTTATGAATGCGCATTATACATGTTTATGTAGTTATATGTGTGCATTGTAGACCAAAGCAAATATGTGCATGTATATTTATTTATTGATTGATTGATTTATTCATTGATTCATTCATTCATTTATTTATTTATTCTACCATAGATACATTCAAATACATAAACACATATATATGTATGTGTGTGTGTGTGTATAATACACGCAGGATCTACACATATATGTGTATATTGTGAGACCTTAGACTTCACCAAGTTTATTTCCTTCATTTTGCATTAAATAAATATTTCATTTATAAAATGGGGACCATGAGAATATAATATCAAAGTATTTGGAGCTAGAAAAGACCTCATGTAGTTCAACTCCTCTTTTTGCTGATGAGAATACTGAGGCTCAGAAAGGAGATATGACTTGTACCAAATCACATGGGTAGTAAGTAGCAAATCAGAGTTAAACACAAAGTCCTTGAACTCTAAATCCTACATTTTTTCCCACCACTGTCTACTTTATGACATTATTTTGAGGCATATATGTGTGTATGTATATATACATATATATTATATAATGTATTTTACATGTTATTTATTATACATTAAAATATTATAATATACTATATATGTTATATACCATTGTCTATAAATATTGTAATATTCTAATTTAATGTGAAAAGACATTATATCATACAAATGAAAGCTAGAAAGGGTGGGTGGGAGGAACAGGGAAGACCAGGGGATTTGGGGCAATGGGGCATCTTGTTCTGTGGAAGTCAAAACAATCAGAGGGTACAATGAAAAGTGGTAAGCCGCAAAGTCCAAATGCAGTCTTCTATAAAGGAAAGCTTTAGGTAGAGTTTAGTGCTACCTTCTCCAAACTCCTAATCAGAGGGGAGAGGAAGCTATTGGAGTTGGGAAAGTGCTAAGTATCCTGAGTTCAACACGATGATGATAAGAGTTCTGATAATCAGCTTATCCTGGGAGGGGCATCCTGCTCCTTAGAGTTCAAACCAAACAGTTAGAAAATGGAGAGAGAGAAAGCTTAGACAGAGTCTTGGGCACTCAAGGGGTTTATAATGGAGAAAAGGAGATCTTCCTATTAGAGGTCTTAAAAAGCAATAAATGTAAAAGGAAACGACCTTTTTAAGATAAAACAGACACAATAAAGGAATGAAACCATAAGCCTACTCTCATTCTGCCCTTCATATATAGACTTGTGTTTGTTAAGGTATATAACTGACATTTTAAGTTACTCATAGAGCCTCAAAGTTGAAAATGAACTCAGTAATAAATGCCTTTCTTCCTTCCTTCCTTCCTTACTTACTTCCTCCTTCCCTTCCTTTCTTCCTTCCTTCTTTCCTTCCTTCCTTTCTTCCTTCCTTCCTTCCTTCCTTCCTTCTTTCCTTTCTTCTTTCTCTTTCAGGTGCAGGACAAAAGGAGAAAAAGTCTGCTGATAATTGAAAAAAAAGTTGGAATTTTTAAACTGTATTAAAGAAAAAGAAGTAGGGGAGTCTATGAGGCAGAGGGGAAAGAAGGAGAACATTCTAGGTATTAAGAACAGCCACATATCCATAGTGCTAAGATATTATATACAAATAGCACTAACATAAGCTATAATAATATAGATATCCTTATATTGTCATCTTCCTGTGCAAAATTTGTTTCTGTGAAATTCTAAAGGCTGCACTGTTCCTGAGAGAGACCAGTGAAAGAGGAAATTATAATACATATACTATGATCCTGAAATTTTAATAATCTTGAACTCTCATATTTTTCTTTCTTTGGTTGTTGCCAAATGCTTTCTGTACAGTTTCCCTTGGTGACCCCTCATGAGCACAGCTTAAAACCATATCTAGAAAATAGTTAACTTTCCTTGCCTCCTTATAGTTCCTCTTCTCTGTGCCTGGACTTTCCAATTACTAAAATTGCATTTTGCTTTCCTATTTCAACTTCATTTTTCCTCTCTTTAAATCCCCATTTTTTTTTAAATTTTTCCCTTCCCACTTTGAATTTGTAAGTCCAACTCTTCCCTTTCTTAGTTTTGAACTTGTCAGTGTATTTAATGGTGTAAGATTCAAAATTCCCCTGTCTGGGGAGTGCTGTACCTCCCCCATAATCATAGGGTGTTCTTTTGATACCAAAGGAAGAGGTCAGAGAGCTCTAGATTGATTATAGGTAATAGTTTAATCAATTATCCTGAATACTTGCAAAACAGTGGCAATCTTTGGTCTAGGGCAGTGGCCAGATAGATATGTGAATCTGTGGAGGTTTGGGGGCTTATGGTTGCTTGAGACCCCAAAATACCAAGACACTGGGTTCTACCAAATGATTTGACTCAAGCCCTCTCTCAGCCAAAATAAAACAAAGTTTATTAAGGATTTGCCATAATGGGTAGACTCTTAAGGAGTCTAAGTATTTGTGATGCTTGAATTGGACAAGGGGTCCAGAACAATCTGACACAGAGTGAGTCTGTGCTAGACTGAATCACAGTGCCTTCATGGAGGCAAGATGGATCTTACATATAGACTGTGGGAGGGATCTAGGGGGTGGTCTAAAGGAGGGGTTTGGGGAAGGTCTTGAGGAGGAGTCTAAGGGGAATCTTACTGTGTCTGAGGTCAGACTCCAGGAATGAGATTAAAGGGGGTAAATAGCTCAAGGCTACCTGGAGATGACAGACAATGGAGGACTAGGCTAGTTTAAGGGTAACTGATTTGGATATAGATATTTTGATAGGATCAAGGATGGGAAGTAGTTGGACAATGGAGGACTAGGCTAGGTTAAGAGTAACAGAGATTTTGACCTAGGTATAATGAAAGGTTTATGGTCCCAGGCAAATGCCTCATCAAGTGGAAAGATTCAAGGGGATTCCTAGAGCCTAAACCCCATCAGATCCCCAATCATGAACCCCCAAAATCCCTCTGATAATTATAGAAAATAGACAAAGGCAAGAGGAGCTAGAAAGTGCATCACTACTGACTGGTGAATATTTGTTGTTGTTTTCTTCTTAGTACTGAGCTTGGGGGTTAAGCCAATGTTCTGCTCAAACATAAAATTGTGTATAGATCATGTTCTGGGCACATATGGGTAAGCAATATTCTTGTTTTGGCTTTCAGAGGACATGGTATCTTAAGTTGACTCAGCGTATAAGTTAAGATTTTAAACAGGTCACCATGTTCAGGCTTCTACTTTTCACAGAATTTAAGTTTTTGTGACTTTTCAATTCTTACTATATTTGAGGACTTTTTACAAAATACAAACTCCTACAAACAGGTATTCAAAAATTGTTTATTTTTGTTGAGGATGGGGATGATGATTTTTTATACTTTTTCATATTATTCTGTTTCACATATCCAGGTAACAGCTGCTTATTGTTTTGTTTTCTTCCAAATTGGCTAGAATTCTTCCTAATCTTGCATCTGCAAATTGCATTTAACTCTCATGGAACCTCAAGCCCTTTCTAGGCTGTGGAGTATTATGTGAGTTCTACATCTTAGATTATAAGCCTCAAGAGCAGGTGTCTATGTCTTTATTATTTGAAATAGTACCAAATTAAATACAGATGATTCACAAATAATACTGATTGGTTTCAGCAAGACTGAAATGGAGTTATATTATAGTGGAGAAAGGAACTGATTTTTTCACCTCAGTAAGGGATTCTGGTCATGCTCTTTCAGAGTGAAGAGATAAGCGCACATGCATTTCTAGTACAAAACCTTTCCTTAGTAAGAAGATGAAAGGCAGAAAAGAGGACAACTGAAGAAAAGTAATCAAAGATCCACTTCTCACTACTTCATTCTGTTGGGGTTCAAAGTGTGTGTGTGTCATGGTGTCACCTCAAAAGAATTCACTCATGCTGTCTCCAAGTCAAGTAAAGGCATCTATTCAGAATTAGGATGTTCTACTTAGAGGAGGCAGGTGCAGCAGCCCCCTAAGGGAAGTAGGAGCAGCAGCAGGATCCTACTGGGCAAAGCTAGTATTTATATAGAGGCAAAGTGCATTCCTAACAGGAAGATTAGGTAACCAAGGACAGGAAGATGAGGTATTCAGAGGCACATGTACGAGGGGTAATGGTGTCAATGTTCTGACTGTGCCATTTCCCATCAGGCAGTCTGATCCCCCCCCTCAAAGGGGAGGCTACATTACTATGTACATGAGATGTTAATTAACCCTAATGTTATTGTTGGACAAACAAGGTGGGCATTGTACCTGTTCAGATTAGGTAATGTCCCAGGAAAGTCCCTTGGTTAGGTATCAGCTAAATGCTAGAATGTGATTGGTTAGGTTGGGACTTCAAGAATCTTATGTAGATACAAGTTGTTGTCATGAGCAATTAGCTCAGGGGCTGTGGATACAAGTTTGTTGTCCAGGATATTTGATCAGAGGCTCTAGATGCAAGTATATTGTCAAGGATACCAGTTATTCAAGGGAATTCCTCATCAATCCCTCTTCAAACAATGGGAGCCCAAATTCATTTGGAAAAAGGGATGAAGGTTTCATCTTTTGGAACTGCTTCAGGCTGACAACGGGCATAGAGCTTTCCCTGCCTCACTGGCTCCCAGGTAGTGATGGAGTTGACTGGAAGTGAACATAGGTCACATCCAGGGGATGATGAGTGGACATGAACTGGTATCCTTCCACTAGGGCCATCTGAAATTTGATTGAGGTTAGCCTGGAGGACACAAATTTGGTTAGAAGGTTCAAAAGGCAAGGCCTGAACATCAAAAGCAATAAGACAGTGAAAAGAGGGTAGGTGGGTCAGAAGTAGAGATGAGAGAGTTAAAAACCAGGAACCCTAGCTAGATGATTCAGAGGGAGGCAGCTGGCTGTGGACTTCCTCCATCCACTGGGGCCTTTCCAATATGTTCACAATGCATGTCTGAACCTGCTTTGAATTATTGATATAAACAAAACATGATGTGTTAACAAAAAAGCAGACTCCCCTTTTGTAACTGTGAACAAGAGGGGCTTGAAACATGTACTGTTCTCCATTTTGATTCCTCCTAGATTTCTATAACTTTGTTTATTGACTTTCAAATTAAGCAACATAAGTTTCAAACTTTTTCTCACCCTCTTAACGTATTTAAATCATCTGAAGCTTGCACAAAAGGTACCCAGAAAAACTATCCAGAGACAAGGAGGGCTTGGATGTCCCCCATTTGTCCTCAAATCTTCTTATATCTTCTGTATTTGTGATCAAGCCTTTATTTTACCTTTCTAAATATTTTGAACTTATTATTCAGACTACTTAATTTTCCTTTACATTTCAACCATAACACAAGATAGCTCATAAGTTATTTTTCACTTACATAACTGTACTGAAATCCTATTCCTTAAACAAAAACAAAGGAGGTTCCTGACTTTAACCTCACAACTTTATAGATTCACAATCTTTGCTTCACAAACTTGTTTACCCTTCTCTGATTATACTTACCATTCTGAAAGAATGAAATATTTCATAAATTGAATCTTGAGAAATTGAAATTGAATATGATAAGTTTAAATTTTAATCTAACTCTTGCTTAGGTCATGGAATGACTAAAAATTGAAATCATAACTACAAGATCAATCTCATATACTTACATTGTGCTTACATCTTTTGTTGACCATTTGCTCTCAAAGTAGAAATTTACTATAAAAAGAAAAAGTATGGCAATGATTGTACCAGAACCAAACTGATACTTCAGCCCTAAGCCTAAGGACACATATATAACAACATAAAGCATCCTTGGCTCTGTTCACTTTCAGGTAAGAGTCATGGCTTATAACAATTCCACCTTATAGCCAGACATAGGAATAGCCTATGAGAAACATTCCTTTTCAAAGGAACACAATGGGGAACCTGAGCCAGGAAGATCCCACCTTAGGCTGATACCATAGTTGTCCTCTCAGCTTTTCTCAGAGGCAGATCTCAACTTGTAACAGTTCAGGATTGCATTCCTTCTAAGTAGCTAGTGGCATTTCTCTCAAATAGAGGATTAGTTGTTATGATCCATAAGACAAATATACCTGAATTCAAAAACTCAAAACTTCAAAATAAAAACACTACAGTCCTGAGAGCTTTTACTTCAAATGTCCAGTTTCACTAATCACAGCTTAGGGCTCAATATAATTAATTTTACTTTCATGTTGTTGCAATAAACTATAAAATTTACCAGGACTCACATACAGAAGAAATTTCACTTAACATCTTTCATTTGTTTTTCTTCCCTTCTCAAGTTAAAAATTATCCTTGTATAAAAACAATTTTTAGGAAAACACAAATTCTCCGAAAGCCGAGTTCATTATCTAGGAACTCCATAACCAAAACAAGCTTTTTTTCCCCTAAGAACTGATGACTTTGCCCAATTAGATGATTTCCAGAAACCCAGAAAGTTAACAAAAATAGAGGGAATCAACCGGGACCCAAAAGAAGGGGCTGATCTTGATGACTCCACCTGTCCAAATCATGATATTCTTCCTCTGGACTTATGTAAATCACAAACTTTCTGGGAGGCAATTCCACTATGTTCAGTCTTAATTTAGTTTGTTTTTCTGCATATACTTCTATGGCTACCTACTTGCCAGAATATCTTTTGGGGTCCCCATATACCATCATGCATTCTGCACTTGTATCTATCAGAGTGTACAAGTTTGTTGGTTTGTTTTAGGACCCCACTATGTGGTACCTTACACATGGGGGCCTAGTCACCCCTTATAGTCCTCTATGGGAGGCAACTTTGGCCATTTTTCTTTTTTTTTTTTTTTTTAGAGAGAATGACTGTTCATTTTTATTAATTCTCAGGAATTGCTTAATATATGTTTTTTTCCCTTTATAATCCTCCGTGTTTTATTTTGTTTTATTTTTAATTTTTTTTTTATTTTTAGTTCTCAACATTCATTTCCACAAGATTTTGAATTACAATTTTTTTCTCCCCATCTTTCCCTTATCCCCAGCCTCAAAATAGCAAGCTCACTGAATACCCCTTCACCCAATCCCTTCTCCCCTATATCCTCTCCCCGTCACTCCCTAACTTCCTAGCAGGGCAAGATGAAAATTTATACCCAATGCCTGTACATTTTATTTTCAAGTTGCATGTAAAAAAATTTTTTTTTTTAACATTTTCTTGTAAAACTTTGAGTTCCAGATTTTTTTGCTCCCTCCCTCCTCACCTGCCTCCACTGGAAAGATGAGCAATTCAATATAGGTTGCACATGTGTGGTTACCCAAATCATTTCCATAGTTGTCATATTGTGAAAGACCAACTATATTTCCTTCCATCCTATCCACCCCCACTTATTCCACTTTCTCCTTTGAACCTATCCCTTTTCAAAAATGTTTGCTTCTAACTATGCTCTCCCTCAACCTGCTTTCCCTTCTATCATCACCCCTCCTATCCCTTACTCCACTATTTTCCTGTAGGGTAAGATACCCAATTGAGTGTGTTATTCCTTCCTTAAGCCAAATTACGTGAGAATAAGGTTGTTCCATTCCCTTTCACCTTCCTTTTCTTCCTCTCCATTGTAACAGTTTTCTCTTGCCTCTTTTATATGAGATAATTTACCCTAATCTATCTCCTCCTTTCTCCTTCTCCCAATATATTCCTCTCTCACCTATTTATTTTATTTTTAGATGTCATCTCTTCATATTCAACTCATCCTGTGCCCTCTGTCTATGTATACATGAACATACATATGCCCATACTCACATGTATATTTACATACACACACCCTCCTATACATACATATATATGTATGTATCCATATATATATACACATATACCCTTCAACTATCCTCATATTGAGAACAGTCTAAATAGTTACAATTATCATTTTTCCACATAGGAATTTAAATAGTTCAACTTTAATAAGTTCCTTATGTTCTTTTTCCTGTTTATCTTCTCATGCTTTTCTTGCTTCTTGTATTTGAAAGTCAAATTTTCTGTTCAGCTCTGATTTTTTCATCAAAAATACTTAAAAGTCCTCAATTTTATTGAATGACCATATTTTCTCCAGTAACATTATACTCAGTTTTGCTGGGTAGATGATTCTTGGTTTTAGTCCTAGCCTTTTGACCTCTAGAATGTCATATTCCAAGGACTTAGATCCTTAATGTAGAAGCTGCTAGGTCTTGTGTTATCCTGATCATGTTTCCACAATACTCAAATTGTTTCTTCCTGACTGCTTGCAGTATTTTCTCCTTGACCTAGGAACTCTGGACTTTGGCTTAATATTCCTAGGAGTTTTCTTTTTGGAGTCCTTTTCAAGAGGAAATTGGTGAATTCTTTCAATTTCTATTTTTCCCTCTGGTTCTAGAATATCAGGGCAATTTTGCTTGATAATTTCTTGAAAAATGGTGGCTAGGCTCTTTTTTTCATCATGGTTTTCAGATAGTCCAATAATTTTTGACATTATCTCTCCTGGATCTACTTTCCAGGTCAGTGGTTTTTCCAATGAGATATTTCACAT
>CM053590.1:153239074-153255665 GCA_028646515.1 Pseudochirops corinnae | reverse complement strand
TGATCTCTGGAATATCATATTCTAGGCCCTTCAATCCCTTAGTGTAGAAGCTGCTAGATCCTGGATTATCCTAATTGTGTTTCCACAATATTCAAATTGTTTCTTCCTGGCAGCTTGCAACACCTTCTCTTTGGTCTGGGGATTCCGGAACCTGACTATAATATTTCTGGGAGTTTTCTTTTGGGGATCTTTTTCAAGAGGTGATTGGTGGATTCTTTCAAGTTCTATTTTGTCCTCTGGTTCTAAAATATCAGGGCAATTTTCCTTGAGAGTTTCTTGAAGGATGCTTTCTAAGTTCTTTTTTTAATCATGGCTTTTGGGTAGTCCAATAATTTTTAGATTGTCTCTCCTGGATCTTTTTTTCCAGGTCAGTGGATTTTTCAAGGAGATATTTCACATTGCCTTCTATTTTTTCATTTGTTTGGATCTGTTTGATAGTATCTTGATTTCTGATGAAGTCATTTGCTTCCATTGGCTCCACTCTAATTTTGAAGGAGTCATTCTCTTCAGAATGCTTTTGAGATTCTTTCTCCATCTGGCAAAGTTGACTTTTTAAGGCATTCTTCTCCTCATTGGCTTTTTGGGTCTCTTTTGTCATTTGAGTTAATCTATTTTTTAGGGTGTTAATTTCTTCATTCAGGTTGTTGACTCTCTTTTCATGATTTTCTTGCATCATTCTTATTTCTCTTCCCAATTTTGCCTCCACTTCTCTCACTTGGTTTTGAAAATCTTTCTTCAGCTGATCTCTAGCTTTTTGGCAACCTTCATGTTTCTTGGAAGCTTTTAGGGTAAGAGTTCTGACTGCATTGTCTTCCTCCCTTTTCCTGCTTTGTTCCTCCTTTTCCCTGAAGAAGAAATCTAGGGTTTGATTGGTATTCTTACTTTGCTTCCTATGCTTATTCATGGTCGCCATTCAATGTTTGGTTGGTTTTTTTTGTTTCTTTTTTTAGTTCTGCGGAACTCTGCTTCCAGAGGGAGCAGCTCTGTCCCAAATCGCTGGGGTCTTTCCAGCTGCTGGGGCTTTTAGGAGGCTGCTGGGTCCCTTCCTCAGCTCTGGCTCACTGAAACAAAAACCTCAGGACCACCACCCAAGATCGTGATCTGGATCCAGGCTGCTCAACATGAGAGCACTTGGCCTCTGAACAATCGCTTGGCCCCCCTGCTGTCTGTAGGCTGGGGGCTCTGAAGCGGCAATGTGAAGGCGGGTGCAGAACCTCCGCTTTCTGCTTCTTTGCCCTGGAGGTGGGTTGGCTGGACCCGCTTTTCTTCCCTGGTTTTTATCCAAGTTCCACTAACCTGAGTCCTTTTTTCTTATGGCTGGATAATTCTGGATCTTGCCACAGCTATTGCAGATCCCCTCTCCTGAAGCTCCTGCCGCGGTGGGGCTTCACTCGTCCAGCCACCCCCGGGGCAAAAAACTGCCATTTCAGGCTGGGCTGGTTTCTGCTCTCAGAGTTGAAATGGTCTCTTTGAGCAGAGCTGCCTTCAGCAGGAAATATATATGTGTGCATTTTAGAGCCCTAGAATTTGTTTAGAGTCATATTTTTTGAGTATTTGATGTGGCTGTCTTGGAGCTGCGATTTCTTGCTGCTCCTACACCACCATCTTGGCTCCGCCCCCCTCTCTCTAACATTTTTAATTCCAGAGAATGACATTTTTGTTAAGATTTCCAATAAATAATATTTAAGGGTTTCAAAATAAGAATGCCTATAATGCTAAGCAAACTCTTTACTCTGGCATGTTTCTGGGTCTTCCCTTCTGTCTCTATATATTTTCTCCCCCTTATTCTTAGTTATCTATGTATAAAAAGGTCCAAATTAGGTGGCAACCTCAGCAAGGTCAAGGCCTGTGCAAGCTGTGACTATCTTCTAATACTAAGAAGGTGTTCATAATGACAAGATAACAGGTCAAGCCTTGAAATTGTTTTGGGTTTTTTTCAAACTCTTATCTATTTCTATAGAGTTTTATAATGTATGCTGTTGATGGCGGTTCCATGATACTTTGAATAATTATACCTCTGTAGATGAATTTATGGAAGTGGGGAACAGTAGGTTATAATGAAATTGTGTTTCTTTGAAAAAAAGAAACATAACCAGCTTTCTCTTCATTTCCTCCACCTTTCCCTTCAGTTTGGTTCATTTCACACTTTCACATTTATTGTGTTATCTGCTGCAAATTAACTGAAACCCAAAGGAAAATTTGCATGTGTTGGCAGCAAGTGCTATTTATTTTCCCATCTTTGGTATGCAATGCCTGTAATAGCCTCTCATCTGTTGTGAAAGAGAATCTTGATACAGTAGAAAAAGTATGAAATTGGGAATTAAGATTCCTCAGTTGCATTTTTGGTACTAATTCTTAATTCATCCAGTTCAACTTAACAGACAATTATTAGGAGACTACTGTGTGGTACCAGGTGCTATGTTAGGTGGGGTACAAAAATAATTAAATATGACACAGACCTTACCTTCAAGGAGCTTATGATATAATATCCATTAGTATTTATTAAACGTTATTCATGTGACTGTGTGCAGAGCATCATACTAAATCCTGGGGAGATATGAAAGTTTAGGAAAGGCACAACCCCTGACTTCATAGAATTGTCATTCTAGCAAGGAGATAAGACATTAACATAGCTTAATATTGATTATTGTATATTCAAAGCATTAAAGTGGTACCAAAAAAGCATTATTAATTAATAATTGAATCTTAAACATGAGTCTAATATGCTGAGAAAATATCCAGTGAGAGATGTTCATCAGGTAGATAGAGATGGAAGACTAGAGGTCGGGAAAGGGACTAGGCATATATATCTATATTTATACAAACATAGGCAGCTAGATGGTACAGGGGATGGAGTCAATAATACCCGAGTTCAAATACAGCCTCATACACTTAAGAGCTGTGGGACCATGGGCAAGTTACTTAACCCTGTTTGCCCAAGTCTCCTTGTCTGTAAAGTGAGCTAGAGAAGCAAATAGCAAACTACTCCAGTATTTGCCAAGAAAACTCCAAATGGGGTCATGAAAATTTGGACACGATTGAAACAACTCAACAATGATACATATGTAGGCATACCAAATATACATACATATATTCATATATGCATACATACATATGTGTATATGTATATGGGTATAGCTATATAGATACGGATATAGATATATACCATTTTCCCCCAAAATATACGTGGGATTAATATACATCAAGTTAATGATTGAAGACATGAGAGTAGTAGCAGAGGAAGACAAGGGATGATGCTCCAGCAAAGCAGGAAAAAGAAAGAGGAAAGAACAGGGAGATCAAAATATTGAGGAAGTACAGGCAGTAAATATAAACTACTCATTCAGAAACCCTAGCCCATCTCCTGAGTTGCAGTCACTAATTACCAATTGTGTTTTGGACATTCACCAAATGTCCTGTAGCCATCTCAAAAATCAACATGTTAAAATAGAACTTGTTATTTCTTCCCAATTTCCCCAATTACTGTTGAGAGTAGCACAGTTTACCCACTCACCTTGTTACATCCTCAATTCCTTACTCTCATTCATATCACATATTCAATCTGTTTTCACGTCTTGTCATTTCTCTCTTTATAACATTTCTCATATATGTCCTTTTTCTCCTCTCACCCTTTCATAACACTAATTCATGACCTCAGTATCTTTTGTCTTAACTGTTGCTATGGTAGTATTGATTCAAATACTCTTCCCAGCATCAAGGTGAGAAATAGAAAAGAAGGAATCCAGTTGTGGTGTCAGGGGCATGGCTAGAGAGCTGCATTATAATGAGTCAGGACTGGATGGAAATGGTAGTATTTATTTGATTATTATTCCCTTAGCTAGAGGTGGAAAGGTATGTTGGGACAGGGGGAGAGTGGACAAATAAATGGTATCAAGTGGCATCACATGAAATTGATTAGAGAGAAGTAGTATGGCATGTCTGGAGAACTCTTGACAGTTAGGAGGCAGGGTTCCAGGATGGGAGCTAGAGAGCTGGAGGATAAGGATAATGGGATGCTAAATGAAGTCAAACCAAAGCCAGAGGAGGCATGGAAAAGTGTAGTACAGTGTAGAACAGTGTACGTAGCCTATCCACAAACCACTCTTCTCTTCACCTTAATCTTGACATTTTATACATGCCTCTTCAGTCACTTCTGCACAGTCAAAGATTTTAAGCCATGTTGTCAGTGATGCCATGCTGCATGCAAATGTCCCAGTAATGGTGATCTCTCCTAAGATGGTCTCACCTAGATACTAAGGTGACCCTTCCACAGATGTATCCTTGATTCTGTTATAAGTCAAAGAATTATAAAAGATACCTCACTTCCTGTAAATTCCTAAGAAATAAAATATAAAAAGTGGAAAATCGTGCTTAAAACTTGAATTAGAAGGTCTTTTAAATAAAGAACATTTCTAACAGTACTCTTCCTATGAGTCACTCTCTATTTCCTTCCTTAATTTGCTTCTTGTATAATTTTTGGAAGCCTGCTTTATGAGAACTAAAGAATTTATTTTCCCTCTTTCCTCCTTCCCAAAACTTAGGCAAACCAATATTACAAGAGCATCTCTGTTGCATGATTTTTGCATGGTTACAGAGGGCAGAAAATTGTAGGACTCTACTGCCTTCTCAAGGAATATGCCGTTATCTTTGGCATTATCCTTATCTTCTTCCAATGAATTCATTTGGAAATACCAAAAAGCGTTTTTCTTTAATTTTTCTTTTCACAAAATTAAGGGCAGATTTTAGGGTCACTGACCCATGCTCTGAATGGAATGTAATCTTTGAATTTTTGTCTGTTTCTGGTATGTTTCATGACTTCAAAGAGATGGATCTACTTCTATAGTTGGGAATAAAGAGACTGTACTACAAGCTAGCCCGAGCAACTGCTAATAGTATTGAGAAGGGTCAATATATAATACTCATTTTTTTTCTTTTAACACGGCATGAACTCCTCAATTTAGAAAAAAAGTTTGCTGAAGTAGGAGTTTGAGATTAAGACAGTTTATTTCTTTTTTTTTTAATTTTTTTTTATTTACTCATTTACTTTTAATTTACAAGATTCAGTTCCACAATCACTTGAGTTTCAGATTTTCTCCCCTCCCTTCCCTCCCCCCCCATGGTGGCGTGCAATCATGTATAGGATCTGCAAATACTTTCACATTGTACAATAGTTTGGTCATATAGAAGGGCTGTAACCAATGAGTGATCGCTGGGAAAAGAAAAAAAAAAAAAAAAGAAAAACCAGACATAAAAGAGAACGACAATGAGTTTTGCTTCAGTCTCCATTTAAACTATAGTCTTTCTATATCTTTCTCTGAGTTTATGTATCTCCTTCCTTCTTGAGGCTTGTAGAGTTGTCTTTAGCTGTGCATTGTTGAGGATAGCCCAGTTTATCAAGGTTGGTCATCATATGTACGATGAAGACAGTTTATTTCTTGAAAATTCCATATATTGAAATGGTTTATATTTATCCAGTTATTAGATTTACCTTCTCTATGAAGTTCTTGGCTAAATCTAAGATGGGGCCAATCACTGCAACCCCCAAACTTCTTGATTTAATGTAGTAAGGGGAAAGGAGAACAAAAAGCCTTTTCACCATACATACACGTTACTACTTTCAGTTTTTTTAAGAGTCAAGTTTCAGTTATGTATGAAAATGTTTAATTCCAAGTAGATTTCTTACTGCATCTCAGGTAAGGTCAATATGATGTCATGCATCCCACTCTTAGGGATTCTGCCATGAAATTGATGTAAATATGACAGTGGTATCAGGAATGAGGAAAAAAATCTATATGGGGGTGTTGGTTATATATACTTTCATCACTAGTTGTGTGAGGGGAATTGATCTCTCTATTTCCCATTAGAAATTGAGTTGTTTGGGATTACAGATCATATTATTATTTTTCAGATAGTAAATATGCACACAGCCCAGTAATTATTGAATGATGCTAGGTATATAGTAAGATGTCCAGTAAACACTTCTAGAATTTAGTTGGTTTTCTGGTGTTTAACAAAAATAGGTAGCATTTAGGTAAGCTTGAAGGCTGTTGAAATGCTTTACAGATATTATATTGTTTTATACTCACAGCAACCTTACAAGACATATGTCATTACTTTTGCCATATTATCGATGAGACCAATTCCATGAAAAACTTTCAAATCAACATATGATGAAATACAGCATTACCCACACTGGGAAATCTTCCCAAGTCTTGATACCTATGGGGAAAAAGATAAAAAGGAATGCCATTCAAAGCACTCTTTTATAATAAATAATTTTTAAAATATCTTTTTAATGCCAAAAGTATATGTCTCCTAACTAGTCTAGACCATATGTGTTGGTAACAGGTCATACACCTTGTTTTAATTTCCCACATTGA
The DNA here is from genome assembly GCA_028646515.1 of Pseudochirops corinnae. NCBI lineage: Eukaryota > Metazoa > Chordata > Mammalia > Diprotodontia > Pseudocheiridae > Pseudochirops > Pseudochirops corinnae. Next base: position 153,249,285 of record CM053590.1, on the reverse strand, counting down.
TTTTTAGAAATAAGAACTGATTGGGCTTGGGGAGTCAACAGGACTTACCTCATTGAGGTATATTTTGTAATTACTGTTTGCAATGAAAATAATAACATTGTTCAGATGTTTCTAAAACCCAATTGCATGTAGAACTTTTTGTAGAATTAAAAAAAAAACAACCAAGTATACTTCAGGGATATCATTGACAAAAAACCTAAATATATACTAAAAGACTTTAAAGAAACATTTTTTGTGGTAACAAAGAAATGGAAACAAAATAGACACACATCATTTGGAGAATGGGTAAACTAATTATGGTACATGAATATAATGGAATATTACTGTCTTATAAGAAATGATGAACATGATGAATACAGGTAACTATGAAAAGATTTACATAAACCATTACAAAGTGAAGTAATCAAAGCCAAGAAAACAATATACATAATGACTATAACAATGTAAATTTACAAAACAACAAAATAATCAAAACTAAACTTGAAAATTATGAAAAACAAGCCTAGCAACAAAGAAGAAATAGAATAGGAAATCTCTCCCTGCTCTTTTGCAGAGGTCAGGGTCTACAAGTGTGTAACACTTCCATATAATATCAGATTTTTTTTCAAAATATTAATAAATTTTGTTTCCTTCTTTTTATTTCTTTTTTAAAAATTCATTGTTATAAGGGGTGACTTTTTGGAAGAGGAAAGGGGGAGAAATAGAGGGAGAAATATAAATAACACAAAAGATAAGAGACATTGATAAAAAAAAATCAGTTTTGAAAAAGTAAAGCACAGTATACATGCCTACAATCCCTGATGCTGAAGAGGCTGACTGATGCCTTGATATTGATGATGCCAATCGATGGTTCTCTTGATCTCAGGAGTCTGAGCTATAGTGGGTCAAATTGGATTTTGTGTCTTCATTTTCTAGCACCAGTATGATCAGTTCCTGGGAGCAGAGGGCCACCAGGCTGACTAAAGAGGGGCTAACAAACCCACATTGGTAAAAGAGCACGTCTAAACTCTCACGCTGATTAGTGAAGAGAGACGCTGAATAGCTCCTGTGCTTCCAGCTTGGATGAGATAAACTCAATCTCCAAAAACAACAACAACAGCAACAACAATTAATCCCACACAGAAAAAAATTAATTGTCATGAAATTTGTAGTGTGTAGTGGCCCATGGAAAAATGTATCTATACTCACCCCTTTTATCCCTTTCTTCCTATTCCAAGAGTGTATGAGAGAGAATACAACAAAGCAAATTCTACATGACTTGCACCCTACTCATATATCTCAATTCAGCAGCTATTTATTAATCACCAAATCCACACGTAATAGAGAAGCAAGAGGGTGTAGTTAGTAAAGAGCAAACAAAAGTTAAGGTCAAATCTCATCTCTAACATATACTAGGATGTGTGACCCCAAAACAATAATAACCTCTCAGTGCCTTCAAAATATCAGTTAAGAGTAGCTGATCTGCTTTGTTTCAGGGAGTTTCTTTACCATGAGTTCTCTACACCATTTAAATCTCACATCCAAATGAAAACAAACACAAAACAGTATTAAGGGGAATATATTTGCCATAGACATGGTTGTCATGACTTAACCCATCAAGTTGACTCTTTCTTCATTTTCCAGGCATAATTTTGATCAGAAATATTCTGGCATATCTGGATCAATTCTATGAATTTGAGCTGATAATAAGAAAGTCAACCGACTGCCTATGAGGTTCTCATACGAGTTAGAGTCCTTTTGACCAGGTATGACCCTTAGGCCAAAATGAGCCTAGTGAAGCTCAGTTTCATCATGGATCAAACTGGCCATTTGATGGTGTGAACAAATGACTGAGCAACCCAGGTATTGAAAGGCTTGGTCCTCTGTTTATTAGAAATGTAAGATTTGAATGACTCTCAATATTTCTTTAACAGTTGGACAAAAAGACAAATTGTCCTTGATAAATCAGGCCCTTCAGATAATTTCTAGGGGCAGCGTTCATAGTTCATCAATGCCAAGGTCCTTCACAAAAATGACAGAATTTAAGAGTTGGAAGGGCTACATAGCTTTGTAGTCCTACATGTACAAAGTATAAAATTCTGAACATGTGGATATCTGCTTGGCAACCTTCAGGGCTGGGGGGTGGGGTCAGGGGAGGTATCCACCACATCTCAAGGCAGCTCATTCTCCTTTGGGCAGCTCTAATTGTTAGGATGCTTTCTGACTAATATCAATTCCTAAATGTGTCTTTTTCCAACTTCTTCCTATTGCTCTCAGGTAGCTTAACAAGAAATCTAATCCCTCTACACATGACAGTTATTAGGGATAGGTTTGTAACTGCAGTACCAGACTCATGCTGGTATCTTATACATTCAGGTTCAATGTTGAAAGAAAATGAAGCACTTATAGATCATTCAATAGTTAAGGAAATGAGGTTTACTTAGCCATAGCATAAAAAGAAAATTCTTTAAGGGCTACCTTGGGATTTTGTTGGAACAGATAATTTCTTTTGATACATAGCAAGCTCTTCCCACCCCTAACATACTGCATATGTCTCTATATTGAACTTTTCCACTCTTACTACCTTATTCTGATCCCCATAGCAACAGATTAAGAGAACAGAAGTATCTAACTGTGACAGAGAGCACAGTGATTGTAGCTCTTCTATAATGTTCAGAACTAACTCCCCAGGATGCTGGGAACCAAAAATGATTCAGAGCTTGTCTAGATCTCCCAGAGTCACTGCTGTTCCTGACCCAGAACTTGTGGGGTCCTAGAAATATAACAAGTTAAAAATATTCTCCCATACTCAAAGCTGGGTCAGGCATCAAATATAAATAGAAGATGTAATTATAATCTTTGTTTTCTTTCTTGTTCTGATTTATGTTATTCTGTACATGTTTCTTTACTTCTTTTGGTCATTAGGTTGCTTTCTGATAAAAATAGGAAGTCACCCATTGCAGAGTGACACAGTGGATATAGTACTGGACATGGAGTCAGGAAGACTAAAGTTCAAATCTTCCTTCAGACACTTACTGACTGGGCAACCCTGGGTAAATTACTTAATCCCTGTCTGCCTTAGTTTCCTCAACTATTAAATGGAGATAATGACAACATCTTACTCCTAGGATTGTTACTAGAATCAAAAGGGATATTAGTAAAGCTCTAAGCCTAGTGCCTGACACATGGTAGGTGCTTTATAAATGCTTATTTCCATATTCTTTCCTTCCTGCCTGCCTGCCTTCCTTTCTTTCTTTCTTTCTTCCTTCCTTCCTTCTTTCCTTCCTTTCTTCCTATCAGGGATGAATATGGAAAGTACTAATAATTTTCCATTTCTTGAATGAAAAGCATTTTCCTTTTCAGTAGGAAAAGTCAATGTATCTCACTAGAAAACAAGTTGATTCTGAGAAAATAGTTACTTATCATGGAGATCATAGAATCAAGAATTTGAGGCCTTAAAACTTTTTAGAAATTATGGAGCATCCCCACACCTACTTGTTCTATAGATATGAATGCAGACTTCCACATAGTTTGAGTGATTTCTCTAGTTATTAATCTCAGTTAGTAGCAGGAGTGGGTCTAGAAACCAAATATTCTAACTCTAATATTCTTTTTTACAATAATATACAGCACTGTATATCTATCAAATAACATACCAAAGAAGATTCATATGAGGATAAAACAGTCTTCCCCATCCCCACCCAAATAAAATGGTCCAAATTTTAAGAGTTGTTTTTCATCACCATAAAATAATTATCTTGTGTTCACAAAGTACATAATCATTGAAAGCAAAGTCAAATAATATAATAATACTTGTTTCTCTCCACTTTAATTCATATATATTATTCTTAAAATCACCTTCATTTCCAAGTATATAATTTCTTCTTATTGTGAGCCATCCCTTACAACAAAGAATAAAAAAAGAAATGGGAAAAAAGTTCAACAAAACTAATCAGCATAGCAGAGTACTACAGCATATGTAGTGTTCCATATGTATATATATCTACACATATACATATCTCCACCCCTACAAGAAGGAAGGGGGTACATTTTCTTATTTCTTCTCTAGGACTAAGCTAGTATCTCATTACTAAAATCATATGCCAAGTGCTCAGGAAGGTCACTGGCCATTCATAGAATCTTGAAGATTAATTGGACAAGACTATAAAGGCTTTTGCAATCTTCAAACAGCTGTTAACCTATTCTAAGACTAAATGGTATTTTAAAATTGATTTCTTAAAATATTTTTGCCTGAGCACTGAGATTTGATTTTAGAGTCTTATCAAACGTTCTTAAGTCTTTGGTCCTTTTTCAGTGACTGATCTTATCCCTATGTTCTTTCTTTTTTCTTCCTTTCTACCTTTTTTCTTTCCTTCCTTTTTTCTGCCTTTTATTTCTTTTTTCTTTCTCTCTTCCTTCCCTTTCTTCCTTTCTTCTTTCTTTATTGTGTTTACCTATTTCACCAGGCTGGAAGTACAAACACAGGCTACTGAAAATCATTTTTGGCCTAAGTCTGAATTAATGAAATAGAACTGCTTTGCTTTACTTTGCTTTGCTTTGCTTTAAAAATACCTTTTCCTGTGTCAGAAACTCCAGAGACCAGATAAGGCTGGAAGTGGGATTTCCCCTTATCTTGGGACATATTTTATATGGGAGGAAAACAGAGACATGCTGAGATCATAAATTCCAATGGACCCTGTTTTGTCCACTGTCTTGTCAATTTGTATTTATGGTCAAGAAACTTCCTTTCCCATGATATGGATAGTAAAATATGGAGATCATAAATTTGTGTGACACAGTCACCCTGAATTGGGATGGTTCTAAAATGTATTTAAGCTTTCTGATTCTTTTGTTTAGGCAGTTAGACTTATCTTCTAACTCCTTGTATGCACAAGTAAACTGATTTCATCTGGCTCAAGGGAATAAATACTATACCTGTATATCACCTAGCCTGTTATCTCCTTTAACCAAACTTTTCCAGTGAACATTATCCATGAACCTTATCTCATTCTAATTAACATGTGAGCTTTAACCTATTCAGTTTCTCAATGAGGCCATTTTGTCCCTCCTTACTTTGTGGTTTCTTGTTTCTGGGGGTTCAACATATTAATTTTGTTGTTGTCATTGCTCTTCAGTCATGTCAGTGATGTTAGTTATGTCCTACTCTGTGACTCTGTAGCAGTTTTCTAGGCAAAAAAATACTGTAGTAATTTGCCATTTCCTCCTCCAATATATTTTATAGGTGAGGAAACTAAGACAAACTGGGTTAAGTGATTTACCGAAGGTCATACAGCTAGAAAGTGTCTGAAGCTAGATTTGAACTCAGGAAGATGAGTCTTCCTGACTCTAGGCCTGGCACTTTATCCACTGTTCCACCTAGATGACTATATCAAATTTGGAGGCACCTTATTGGCTTAGCCCTCTGTAACTCAGAACTACTGAGAAATCCCTCAACCATATAATATGACTGATAGCTAGGATGATATATATGAGCCACCATATCTAGTCATCTCCACTTTTTTAAAGTTTATCATTAAATTGTACTGTGAATCTAGTTTGTTTGCTGCATTGAAATATTCAAAGTGTGTTTCAGTATCTGTCATATTCTATTACTTTTGTGCTTCAAAAGTTCTATGATTCTGTCCGCATGAGTGCTCTCTTCATTGAAGCAGATTACAACTTCTTTATGTCTCATTAGATAGTCTTCATGAGTTGCTGTTGCACAAAAAACAAGCAAATTCTGTGGATAACTATGGGATGAACCTGTTTTCATTAAACTAGACAGATGACATAGCCTATCACAAAGTCTGTATTAGAAAACTTTCCAATTCATTAGGACATTTCTGCATTGGAAGTCCACTAGCATAGTCATTGAGAAAACAATCAAAGTCAATCAACCAATAAACAAATACTAAGCACCTGTTATATATCAAACAGAGAGCTTATCACTTATGATATAAAAAGAGGCAAAAAAATAATCCCTCTCCTTGAAGAGCTCACAATATAACGTGAGAGACAAGAAATAGCTATATACAAATATGGTAGGTACAGGATAAATAAAAATAATTAACAGAAGGGAGACACTAAAATTGAGTAGGGTTGAGAAAGGCTTCTTGAAGATAGGATTTTAGTGGAAACTGAAAGGAAACCAGGGAAAGTATTGGGCAGAGATAAGGAGAGAGAATATTTCAGGCATGGCAGAGAAAATGCCCCATACAACAAGGCCTTGAAGCAGGAACTAAGATATCTGTGGAGGTGTAATAAAATAGCTGAGATTGAAATTTTCACTCTCAGAATCATGAAATGTTATAGTTAAAAGAAAAGTTCAGGATCATAGCATTGTTTTCCTCTCTGCAAAAGAAAATGGAAAAAAAAACCAGTAAGAAGGCCAGTTTGGGTGGATCCTTGAGTGCATGTCAGATAGTAATCCAACATTATCTTTGCTTTTATGTAGTCTCCATTTGAATATTTCTACTAACATTCCCTTGTATTGTCAGGGAAAATACTTCCTAGGGCCACTCAACATTTGTTTAATCATATGTTAATATTCCTCAATACTTTGAAAGAGAATATTTGCTATCCTCTTTGCAGGTATATATTTGTATGTATGTGTGAGTATGTGAGCGTGTGTGTGTGTGTGTGTGTGTGTGTGTGTCTGTGTGTTTGTGTGTCTCTGTGTCTGTTTAAGGGAAATATGAGCATTAAAAAAAATACTACAACTTCCCTTCTCCATGCCAGATTTATCAAAAGGAAAAATACAATTGGATTTCAAACAATTTATCTTTATTTTTCATCTCCAGCTACTCAAATGACTCAGTTCTTTTGTATCTGCATAATTGAAATGGTAAATAAATAAATAATTGCTGCTATTCTCAGGAAAGAAAAAGTTAAGAGAAATATAAGGAAATAACGTCCAGCAATTTCCCAGTTTTCCCCCTTCCCCCAACATATCTTTGTCCCTTCTCTAAACTGCCAAGTTTCTACGGATGATATCCTCATCCTCTCAGGCCCCTAGTTGCAAAACATTAGGCATTATTCTGGACTCTTTAGTTTCATTAACTTCCCATACTTAAAGAATTTCTAATGTCATCAATTCTATCCATTCAATGTAGCTCTCCTATCCTCTTCTCCCCACTCATACAGTCACCATTTTATTTGACCCCTCTCTCCTGGCCTAGTCAAATAGCTCAATTTTCCTTATATCTTCTGTCCCTGGTCTCTTTTCTCTTCAGTCCTGGCCCCAAACAGCTAATAAAATAATCTTATCAGGTCATAGACCTGATCTTATCATTACCCTGCTCAAAATCCCTCAATAGCTCTTATTTGCTGTTATAAAACACAAACCCCTCAGCCTAATGCTTAGAATCCTTTTAACTTTGTGAATTTGCATCTTCCATGAATCTTACAACTTCTCCATCTCAGAATCCTTGACTTTAGGTTTAAATTCAGATATTAACTTATCTGTGGAGCCTTCAGGCTCTCCTCCCTTCCTCTAACACCTTACTCCCCACCTACCTTTCATAGTTTTCATTTTATTGTCCTTATTTGTCTATGTGTTGTCTTCCCTGTTGGAACACAAAAATACCTGAAGGGAAGAGTTTCTTTTATTTCATCATTTTATCCTCAATAACTAGCACAATGCCTTAGACATTGGAGACCCCCTAATAAGTGTTTATTCCACTGGATTTGTGGTTGAATCTAGTAGCTGTTTAAATGAGTGCAGAGATATCTTCATTAACATAAGAAGGGAAACAATCCTTATCTAAGTAAAACTCCCAAGGGAACACAAATAATTCATCTTGGTGTTGGTACCTCTAATCTGAGGAATATTTTTGAGATCAGATTAAAGGTGATATGATTCAGGGAGGTGAAATTAGATTTTTTCTTCAGGAGGTACAGAATTATGAAACATATAGAGGTTTGAATAAGAGTTTTTCAGCTCAAGAATTTATAAGGTGGAACTAATTTTATTTTCCTAAGAACTCAAAGCTTTCAAATAGCACACATTTTTGGTAATATAATTTATTTATTTAATGTTAAATATATTTTGTTCCTTTCCTTTGGCCTTTATAAATATGTTAGCATTGTTAAATCCAATTCCTCTTGGCTGAAATAGAATTTGGCCCTATAATCAATCAATCAGTGATCATTTATTAAGTATTTACTATGACCCAGCCAATGTGCTAGGTTCTGGAAATATAAGCTGATATGCTCCCAAACAATGAATTCCCAAATTGATACCTCTAGTCTGTTCTCTCATTGAATCTCTGGTACCACATTGCAAGTTCAATAATCAGGATAATAATAGTTGCCATTCACATATTGCTTTAAAGTTAAAAAGTATTTAGTATACACTATTTTATTTCACCCTGACAACAATCCACTGAGAGGCAATATTATTGCACTCATTTTTGAGATGAGGAAACTGAGACTTAGGTTAACTGACTTCCTGGAATGTCAAATAGCTAATAAGTATCTCAGGGAGGATTCAAATTAAAGCCTTCCTGATTATTGTGTCCATTAGGACATGCTGAATCTTCCACTTTTATTTTAAACTGAACATAACTGAAATGAAAACTGTAGATAAGTTCACTTACCTTGGTAGCATACTTTCCGGGGATATACACATAGTTGATGAAGTTGACATACATATTGCCAGAGCTAGGGAGTATTAGGGAGTCTTTGAAGCAAAGTATGGGAGAGAAGAGGTACTAGGCTGCCTACCAAACTTAAAGTTTTACAGAACTGTTTCTACTAATATCATTGTTATATGCCTGTGAAACCTGGACAGTATTATAGCACCATGTCAAGAAATTGAATCATTTTCATTTGAATTGTCTTAGGAAGATTCTGAAGATCACTGGCAAGATAAAATTGTGGTACGTTCCTTTTTCAAGCTGAACTGCCAAGTATTCAAACCCTATTACGGAGAAGGCCAACGCTGATGGACTGGCCATGTTGTTTAAGGCCTAACATACATTTAATTGAAAGACTTTTTTTTATAGAGAACTCACACAAGGCAAGCATTATAAGGACACTCTCAAGGTCTTTCTGAAGAACTTTGGAATCAATTGTGAGACATGGGAGACTCTGGTGCAAGACTGTCTAGCCTGGTATGGCACCTTCTGCATCAAAGAAGATGGATTGTCCTCTGAACAAAGCAGATTACAACAGCTCAAAAGAAAAACATGAGGTGCAAAAAATGTAGAGACATCTCCAATTGAAATGTTCATAAGAAAAATTTGTACCCAACTTCCATATATTGGTCCAATCAGCCACAGTTAGACATTGACCCCCAACACAGTGATGTCATTTTGGCTCTCCTCAACTATGAAAGACAACAACCAACCAACTAAAAGTAAACTTATTCCTTATCTATATGATGTATACAATATTTAAGGATGATTTTTTTTAAAGCATCTGATTAATTTTTGACATGCTACATAAATGTTTTATTTGATGCAGTGGAGCGGGGAGGAAGAGGTGTAATCCTGATCTTCTCTCTTAGTTTCTCATGCATACCATGCTATTTCTCTTAACAAATGTTTATTTTTTTAAATTGATTTGTTGGGGGGGGCGGAGCCAAGATGGCGGCGTAGCATTAGCAACATATCGCAGCTCTCACATAGCCACCCCAAAATACCCATAAAATAGGACTCTAAACCAATCCTAGAACTCCAAAACGCACACAAAGATACTTCCCACTAAAGTCAGCTCGACTATGAGGAACTTTATCAGCATGGCGAACTGAAACCAGCCTGGCCTGAAGCTGCAAGCCGCGGCTGTGCCCCAGAGGTGGCTGGGCGGGAGGAGCCTCTGGTGAGCGGATTAGCACCAGCTGCGAGTGGGGATTGCGAAAGGGGGAGATAAGCAGTCCAGCCGAAAGGCCTCCAGAGTGGAAAAGTGAAAAGCAGAGGTTCTGCACCCGCCTTTGCGTTGTAGCTTCCCGCCCGCGTCCTGCAGATGGCAGGGGGACTGAGCGATTGTTCTCGGGCCAAGAGCTCTCGTGTTGAGCGGCCTGGATCTGGATCGCGGTCTTGGGCCTCAGTTCTGGAGTCTTCACTATCCAGTCAGCCAGAACTAAATAGGAAGAGTTCCCAGCCTCTTCCTGAGAGCTACGGCAGCTGGGAGGACCCCAGCGATTTGGGGCAGAGCTTTTCCTTCAGGAAGCAGAGCCCCACAGAGATTTTTTAAAAAATCAAGGACTGAACAACCATGAGTAAGAATAAGCA
>CM053590.1:153222078-153238574 GCA_028646515.1 Pseudochirops corinnae | reverse complement strand
GTATCTAAAAAATAAAATTAAGAGGTGAGAGAGGAATATATTGGGAGAAGGAGAAAAGTGAGATACAATGGGTTAAATTATCTCTCATAAAAGAGGCAAGAAAAAGGTTTCACCATGAAGAGGAAGTGGGGAGAGGGGAGAGGGAATGAGTGAACTTCACTCTCAATAAGATTTGACTTAAAAAGGAAATAACATACACACTCAACTGGGTATCTTACCGTGCAGAAAAGTAAGGGGTGAAAGAGATAAGAGGGAGGGGATGATAGAAGGGAGGGCAGATTGGAGAAGAGGGTAGTCAGAAGCAAACACTTTTCAAAAGGGACAGGGTCAAAGGATAAAATAGAATAAGTGAGGGGAGGCATAGGATGGAGGGAAATGTAGTTAGTCTTTCACAACATGACTATTATGGAAGTGTTTTGCATAACTACACATGTATAACCTATATTGAATTGCTTGACTTTTCAATGAGGGTATATGGGAAGAGCAGAGGGGAGAGAATTTGTAACTCAAAGTTTTAAAAACAAATGTAAAAAGAATTGTTTTTTACATGCAACTGGGAAATAAGATATGCAGGCAATGAGGTAGAGAAATCTATCTTGCCCTACTAGAAAATAAAGGGGAAGGACATAAGAGGGAGGGCAGAATAAAAGGGAGAGCAAGGTGGGGGAAGGGATAATCAGAATGCACACCATCTTAGGTGGAGGGGAAGGGAGAGATGGGAAGAAAATTTAGAATTCAAAATCTTGTGGAAATAAATGTTGAAAACTAAAAATAAATTAATCATTTTTTTAAAGAATTTATTTCTGAACCCATTTGGCTCTGGGGATTTTTTCTTAGGGAGTTCCTTAATTGCTTGTTTAATTTCTTTTTCTAAAATGGGATTATTTAGAAATTATATTTACTGTCTGCTAGTCTGAGTAATATATCTTACCATGATAAAATATTTTAATCATTTATAAATTTCACTCAGATTGTCTGATTTGTTGGCATATAATTGGACAAAATATTTCCTAAAAATTGCTTTCATTTTCTCTTCATTGGTGGTGATTTCACCCTTTTCATTTTTTTGTTCTAGATATTTGATTTTCTTCTTTTTTTAATCAAATTAACTGATGACTTATTCCTCTTAATGTTTTTTTTTTCATAAAACTAGCTCTTAGTTTTATTTATTAACCTTATTTGTTTGTTCGTTTTTGCTTTCAATCTTATTAATCTCACCTAGTCCTAGTTCTGGTATCTGGTATGTTCTGAGGTTGATGAGGTACTTTTGCATTTCCCTGGAATTACACTGAAGCATGTGGTGATGGAGCCACTAGAGGCTGACTGTTGGTGCAGGGCTGTGCTGAACATAAAATGGTTCTCAGAACCAGAGTCTGCCAGTTCCCCTGGCTATGCTCAAGGCATGGAAGGGTTTTTGGTGCTAGCCTTTGTGTTCTCTACCATACTGGGGCTCAGGAACTACCACTGGTTTGCTGGGGATGTTGGAGAGAGCTGTTGTCTTGCTGGGATGTGTCTTGTGCTGGATTCTGCTCCATTTTTACTGGAGGCAGACCTTTCCTTCAGTCTTCCAAGTTTCTTAGGCTCAAAGATTGTTTTACCCAATCTTTTTACTGGTTCTGCTTTTCCAGGATTTGTTTTGGGGCATGATTTTATAATTGTTTGGAGGCAAATATTGATGAGTTATGGCAATTTACTCCTTACTCTGCCATCTTGGCTCTCAGAAGTCCTTCCTGGGAGATTTCATTTGGGAATCTCTTTGAGGAGGTGATTAGTAGATTTTTTTCAGTTTCAACTTTACCCTCTGGATCTAAAATAGAGTAGTTTTCCTTGATAATTTTATGAAATATGATGCCTGCTTCTTTTTTTTTCATCATGGATTTCAAATGTTGTAATAGACCTTAAATTACTTCTCCTAGATCTATTTTCTAGGTCAATTATTTTTCCCATGAAAATTTTCTCATTTTTTCTTTTTTTCATCCTTTTGACTTGTTTTGTTTTTCTTGATGTCTCATGGAATCATTAGCTTTCTGTTCCCCAATTCAAATTTTTAGGGAATTGTTTTCTTCAGTGAGGATTTGTAACTCATTTTTCCATTTGACTTATTTTACTTCATAAGGAATTCTTTTCCTTAGTGAATTTTTGTGCCTCTTTTACCATTAGGTCAATTCTCCATGCAAATATATAACAACTCAGGTCTTTCTAACTCCAAGACTGACTCTCAATCTACTATAACATACTATGTCACATTGATTTGAAACATATTACATAAACTTCAATAATTAATAGATTCATACTAAGATTCTAGTCTACAATACAATTGCTTTTACAATCAGGTCCCTAGTAGAACTACTTGATAAGCAGTGGAAGCTTAATTGTATTCCTGTACTTTTCTTTGATAAGGAATATAGTATTACATAAAATTTGAACCCTAAGCAGTATTTTTTATCATAATTAATACAATTTTGATTTTAATTGTGGTCACATAAAAGTTGCACATACATGATAATAAAAGGGTATGGCATTAGAAGTTCTCTGTAAAGAATCTACTAGCTAAGACATCAATAAAAGGGTAAAGAACATATCTGTACAGAAATATTTATAGCAACTCTCTCTGTAGTGACTAAGAATTGGAAATCAAAGTGATGCCCATCAACTGGCTAAATTGTGACATATGATTGTGATTTAATATTATTTTCCTATAAGAAATGATAAGAATGATCATTTCAGAAAAACCTGGAAAGACTTACATGAGTTAATGCAAAATGAAGTGAGCACAACCAGGAGAACATTATACACAGTCACTACAATGTTACACAATGAAGAAACAGGAATGATTTAGCTATTTTCAGTAATACAATGATCCAAGAAAATACAAAAGATTTAATGATGAAGCACACTATCTTCTTCCAGAGAAGGAACTGATGTCATTTAAATACAGACTGAAGCATGTCATTTTTTACATTCTCCTTTTGTTTGTCTTCTTATACAAAATTACTAATATGAAAATATTTTACATGTTTGCACATGTATAACCTTAAAAAACAAGAAGAAATCTAGAATCTACTGTCTAATCTGGGAATCTGATATGTATTTCCTGTAGCTTACATATATATTCCAGATTGTATTTTAAGAGACCATACCTCATTTTACAGAAAAGTAATATTCATTAAGTTATGTATTATGTATATCATATTTCAAATTCATTGGGGAATCTTGGTATTTGAATGAACCCTGCAAAGAATCCCTAGAAGCTTCATTTACTAGTATGTAATTTATTGAAACAAAATCATTAGGGTTCATAGAGTTATGGAAGCTTTTAAGCATGCAGGGCAGCCTATGGAGACACAGAGACAGAAAATGGGATGCCATGTGTACAGAACATCAAGGTTACTTAGACCATATGATTGAATGCATGAAGGGGAGTAATATGCAAGTTACCTCAAGAAGTCTTATTTCCGTTTTAAGCTTGAATAGCTCAAAACCTTCCCACATATTTAGAAGGCATTCTCTCTTTACATCTATCTCTTGGAATAGTTTCCTTCATAGTTTCACTCATATGACACTTTCAGCAGGAGTCATTTTGTGATCTTCCTGAATTTTGAATGCTTTTTTCCCAAATTATCTTTTATTTATTCTGCATATACTTTATATCTGCTTTTATATGTATTTGCTGTTTCCTCCATTAGACTATAAACATCTTGATGGGAGAGACAGTTTCATTCAAGAGCCCTTAACTCACTGCCTGCCACTGTAATTCCAAGCAAAGGCAACTTCCAAGGTTCAGATTACCAGCATAGTAAATCCCATTTGTTCAGCAAACATTCACAGAACAGAGAAAGTCAAAACACAGTGTAACTTGTTCATTTAGCAAGTAAGTTCTCAATTCAATTGCAAAGTATCAAGGTCCAAGTATCCCACCCCTGGCCAGTACATTAGTCAAAGTAGCCCACTTCTGGGCAGTACATTTAGTTGGTCAACAAAGTCTCTCCTCTCAAATGGAGATTAGTCTCCAATCATAAACAAAGTACATCATTTGGTCAATCACACAGTACAAAAAACTCAAAGGCTTCCCACCCCTGAATCTCAAAAGGGGCAGGAGAGCACAAAAGGCCATCCACCCTTAAGTTACAACAAGGTTAAGATATCATCTCAGCATTGAATACCCAAGGAAAAGACCTTCTTTCATCTTCACTCAAGGCAAGCCCTCAGCAATCTCAGTTGCTGGGGAGACAAGGCTCAACAAAGTCATAGTCAGTGTCCTCACCAAGTCACTCTCTGCCTGTAGAACAGTCCCAGAACCCCTGAAAACATCAGCAAGGCCCTCTTCCAGGATTTCTGTAAACATAAAACAGGAAAATTCCCCTTCAGGGCTCCAGAACCAACAGCAAGTTTCCAGGACCTCTATAACAGCAGCACTGTCCTTCACCAGCAGGTAAATCAGGCAAAACAGTATCAAAACAGACAGACAAAATACCGGCATCACAGCCATGCCTCCTTAGTTCTTGGCAGTTCCAGGTGGCAGTTCTCAAAAGTCCTGGGCAACTCCCAAAGGCTCTCAGCAGTCTTTCTCTCAGCAACTCAGGCTCCATGATACTGGATATTGCTCTCCTAAAAGTCCTTCTGGCCTTCTCTAGGCTTGGGCCTCTCTCCCAATTCACACCTCCTCCCAGTTCAGTCCTCTTTCTTCATGTCAACAGCTCCCACAAGTAGGATTCACAAGCTCTGGGTTTTAACACTCAACCCAAAAACCAAGCCAATACAGGGGCATCTCCAAATTCTATTACCATTACAGCCACATAATAGACATTTAATAAATGCACTTTTGATTTGATCAACTGCCAAGTCTGTGAAGGAGAATCTTGTGAAATAAACCTAGAGATCTGGCTAGAATTATATTTCAAGAGTATTGAGTATTAAACTGAGATGTTAATGTTTTATCTGAAGACATTAGGGAGCCATTGAATGCTATTACAAATAGGAGTGACATCCATTAATCTATTAACATGTTTATTAAGAGCCTACTATGTGCTGAGCACTGTGTTAGGAAATAAGGATATACTCATGGTTGAGGAAAATCACAGTAGTTAATAGTATGAATTGAAGAAGGAAGAAATTGACTTGCAAGAATTCAAGTAGGAGTCAATGAGAATATGAACTAAGATGCTGGCCACTTGAGCAGAGAGAGGAGACAGACATGTGATTTTTGTGAAGGTAGATTTGACAGTACTTTAATAATATCTGTTCATATCCCCTTATGACTGCCGCTTAAATCTCTATAACTTCTCAATGACTTTCTTAAAATGCAATACACCAAGTCAAATACTTGAGAGGAGGCTTTAGCAACATAGACAGTTATATTCCTTGGTAGAGATAATATGACTTACATAATTATTACTTAATATCATATTAGGTTTCTTTGCTTCAATGTAACACAGCTGACATACGTGGAGCTTGTAGTTTACTAAAATTTTCAGTTATTTGTATAATGGTTTGACTCAGACTGGACTCTAACCTGAGGCAGCAAAGTGATGCAGTGGATAGAGTACCAAACCTGGAGAAAGGAAGACTCCTGTTCCAGAGTTCAAATCTGGGCTCAGACACTTACTAGCTATGTGAACCTAGGTAAGTCACTTAATCTTGTTTGGCTCAGTTTCCCCATTTTAAAAATAATCTTTAAAAAAAAATTATTTTAGACTCAAATGCCAGCACACTAATACAAAATAAAGAAAAGAAACAAAAATGTATCATAAACTTAAATATTGAAACTTAAATACAAAGTCAGAAAGAAAAAAAGTCACGTCATATGCATAGCAGAACCTGAGAGGATTCCAAATATGTAACAATAAATTTTCATTTCAAGAAAGCCTGGATGATAATAATACTTGTAATGTTGAGAACTGTACATCTTTTCTTTGCTTCCTTGTAAATGTTCTTTTGTTCTCTGTTGTGCATTTTTTTACTTTTTTTTCTTTCCCTCCCCCTACAACGCTCTGAAAGGCTACAGTAAAGTTTACATATGTTTCTCTATAGCTATAGATATATACATACTCATATACTTTTATGCAGATGTATGCTTTCCCAAACATATTATACTTCTGATTTTTGTTTTTATGTTTGTGCATATCTTTTGATTCTTATCCCTCTTGCCTTCTCTACTTTACTTCTACCCACTACCTTGCCCTCTTACTACTTGATCCTCTCCAGGATCCCTCCCCTATCCTCCTATTCCCATAAATCTAAACACCCTTTTATATCCCCTTTCTCCTATTCCCTTCCCCTCCCTGTAATGGTGATGCAATTTGAATATCCCTTTTTATTGCTGAGCTAAGAGGTGCTTAGCACCTTGTTTCAAATTATGCCTCTGTTAAAGAAACAGAAGGTATACACCCCTGTTGCTGATGTCACAGGAAGGGGCTGAATAGGGAAGAGCAATATTATATATAAGGAAAAATCCTAGCTGGGCAAGGCAGAATTTCCTGGGAGCTTGTGATGGTGAAGCTTCTTTGAAAGTCCAGCTGGAGCTGGTGAGGAACTGCTGAGTCTGAGGGCCAGCTGGAATTGCTGAGGAGCTGCTGAGGATTTCCAAGGACCAGCTGGAGCTGCAGAATACTGAGGAAGCATGACTGTGTTGTTGGTATTTTGTCTGTTTGTGGCTTTGTTAATCCTTGACTTCCCAAAGATAGAGACTATGAAGGACTTATGGTGGAGTGGACACTGTGAACTTCAGTGTGACACAGGAACTACACAGAGAGCTAGACAAGGAGCTGGAAGTTGTCTGCCTTACAACCCAGATGACAGGTTGGTGAATCCAGTTAGGAGCTGGGACCATGGACGGGGATCCAGGTAATCTGAGAGCCTACCCCTAGTCAAGCTGAAAGAAGACTTTATTGGATACTGTGTTCCAACTGAGAAGATTGCGATTTACTTGTGGATGGCCTGTGTATTTTCTGATGATTGAATAGTGAATGATGACTAAATAGTCCATGCCCTTAAGATGTTAATAGTCTAAAGCAAAAATAAAACACAGACAAAAATATAGATAACAATAATGTGAAATTTTATATGACACATGAATTAAAGAGTTTGAAGCAAAAGTATTTTTTGAGGTCCAAGAATGAAGATCATTAGTGTCTGAAAGAATCCTAAAAAGGTTTCATGGAGAAGTGATATTTGAATTGGTCCTTAAAAAGTGGATTGGATTTCAATAGGTTAGTTGCAAGTGTCATTGTTATTAATTGAATGAGTGACACTTTGAGTTTTTAGTTTTTATGTATGTAATATTTAGTCATAAGTGGGATCATAAACACAATCATATGATATGTATATGAAAATAAGATAGCATCTCTATAGTATTTTAATGTTTGCAAAACTTATCACCTATACTATTTTATCCAAAATGTCTATTTTGTCTACAACTCAACTGGAGTCTAGTATCCACAGTTAGTTGCTATAGAAATTATTTTTATTTTACAGATAAAGATAGCAGGCTCAAATAACTTAAAAGACTTACTCATACTCACATAATTCTTGTGGCAGACCTATAGTATATTCAGTATTTTAGGGAATCCTGTATCAGAAGATTTATGGGAAAGTATGGGCCAGCACTGGAAAGGGAAAAAAAAAAAAGACATGAATGATTTGTGATCTGCCAGGGCAGAAGAAATACCCAAATTGATGAGATACAGATCCTTTTATGTGTTAAAGTAAAGGGATAGTTTGATGCAGTTTTTTCAAATTTGATTTATAGTCAAAAGACCTTATTTCATATCCCAGTTCTACCACTTGCTACCAGTGTAACCTTGGGAAAGTTATCTAACCTCTCTACAACTAACTTGTTAATCTTTAAAATGAAGGGGTCAGACTGTATAGATTCCAAGGTCATTTTAAGTACTAAACCTATGGTCCTATATGACATTTTGAGGAGAAAGTGAAACATAAGAAATGCTTGTCCTTTTAAGGTGACAAAAATATATGAATATAAATTCAGAGGTTTTTATTTCCTTTTGTTTTGAATTTGAATGTATTAGGATTTAATATCTGGTGAACTTCATTCATTTCACAGAGGCATCCCAATGGCTAAGATTTTGTGGAAGGTTTAAATTAAATAATTATGGAATATAAGAATTAGAAGAGGCCCCAGTGGTCACTAGATTCATTTCATACCTCCCTGAAAAGGAATTATTTCTGCACCTAATCATTGTCCATCAAGACTTTGAAGAATTCCCATACAGAACAACTCATATCCTCCTTAGGCTGCTCGTTCTACTGCCATAGTTTTCAGGAGGTTTATGCTGAAGTCAAGTCTGAAATTACCATTTTGCAATTTCTAACAGTGGGTCTTAGTTCTGAACCATTAGACCAAACAGAATAAATCAAATCCCTCTTCCTTATGACTATCCTTCTTGTAGGCTTGCTAGCTAAACCCGAAAGGGAGCATTTAATTAAATAAGTATGGCTTTGCCTCAGGAATAGGCTTTAAAATAACAGATTTTTGGCATTATAATGCTCTTATTCAGGTATGGAATGTGTTTTTGTTATTTACAAAGGTATTGCTTTCCCCTGATCATATTCAAAGTCTGTTATACAAAAGGGAGGAGAAGGGGAAAAAAAAAAAAAAAAACCATGAAAAGATGAAGGCCCTGAATTGAAAATGTCCTACTAACCTCCTTCTGAGATTCAGCTCTAAGAATTCAAAGCAAGAGTGCCTCGGCTCATCCTTATTGTTATACAGGTTTAAGCCAAGGGGAGAATAGTCTGTAATGCAATAGAGAAGTTTCCTCCTTCTCCCCCGTGCCCCAAAATTAAATACTCTGAAGCCCTACACTTGTGTTATTTGCAGAATATTCCTGTTCAAAAAAACTTAAATTGCTCCCTAGTAATTGACTTTTCATGATTTGTCAGAAAGAAAATGATTGGAATTTTAAGAGTAATTTAGCAGAATCTGATTATTGTAATGCTAAATACGAAGAAACAAACAAAATGTTTCTGGCTTAAAGCTTCCAGATAAGAATCCTGTTATAGTTCAAGTTTTTGGCATACTTTTCTTTAGCAGCATCACTTTTGGAAGCAATGGGCCCCAGTCAGTCATAAGGGCTAATAGGCTCAGGAGCTCATAAATTCCCAGGCTTTTAAGTTATATAAAATCTAGAGGGACTGCAGAGGATTTTGTTTATTTTATGTTTTTTATAGATTTCATGGTTTTCCAGAGATTTACATGAAAATAACTGATATATATATGAAATGTTTGCTATGTGAACTATGTATGTATGCTATGTAGAAATGATATATGAAAATAGAATATACAAAAACATAAATTATATATAAATATGCATATACATACACGCACATAATATTTGAGCTCCAGATGACCTCTGAGGCCCCTCTTCCAGCTCTAAATGGATGAAATTCATGTTTAAGTTCTCTGAGACACATGTTCTGAGACAATTATTGTTACTGGCACAGTCAAGGCAAGTTCCCAGAACACAGCTACAATTTAGGTTACCCCTGAGGTATTAAGAAGAATCTTTTCTAATACTATAACTCAAAAGTCCTTGCTAGCGTATCTTCTTCGATTGTTTATCTGTTGAGAGTGTATTTATTTAATCAGCTAGTTGAAAGAAACTTTTAGAAGTGGGTATATATTCTAGGAAGACAGTAAGAATAGTTGACTGTAAAGCCAAGCACAAGCAGCTTTCCAGAGGACCTTTGCTGTGAGCAGCATTACATAGAATTGTGAACTTTCTATTTATTCAGCAGTAAATTAAAACAAAACATTCAGAGAAACCAAAGTACAGCATTAACAATGTTATAACAACAAATTATCACTAAAGTGGCCACATAGTTTTCACCAAAGTGGCCACATAGTTTTAAGCAAAATATCATTCAGTAAGTCCTTAACTCAATCATCCTTAAGGAGCAAGCCTTCTTAAGGGACACAAAGTACAAAGATCAAAGTTCTCTAGCCCTAGGCCATAAGTAAATCATGATCTTCTTAATCAGCTTAAGTACCAAAGGAAAGGTCTTTTCATCTTGACTGTAGGCTGGCTCCCAAATTCCATGGTTCATCTTCCATGAGTCCACCTCCTGCCTGAATCTACCCAACTGTCACCTGAATTCAAAGGCAATCAGCTCTCAGCAACTCATCCAGCTCCTCTTCCAGTTCTTTGTCCAGTTCCGTATTGAAGCTCACAGTATGGAGGCCCTCTCAAGTCCTTTGCAGTTTCTGTTTCTGGGAAGACAAAATTTAACAGACCCACAATAACATTCATGCACATTGCTGACACAATCATCAATTCAGTATCTGCCTGTGAAATCAACAGAGACCCACAAACAAAGTCCAAGAAGACAACACAAATCATCAGCATAGAAATCAACACAACCCCACAAACAAGGTCCAACAGGTCAACACAAATCATCCGTAAAGTCCCAGGCCTCCAAAACCCTGCTCCAGGACTTCTGTAACCGTACAACCAGAAAATCCTCTTTCAGAGCTTCCAGTAAGGTCCCAGGGCTTCTGTACAAAGTATCACAAAAATCAGCACAGACGAGACAAACATAGAGTGCTGGGATATCATAAGTTTTCTCCTTCTAAACTCTCCACCACAAGGGTTCTCTTCTAAGTTCTGCTCAGTTCTGCTCTCTCCCAGCTTGAGCTTCTCCTTATATATGGTCCTTAGCTCCTCCCCTTCCTGTCGCATAAGCAACAGGGGTTCCCAAGGTCTGGGGTTCCCAAGTTCTGTTTCTTAACAAAACTTGACACAGTTATGGGCAAGGCATAAAAGAAACTTGAACTGAAACAAGGTGCTAAATAGTTAAATAGCTAAAACAAGGTGTTAAGCACTTCTTTGACATAAAATATCCCTCTGAAAGTCCCTCCCTCTAATATATAACATAGTCTACAGGAAAATGGGCTCAAGCTTAGAGACAACAAGTGGCAAAGGAACAACACAACTCCTGGTTGTTAGAAATCTTATTCTCCCATTTTGGGGGCATTCAAGAATTTGCTCTTAGACATGATATAGAATCTTTGCTAGACTCATTGTAGAGCTGAGAATGTGACCAGTCTGTCCTTAGTTCCTGATATATATCAGGGTGTTCCTAAAGTCTGGACACATAGGAAATCTCATTAATTAATTAAATTAAATTAATTTCATTAATATGGAAAATAAACCCCGGTAGCTAATGAAAGTGTTTATTCCATATGAAATTATCATGGCTACAATTTATGCTAAATAGATAAAATGTTGTTGAAAATTTCATTCATTCCATTTCTTGAAAATATGCATAGTTATTGAGATTTGCTATGTGTCCAGACTTTAGGGACACCCTGTAGGTTCTAGATCAAGTCACTACTGTCATGAGGAATAATGCCAGGTTTTTATGCGAGATGATAAGTCCAAAATCCTTCAGATATTTTGAAGCACCCAGGGTTCTTCTCTGAGGAAAGTTATGGCTGAATATTTTCTCCTTCTTCTCCCCATCCCAAACAATTTCTTTTTTAAAAAAATTAGTTAATTTATTTTCTTGTTTACATCATTCATTTCCATGAGATTTTGAGTTGCAAATTTTCTCCCCATCTTTCCCCTACCCATCACCTCAAAACAGCCATCCCACTGTATAACTCTTCCCCCAATCTGCTCTCTCCTTTGTCCTCCCCCTCATCCCTCTGACTTTCCAGTAAAGCAGGATGGATCTCCCTACCACAGTGCCTGTATATCTTAATTCCCAGTTGGATGTAGTTAATAATAATAATAATAATTATATATATATATATATATATTAACATTTGATTATAGAACTTTAAATTCTAGATTCTTTCCCTTCCTCCCTCATCACCCACCCCCACTGAAAGGACAAGCAATTAGATCCAGGCTGTACATGTATAATTACACAGAACCTCTCCACATTGGGCATATTGTGAAAGACTGATTATATGTCCCTCCTTCCTATCCCATCTCCCCTTGTTCTATTCTCTACCCTATCCCTGTACCTGTACCTTTACAGAAGTATATGCTTCCAGCAACCCTCCCTCCCACTCTGCTCAACACAAGAGCACTTAGCCTCTGAATGATCGCTTGGCCCCCCTGCAGTCTGCTGGCCAGGAGCTGTGTAGCAGCCACATGGAGGCAGCTGCAGGGCCTCTGCTTCTGCCACTTCCTTGCCCTGGAGGCAGTTTGGCTGGACTGCTTTCCTCCCCCAAATTTAGCTGAGTTCCACTGACCTTTCACTTAGTCCTTGTTTCTTACGGCTTGATAAGTCTGGAAACTGCCACAGTTGTCACTGATCCACTCTCCTGAAGGTTCCAGCTTCGGCTTGTCCTGGCTGCCCCAGGGCCAAGCTGAGGTTTCAGTCTGGGCTGGTTTCAGCTCCCAGCGTTCTGCTATGAGCCCTTCCTGCTGAGCTGCCTTCAGGGGGAGGTGTATTTTTGTGAGTTTAGGAGCCCTAAAATTTGTTTAGTGTTGTATTTTATGGGTATTTGAGGTGGCTATGTGGGAGCTGTGGAAGCTTGTTATTTCTACGCTGTTATCTTGGCTCTGCCTCCCTCCCAAACAATTTCTTCTAAGGAAATTTAACTGTAATTACTCTTTCTTTATTTACCATTCTCTGGTGTCTGAATCTCTTTTTTTCTGAACTAACTTAGCTCTTTCATTTGCGTAGGCCCCACAGGGTTTCATCAAGGTTTTTTTTGATCAACTCAAACATTCTTTCTCTGTAACATGACTTCCAACTCATCCAGTGGCTCATAAGAGCATTGAATTTTATCAAGACCCTTTCTCTCTTAGTTGGGATGCTCACAATTAATTTGAATCAATCTAAATATGTTCCTACTTGATTTGGGCAATGAGGATACAACAATTCATTACAAAAAAATTATCTGGGGTCATTTGATCATTTTGCTCAATCGTCTCATTTTTTCTACAAGGTTTATATAAATAATCTCATTTGATCCTGATAACTCTGAGAGGTAGGTCCTGTAAGTAGTATTAACTTCATTGAATATATTTTGAGGTTTAGGAACGTTAAGTATTTTGTTTCTGGTCCGTTGCTAGCACAGTGCCTGGCACATAATAAGCATTTGCTAAATACTTATTACCTGACTGACTGGTCCCACAGCTAGTTAGTAACAAAGTCAGGATTCAAATCCAGATCTTCCCCCTTTAATACTCTGAGTACGGAATTCTTTTGTTTATGGAATTTTGCTTTTCCATTCATTATCCATTTACTTCTTAAAACTTGCCTATGTAGTAGATAATTCCAGAACTCTGATCTCTATTTTAAATGAATCTAAGTATTCTTGACAAGATTTACTATAAATTATAAATTCCTTGATGGTACCATGTCCTGTTTCATTTTGACATCCTCAATATCTAGTCCTAGGGACTACTAATTGTTTTATAGGATTTTTTTGGACCAGATTTGCTTTCATTGGTATAGTGAATTCCCATTGATGAAACTATAGTAGTGCCTTCTCTTATAATTATAGAATTAGGGAGTTGTCTTCATTACTAAGAAATTAAGTGACTTGCCCGGGGTCACATGGCAGTAGCTGTTAGAGACAAGACTTGAATCCAGGTTTTATGGGTTATCTGGGAGCAGCTTTTTATCTGTTATTCTACATGTGTTAAGTATTAATGGTGAGCGTGATGATGATAGATAGATAGATACCATTTATATAGGGCCTAATATGTGGCATGCACTATGCTAAGTGATTTACAAATATTTCATTTGATCCTCACAACACCCCTGGGAAGTAGGTGCTATATCCCCATTTTATAGATGAGGAAACTTAGAAAAACAGAAATTAAGTGATTTGTCCAGAATAACACAAGATTTGATCCCAGGTGTTCCTGACTCCAGGCCCAGCACTCTACTTGCCACCTAGCTGCCCTCAAACCTGTCCTATATATCAGTAATCATAGATAAATGGTTAATTTAATTCAATGCCCCCTTTCTCTGGTAAGCAATCTGATCTGAGGAATCAAGTCATAAAATTTAGAAATAGAAGGGAATGCAGATATAAACTAATGCATTAGCTACATTTTAAAGATTAGGAAAATGAATCCAAGAAAAATAAAGTGACTTTCCTAGAGAAACAGAGCTAGTAATTAACAAAGTACAGATTCAAACCAAAGTGCTCAGACTCTAAATTCACACTTTTAAGTAGTCTATGTTTTCTTCTGTCAGCCCTCTTCTATTAATGACTCTCCACATTTTCATTTCAATCTGAAAAATGATCTGTTTGTTCAAACAAACTTTAGATACAGACAACCTCATTTCATAAGTCCATAGTGAGGAAAACTTTTTTTTTTCTTCAAAATCTGTCTTCCATGGCCTGAGACCAATTCATATTTTTCTTGGAGGCTTTAGATGTAGAAGCATTGGCTTTGCTGTCTTCTGAGTGTGTGTTTTGATCTTTCTTGTCACCATACTAACTTTTTATAGTCAGAGGGTTTATTTTTTCCATTGTTTGTTTATTTTACCAACCTATTACCTGAATTTTAACTTTGTTAAATTTGGGCTCTGCTTCCAGGGCAGAGGGCACACTGTCCCAAGCTTCAGGAATTTTGTGCAGCTGTTTTAAGAGTTACTTCTAGGGATCTGTAAGTTTCTAGTTCTTCCAAGGTGATATCATATAAGGAGAGTTGTTTTCTACTCTCTGGGCCTGTGTTCTTGTCTATGAGTGGCCACAAGCACTCTTTCCTACTCTGGAACTGTGAGAACAGTGACTCCTCCACTGTGGCTGCAAACTCTGCCATGCTAGTGCTTCTCATCATTTTGGGACTTCCACCCAGGACTGTGACCTGGATCTGAGTATGGGTAAAGCTACAGATTCCTAACTCAGTGCTCAACCTTCTTACCATCTGTGGGTTTAGAGCTCCAGAAGCAATTGATGCAGTCATTCCCAAGGCCTGCTCCTTGTTTGCTATGGCTAGGGCTGTGCTGGCATGACCTGCCCTAGACTGAGATCCACTCTCACCCAAGTAAGACCAAGCTTTCCTGCTGAGTTTCTAAGTTGTCTTTTATGTCTGTGGGCTGAAAGGTCTGGAAACTACCTCTGCTGCCTGTGATTCAGTTCCTCCAAGGCCTGCTTGGTGTTCACTGGGGCCCAGCCTGTACTAGATCAACCAGCACTGGACTGAGCTCTTCTCTCACTCTGGTGCAATGGACTTTTCTTGCCAGCCTTGCAAAGTGTCTTGGGCTGGAAATTTGTTTCATTCCATGTTTTTGTGAGTTCTATTACTCTAGAATTTGTTTAGAGTCATTTTTAAAGGTATATGTAGAGTTTTAGTGAGTCCTTGCTCTGCTTCTATAGCCTCCCTTCTTACCACAGTGCTTGGCACATACAAGTAATAAAGAAATGCTTTTCTTTTTTCATTCTTTTATCTATTAATTCATTTATTCAAAGTTTATTTTAACCCATTGTGAAATTCAAATGGGGAGGGGGGGAGAGACAGAATGCCATTTCCTTCCTCAGAATCTAATTTGGTTTATATTCCCAAAAGAAATCAAAGTTATGTGAGACACTAATCTACAGCAAACTGAGTAAATGAATCTTCAATCTTCAAAAGATAATGAATGTCAAAACTGGAAGTGACCTTAGACATCATCCAATCTGCTCATAATAGATAGTAGAGTATTTATTAATTGCCTAATATATGGGATGTTAAAATGCTACTGACAACAATTGTAACACATGTAAGATAAGGTTTCTGCCCCTGACTTTTTGGTGGAAGAGGTAAGGCATATTTTGAAACAAAGAACAAAAAACTTTTTTCCTTTTTAGAAGGTTAGCTGAAGTAGATTTTGTATGTAAATCTAGTGTCCTACCGAATCTTAGACTGTACAAAATAATCTGAAAATATTTTTTGAGAGTGGCAAGACCTTACAACTACAAACTCTTATTATGGCTTCCAAGCTTTGTATGGATACATATATACTGGAAAGACAACTAGACATGGAATCAGAGAACCTTGGTTCAAATCTTGAGTCTACTACTTACTAAATGTATGACCTTATACAAATTACTTAACTTCTTTGAGTCTTAGTTCCTCAATATGTAAAATAAAGAAGCTGAACTAAGTACTTGCAGAGGTTCCTTCTCTCTCTAACATTTTTTTAATATTTTATTTTATTTATTTTAATTTACATCATTCATTTCAATGAGATTTTGAGTTACAAATTTTCTCCCCATCTTTCCCCTACCTCCCCACAAAACAGCCATCCTCCTGTATGATCCCTCCCCCAATCTAATCTCTCCTATGTCCTCCCCCATCACTCCTCAAACTTTCCAATAGGGCAGGATGAATCTTCCTTCCACAGTGCATGTGAATCTTAAGTTCCAGTTGGATGTAGTTAATAATAATAGTAATAATAATTGTATATATATATATATGTATATATATATATACATATATATATATATATATACACATGTATATTTTTAACATTTGATTATAGAGCTTTAAATTCTAGATCTTTCTCTTCTTCTTTCATCA
>CM053590.1:153193673-153221578 GCA_028646515.1 Pseudochirops corinnae | reverse complement strand
AAGAATCTGGAATCTGGAGTTCCATAATCGAATGTTATGAATGTGTATCTACGTATATATATGTATGCAATTATTATTATTATTATTATTGACTACATTCAACTGGAACTGGAGATACACAGGCACTATGGTTGGAAGATCCATCCTGCCCTACCGAAAAGTGACATAGGAGAGAATAGACTGGGGGAGGGGGGACACACTGGGATGGCTGTTTTGGGGTGGTGGCTGGGGGAAAAAGGGGGAGAAAATATGTAACTCAAAATCTTGTGGAAATGAATGATGCAAACTATAATAAAATTAAAAAAATAATAATCATAAAAAATAAAAAAAATAAATTGATTTGTTTATTTACTTTTAGTTTACAAGATTCAGCTCCACAATCCCTTAAATTTCAAATTTTCTCCACCCCTGGCACCCATGGTGGCTTGCAATCAAGTATAGGATCTGCAAATACTTTCACATTGGAAATTACAACAATTTAGGTTGTAAAGAAGGGTTGTAACCAATGGAGTGAACAATGGGAAAGAAGAAACAAAACCAAACATGGAAAAGAATGAGAGCATGTAGTTTGCTTCAGTCTCCAAATGTAGATATCTCTTTCCATCCTGAGACTTGTAGAGATGTCTTATAATGGTGCGTTGCTGAGAAGAGTCCAGTTTATTAAAGTTGGTCGTCACACATAGAAAGTGTCTGTGATTTACAAATGTTTATTGATTGATTGGCCTATACTTTAAGAATATCATTTTGACATGTATAAGACAGTAAAGTTGGCACTACCTATCCTCACATGGTTCTTCTGAGAGAAAAAAAGGAGTACTCTGTAAACTTTAAAGCATATGTCTGAGTTTTATAAATATAAGTATTTAGTAACTGGTTGGCTGCAAGGGGTTTATCTAGATGTGTCAATTTACTCCATATACTCTTTTTAAATGCTAATATAATTAGATTTCTATTCACCACATACAATAATTTTTTTTATCTTTTTTTAGCTTCCTCTTGACAAAAACATAGCTCTGAAAATCATTTATATTGTTAATATTTATCACAATATCATTCTCAGATTAAATATTGCTAAAATTATTACAGGACTATGATGTTAATTTTTATTTATCCTATAAATCTGCCTTTTATTCCATCTCGTTGCACACACTTATTCAAAGCTTCCACACATTTTCACTCATCAATGTAGCTAACTCCATACAAAGGTACAGTTTATAGCTCATTCACAGATTCCCATTCTACGTGACTCTTGTTACATTCACATGAACATTGACCTTCTCTAGGTCTTTTCTAAATATCTGAACTGACCAATAGCACTCCTGTGCAACCACATTATCTCTGTTAGACTATTATTCTTCTTCCATTGGAGCTAATTGTTTTTGTATAAAAAATATGGTTTTTTCTGAAACTTTTCCCCCACATCTTGGGGTAACTTCATTTATAGAATTTTGACCAATGGGCTCCTGCCTATTATTGCTCTAAACTCAGAAATCTGCTCATCTCAAATTTAGGGAATACTTATATCGCCCAGATTGTTTTCTTCTTTATTAATCATGAATTTTAAAATAGTATGCATCCTCCCAACTTTTCCTCATTTCTACTTCAGCAATCATTTCTTTCATATTACAAAGATTAAGATTTAGTATGAGTTTCTTTTTTAACTTTCTATAAATTCTGGAAAAAATGAAATTATCATTATGAATTTGTCAGTTACATTTCTTTCAGCAAGAAGAGTTCTAGCAATGTCTAGATATTGTCATTGATTTCAGCTCTGGGCATTTCCACTAGCTGTCCATATATCTGGAATATTCTCGCTCCTCTACTCCAACTATTGATCTCCCTGGCTTCCTTTAAATTCCAACTAAAATGCAGTGTATTGTGCGAAGCCTTCCCCTAACCCCTCTTAATTCTAGAGCCTTCCCTCTGTTAATGATTTCATATTTATCCAATATACAACTTACTTTGTATATGTATGTGTTTACATGTTGTCTCCCATGTTAGACAACATGCAGACACATATATACAAAGCAATCTGTATACAGGATAAATAAGAAACCATTAACAGATGGAAGGTACAATAATTAAGAGGGGGTAGAGAAGGCTTCCTATAAAAGACAGGATTTTGGGTGGGACTTAAAAACAGCTGTGGAAATTAATAGGTGGAGCTGAGGATGGAGAGCATTCTAGACATGAGGCACAGCCAGGGAAAATTCTTGGAACCAAGAGATGGAGTATCTTTTTTCATGGAACAGGCAGAACAGGTCAATGTCACTGGATAGAAGAGTGGTACATTAAGAAAAGCTTTGATTGACAAAAAGAGCATTTTTGTATTTGATCCTGGAGGTGATAGGAAGTTGCTAGAGTTTGAGTAGAATAATGATGCAGTTTGACCTGCCCATTAGGAAAATCACTCTAGTGATTAAACAGATGATGGATTGGAGAGGAGAGAGACTTGAGGCAGGCACACCCCCAAGTAAGTTATTGCAATTTTCCAGGCATGAGGCAATGAGGTCCTGTGTTAAAGTGGTGGCATTGTCAAAGTAGAGAAGAAGGAATACATGAGAGATGTTGCAGAGGCGAAATAAACAGGTCTTGGCAACAGCTAAGATGTTAGGTGTGAGAGATTGTAAGAAATCCAGCATGATTCCTGGGTTTTGAACCTGAGGGACTGGGAAGACAGTGCTGCCAACTACAGGAATAGGGAAAATGGAGCATGAAGCATTTGGATGGAAAGATAATGACTTCTGTTTTGGACATATTGAACCTAAGTTGTCTGCCAGACATACAATTTGAGATATCTGAAAAGCTGTTGTGGAGATGCCAGATTGGAGGTCAGCAGAGAAATTGGAGCAGGACAGATAGATTTGAGAATCCTCATAGAAATGGTAATAAAATCCATGGTAGCTGTTTAGATTGTCAGGTAGTATAGAGGGAGAAGAGGGCCCAAGATAGAACCCTCAGGGACACATATGCAAGGGTTTTGATATGGAGAAGTATCTAACTAAGAAGACAGAGAAAAAGTGGTCAGATAGGTAGGAAGAAAACTAGGAGAGAGCGATATCCATAAAGAGATCTGGGCTGACATATTGCATCTACTTGCTGTGATCTCCAAGATCATCACACCTCTTCTCTACTTCTTGCAGTATGTCAGGAGAAACCTGGAATCTGGGGTAGCTTCTTTCTCCTTATCTTTCTCAGTTTTTTCAAAAATCTAAGTAAAACTCTTTCAGGGCAAAGTTCATGAAAATTCAAGAACTCTTCTGAAATTATATGTGTATTCATATTAGAGACTAAACAGTCTCCACAATTACTTTACTTGCAATTCTTTCAGTACTTAGACTTGTTACAACTGATACATAATAGAAATCCCTTCTCCTTAAGCAGAGCAGAGAACAGAGCATTGGTTCAAAGCCATCCTAAGGTATTTATTAGATGCGTGATGTTAGGCAAGTCACTTAACCTGTGTTTGCTTCTGTTTCCTAAACTGTAAAATAGGGGACAATAGCATTTCAAGGATCAAATGAGATATTTGTAAAGTGCTTAGCATAGACTGAGGGACATACTAGAAACTATAGAAATATGAGTTATCGTTATAATTGCTATTGTTGTTTTTGTTATTACTATAATTCCTTGACTCTCTGTACAACAGATTCAAAGAAGAAATTTCTGCTGCATGGGCTTAAATAATTGACTAGATAATGGGTGACTGCAATAACCCCTTTAACTCTTTCAGACTATTAGGAACTCAATATAAATTAGTACATGAAAGAAACAGAAGTTTTAAAAGATTATTCTATGCTTCTGTCTCTCAAAGACCTCCCAGATATTATCCCTTCCAAAGTGTCAGATTTCCTAGAAGTAATTCACTCTTGAGGCAATTTGACGATAGCTACCAAAAAAAACAAAAAAGAGGGAGAAGGAATTGGCAAACCATACCAGTATCTTTGCTAGAAAAACCCCAAATGGGGTCACAAAGAGTCAGAGATGACAGGAAAATGACTGAGTAACAACAAAAAACAAAAGAAATCCTGCCTAAATTTCGAAGGACTTTTAATCTCCTTCATGTAAAATTTTAGTTTGGTTTGAATTTTACTTTATCATGAATATTATCTTTATCTCCATCATCATCATCATCACTCATCAAATATTTTCACATTATCATCCAATTTGAGTCTCTTAATTCTGAAATAGAAAGGACAGAAATTATGATCCAAGAAGAGATATTCTTAACCTTTTTGTGTGTCATGTATCCCCTTGGAAATGTGCTAAAAACCTATGGAACTTCTCTTTATCCATTTAAAAAAAATGTAGAATGATTTTAAATGCATAAAATAAAGGAAATCAATAATATTTCAATGCCGTTATCAAAACTATTTTTTTTAATAACTTCATGTGCCCCAAGTTAAGAATCCCTGGTCTAGAGGCATTATGTGATAGTAGATAATTAGGTTCAGTTAGACTTCAGGAAGACAGATTCATGGGTCACATCCCACTCTTAATCTTTATGACTTGTGGATTTGTTGGCAAGTTTGATCACAACTTCTCGACTTCCTTATGCACTTAAAATAATAAGCTGTTGTTTAATGTGGCATGCACTTAAAAATACATACAAAAACCTCTTAGAGGGACTTACAGTGAAGCTCAAATTAGACAATACACCCAAGGTACTTTGTAAGCTTTGAAATACTATGTAGGTATTTAGTTGGTTGTGTAGATAGAGCTGTGGAGTTGGAGTCAGAAGACCTGACTTCAAATTTAGCCTCAGACATTTATTAACTTTGTGACCATAGGTCATTTAACCTCTCTC
Source organism: Pseudochirops corinnae (assembly GCA_028646515.1). Taxonomy (NCBI): domain Eukaryota; kingdom Metazoa; phylum Chordata; class Mammalia; order Diprotodontia; family Pseudocheiridae; genus Pseudochirops; species Pseudochirops corinnae. The sequence continues at coordinate 153,216,771 of CM053590.1, read as the reverse complement.
AGCCTCAGTTTTTTCATCTATAAAATGGAGATAATAATGGTACCTACTTCAGAGATTTGTCATGAGGACCAAATAAATAAGTGAAGTGATTTGCAAACCTTAAAGTGGATATAAATGCAATTTTTATTATCATTATTATCCTTATTATAATTATCACTTATCATTATTCATTTATCCCCTATTTTAGAAATGGGGCAACCAAAGCTCAGATTTACGGACTTGTTCAAGGTCACATAGCCTAAGAACAGACAAGATCAGCTCTCACATATCTGTTCTCTTAACTACACCATGCTGCCTAAAGAAGTTTTTAAAATGCAAAACTGTTATACCTAAAAATGTATAACAAGTAGGTGTCCTTATATTCTGGTAAACCCAAAGTAGCAAATTTGTCACAGCTCCTAAAACTGAGTTATCCTGTGAACAGTTACTTTAGTACGTGAACATTTAGGGGGGAAAATCTCCAATGTTTCTGGATGCCTTTACTGAGTATTATTGCTTGGTAGTACACATTCAGTCACTGTGTGTGTGACCGAATTCAGTATGAGCAGCTATATTTAGTGGAAATTCTTTTGAGGTGACACACGGAGATGCAATAACTCCAAAGAGGATGAAGATGACAGAGTGCTGCCAAGCTCTCAAAATCAGAAGAGGAGCATCTGAAAAGTATTTGTATATTTTGGGTAGGAAGATGGGAATGAGTTTGTGATGACTAATTACAGTGCTGGCCTATAACTGAGAAGAGTGAAATAGAATTAAGCCTCCCTTGGGTTTTGTCCCAGAGAGGATTAGAATTTAAGCAGAATGCCAATTTCCATAAAATAATATTATGAAGATGTCATAATAAAAAAAATTGAGTCACAGTTTATCTTATGAAAGCAATTCCCGAGTTGCATTTATAACCTATTTTTCAAAACAAAAATTTACTAAATCAATAAATTGGAAAGAATGGTCTTGACTCTAAATTAAGAGACAAATGATATAAGACAAATCTTCTTGGATAAAGTAATTTATATATCTGTGTGTGTGTATATATATATATATGCATATATATAAAAAACATGCATATATGCATACATCTTCTACCTCCATATGTATGTACACAGATATATACAAATATATTTACCTATAATATATATGTATATATATATATTATACCTTTTTTCTCCACAGCAAGGCTTGATCCTTTAGTCTCTCCATTCTAAGAACAGATGGAGAACTACTCAATATCCTGCCAGGTTAAATGCTAGTCTACTGGAACTCTCTTCCAACTATTTTATTTAAAAACCTCTAAACTTCTGCTTTTCTTGCCCAGTGAAGAGCTAAGCTTGTGAACCTCAAAGTCCTGTTTTACATCTAGTCTCATCTGACAAGCCTGCCCTTTCCTTTGTCTATAAGCCCAAACCCTCTAGATCAATTTATATTCCCAGCCAAGTGAGGCAAATTTAAAAAGGGACAAGACTTGAGATTTTACTCATAAAGGAAAATCCCTCTACCAGCACCTTATTCAAAATTTATGATTTTATTGAGTTGTCTAGAACACTTGAAGGTTAAATTACTACTCAGGTGGTAAGTATGATGTGAACTTAGGTCCTCCTAGCTTCGAGACAGATTCAATATTCACTATGTCATGATGTCATGATGATTCTAAACTAAATTATGAAAGCCAAACTTTGTAACAAAAGTAAGGAAAAATAGTGAAATTTAATTGAAACAAAATTAAAGAAGAGATTTATTTTAAAGTCTTGCAAAAAATGTAGCACAACATAGAAGAGAAAAAAAAGTCTCCTTCTGAGTTTTGTATTGGCCTTGCAGGACTTTAGACTGGCTCCTGGGGTTATTTTAGCTGCTGGGGTCATCTGAAGTCCAAAATCCATCACCCCTTGGTTTAGCCTTATCTGGTGCTTTTTGGCCCTCATTGATTGAATTATAAAAACATTTTAGCATGTGGGAAAGAAATTAGTCAGAAACAATTTCTAAATGTTGACCTGTTTACAGAGTGAGTGCTTGCTTCTTTCAGTTCCTGGTTTAGGAAAGGGGACTGTATTTTAAATCCTTTTATTCTTGTATCACGTATTTTTCAACCTTAAATATTAAAATAATTGTGATTGAATTTGTATACACACACAATATAATGCTCAAAAAACAATTTTTTTTCAATGGGATGACCACTTTGCAATTTGGAGACCACTGTTACAAGACCACAAAGACTACAGACTTGCTCCAAAAGACATCATCCTCCTAAACCTAAGTAAACAGATAGAGAGAAGACAGCCTCAGTCACTGGAGACCAGTCCAAGGAGTTTTGTTTTCTTTCAGTAAAGGCTAGGCCTCTTTCTGACCAAGTTCCACAGCCTGTTATTTTATAAAGTTAATTGGAGAAATCATCAAATTGATCAATGGCATTTGTCATCAATCTTCATTACATTTATGACATTTCCAAAGCTGTTATAGAAAGCATAAGGTCACAATTAAGGCAATTCCATCTTATCAAATGTAAATTATAAGTTTATATATAGAAGAACAAGAGTACTTTTAAATTTATGCTGCCACTGTTGAAGTTTAGGGTTAGGGGTGCTCAAGACCCTAAAATACCAACACACTGGGTCCTGCTGAATGAATTCAATTCAAGTTTTCTTTCAGCTGAAGAAAAGCAAAGTTTATTAAACATTTGTCATAAATGGGTACATTTTTAAGGAATCTAAGTATTTGTGATGCTTGTATTGATGAGAGAGCCAGAACAATCTGACACAGACTGAGTCTGAGCTAGATTGAATCTCAGTCACTTCATGGAGGCAATATGGATCTTATATGCCAAAAGATTGCAGGAGGGATCTAGGGGAGGTCTAGAGGAGGTGTTTGGGAAAGGTTTTTTATGTTTATTTTTAGTTTACAACATTAATTTCCACAAGATTTTGAGTTACCAATTTTCTCCTCATCTTTTCCCTCCCCCTCATACCAAAACAGTGATCCCACTGAATACTTCCCACCCAATCTGCTCCCTCCTATATCCTCTCCCATCCTTTCTCTGACTTTCTGGTAGGGCAAGATGAATCTCGATAGCCCAGTGCCTGTATGTCTTATTTCCCAGTTAAATGTAAAAAACAATAACAATAATAATTTTTAAAAACATTTTATTTTAAAACTTTGAATTCCAAATTCTTTCCCTTCTTCCCTCATCATCCACCCTTTCTGGGAAGATAAGCAATTTGATATAGGTTGTATGTGCATAACTAAGCAAAATATTTCCATAGTGGATATATTCCTGTTTTGCCTTCTGATTGTTCAAAAATATCAGGGCAATTTTCCTTGAGAATTTCTTGAAGGATAATTCCCAGGTTCTTTTTTTTAGTCATGGCTTTCAGGTAGAGCAATAATTTTTAAATTATCTCTCCTGGATCTATTTTCAAGGTTTTTCCAGTGAGATATTTCACATTGGCTTCTATTTTTTTCATTTCTTTGGATCTGTTTAATAGGATCTTGATTTCTCATAAAGTCATTAGCTTCCATTTGCTCCAATCTAATTCTGAAGGAATTATTCTCTGCAGTGAGCTTTTGAAATTCTTTTTTCCATCTGGAAAATTCAGCTTATTAAGGCATTCTTCTCCTCATTGGCTTTTTGGGCCTCTTTTGCCATTTGAGTTAGTCTATTTTTTCAGGTGTCATTTTCTTTATTCAGTTTGTTGACTCGCTTCTCATGATTTTCTTGCATCATTCTCATTTCTCTTCCCAATTTTTCCTCCACTTTTCTTACTTGATTTTCAAAATCCTCCATGAGCTCTTCCATGGCCTATAACTAGTTCATATTTTTCTTGTAAGCTTTTGGTGCAGGAGTTCTGACTTTGTTGTCATCTTCTGATTGTATGTTTTGATCCTCTTTGTCTGTAAAAGAGGATTCTATAGTCTGATTGTGCTTCCTCTGTTTGCTTATCTTGCCAGCCAATTACTCGACTTTTGAGCTCTTTGCCATGGTAGAACTCTCCTTCCAGAGTGGAGAGCTTTGTCCCAAATAGCTGGGGTTTTGCAGCTGCCAGAGCTATTAATTGGATACCCTCTCTGCAGCCCCTACAAGCTCTGGCACACTGGCCTGACACCCCAGGACCTCCACCCAAGACAGTGATCTAGATCCAAGTAAGGTAAAGCAAAAGCAATTACCCTCTGAATGGTCACTTAGTCCCCCCATGATCTAGAGGCCAGAAGCTCTGAAGCAGCCACACAGCTGCATGGCTGCCATGTTTCCACCACTTCTAATTCCAGGGGCAGAGGCTAGACGAGGATCCCCAACCCCCCCTAGTCCCAAAAGAGCTCAACACTGACCTTTTACTTTGCTTTGGCATTTGTGGGTTGATAATTCCGGAAACTGCCACTGCTACTGGTGATACACTCTCCTGAAGTCCTCTCCAGCCACTGCTGGTAGGGCTGTCCTGGGGCTAAAACCGTCAGCTCACATGGATATGGGCTCAGCTCCCAGCATGCTGTGATGAATCCTTCCTGTAGGCCTGATGGGCTGCCTTCGGTGGGAGATTTGATTCTCTCTGTCACGTTGTGTGTTCTGTATCTCTAAAATTTGTTTAGAGTCATATTTTATAGGTATTTGAGGTGGTTATGGGGGGAGCTCATGGAGTTTTCCTTCTTCTATGCCACCATCTTGCCTCTGCCCCCCCTTGGGGAAGGTTTTGAGGAGAAATCTAAGAAGGACCTTGAGGGGACTGAGGTCAGACTCTAGGAAGCAAGAGAATGGGATTACGGGTGGGAAGTAGCAGAAGGCTACCTGGAGATAACAGACAATGGAGGGCTAGGATAATTTAAGGGTAACAGATTTGGTCAAAGATATTTTGATAGGCTTAAGGGTGGGAGGTAACTAAAAGCTACCTGGAGATAGCAGACCTTGGAGCTCCAGGCTATGTTAAAGGTAACAGAGATTCAGTCTTGATGATCATGGAAGGCTTATGGTCTCAGGTGAATGCCAGATCCAGTGGGAGGATTCAAGGAGTTCAAGGGGGTTCTCAGAGACTATACCCCATCACCACAAATAGCCTAGTGTACTTACTTTGGTAACAGTTTTGCTTATTCACTTTAACCCAGGAGCTCACCTCAGTTTCTTTGCTTTGATGTCAAAATGAAAGAGTTTCGCAAAGCACTTCATACACTAGTAGCTGTTATCTGGGCTATTATATAATTTTACTTATTCTAAACTCCTAAAGAATCTAGTATCAAAAAATACGAGAATGATATTTGCAGAGATAATGAAATCACAATATTGAAATGACCTTTGGATTTTGATTTTTCCAGTATACCTAATATTGAAATTAAATTGATGATGCTGCATAGTAGTTCTCTCATATTTAATTTTTTTTTTCTTCTTTGCTATGAGCAAACAATTTGGTCAGCTACAGTCACAGGTCATATTAGGAGTGATTTGATGGAGGGATTTTACATATTTAAATTTCTTATTTTAAATGTATCAGCTGTTATCAGCTATGCAGAAAAAGACTTCATGATTTCCTAGAATCTTGAGATCATAAATATTAACACATTTTCTTACTAGAGATTACATTTTTAATAAAATAAGGAAGCCTAAGCTTTTTACTCCAGTGTCAAGAAAGAAGAAATTTGCACACTGCTAATTTGTTGAATGAGCTGGCATATTTCATTGCTAGATTGGGTGGACTTAATTCTTCTTCTTTTATAATGAAATAAATACCTTCTTTGCCTATGTTCATCTTCCTAAAGACAAATACTATGAGATGATGAGAGACTTTTGCAGGCAATCCCACTGATAATTCTGTTTCTTTCTATTAGATATACTGTACTCATTTGGAGAATGAAATGGATTATTCTTTTCACAGAGGGATTTCCTTTCTTAATAACAATCCATCAATATACTGTTGAGTAATAAAAAGAGCTCTAGGTATAACACGATGGTAATATTAAATTCTTCTCACCTCAAACCTCTGATGATACCATAAACCTTTTGAGGGGTTCAGCAATAAAAGAGCAGGGGGTCAGAGAACAGAAACAATCTTACTATAATTTCTGTTTCTTATACCTATCTTCTTAACTAAAGAAGTATGCTAGTTGAGACAAAGTTGCGAGTTTAATAATTCTGCCTTTGTTCTTCAGTAGAAAAAGACACACACAATAACCCATGTATATCTGGAGTTTTTGTGAGCAGAAAAAAATGATCAGGCAGCCTTTCTAAACCCTGACTTTCTTTGGTAGTAGGAAGGCATGAAGTCTAGATTACCCTACCCCCATCCAATTGTGAGAAATTCATTTTTTTTTTCTTGTAACCTTAAACTGTGTGTAGGGGGTAGGGACAAGTAGACCAGAAAAGTGTTATTAGTGAAGGAAGGAAAAGAGGATAAAAGCTAATTGGCCACACCTTGGCAATAAGGAAATCTTTTTGATCTAAATTTCTAAAAGATAAGGTTTAAGATCATCTGGTAGGCTCATAATTTTAGGAAACATTGTGCCATTGTATCTTATCATGGAATCCTTTGATAGTCTTTCTGCCTACATTAAGCAGGACTTTTCTCCTATCTCACTTCTATAAGACTTGGAACTTTTTTCATTGATCTGATAATCAAAGAGATAAAAAGCTAAGCAGAGCTTGTTTTCAGGTTACATGTACACTGCTAATATCTAATGGATTTGTTGCTTCTCCAGGGAAGTGTTAGTTAACTCTGGAGAATATTGACTTTGTGCAGAGTAGAAGGACAAGAATGACTGGGCAATTACTTCTGCTCTTTCCTATCTTTAAGAGGGTTATTGAGATAAAAATTATAGCTATCTATTAAACACCAGATATTCACAGAAGCACAGTGATCCTTTGGAGTTCCAAATAAAAATCACTTTTTGCTTCATCAGTAAAGGTGGGAAGAAGTTCTTGCTCCACATTGGGATGGTTTAATCTAGAGAAGATTAGCTCCCTTCTCTCCAAATGTTAACCCACAAAAACCTGACAAGTATAGCAAACAAACATTTATCAAAGCAAGGAGTAAAACAGTAGTTAAGAAAGTTATGTAGAATAGTTTAGACAATGGAATACACAATGAAAAGGGGCTCTGTGACCTAGGAGTAAGATAAAATCTCAGTCCTTTCAAGGAGATAATGATCTCACCTTTGAAGTCTGTTCTACCAATAGCTAGAGGTATTTGCTTTCCCCACATGTCTGTAGTTCAGGGCAAATTTCCATCTAACATTCAAAGTTCACGCCTTCTCTCCCTTCACCACTCACTCCTCTCTCTTTTTCTCCATCTCCCTTTTCTCTTTTAGCCAAAGTCTCTCAACTAACCAGGTCACATCTCCCTCTATATACATATCACACAGTTATAGCCTTGTCCTTCAGGGTATAGGTCAACTTTACCTGAGTAGGGTTCAAAGAATACAAGATGCTGCTGCTGCTGCTGCTCCAGCTGCTGTTAAACGAGCAAATCACAAATCTCAGAATTGTGAGGTCATCTAGTCTAACCTCTTCAAAATTTCATTTGATAGCCTCTGAGATGTGTTTATACAAGCTATAGTTGAAAATTTTAATGAGATAACCACTTCCCACCTAAGAATTCCATTTCACCTCAGGATAGCTCTAATTGTTAGGAAGTTTTCCTTACTTAAAGTCTTTGAAAAAAAAAATCTAATCTTTCTTCTATGAGTCCCTCAAATACTGATGCTTACATGGCATGTTTACAATCTCATCAATATCCTATTTATCTTTCTCTGGACATGTTATTTATCAATATCCTGCCTAAAATGTGATATCCAGAAAAGAAGACAATATTTTTAAGTGCAGTCTAATTAGGGCAGAGGGTCAAGGACTATCATACTTGTGTTAGGCAGTAGGCCTTTCTTAACACAGTCAAAGGTCACATTAGCATTTTAAAAATTGCCACATTTTTCTTTTGCAGTTTGAGCTTGAAATCTGCAAAACCATTCAGTTATGTCTCACACACAGTTGTCTAGTTTTCTACATCCTGTATTCATAAGTTGATTGTGTGAACTTTAAATATATATACACACATACATACATATTATATATACATAAATATATGTGTGTGTGTGTGTGTGTATAATAGATAAAGATAAATATTCCTTTTAATTTTATGTAAGTCCATCATCTCGGATGGTCAATTTTTTATTTTGGAGGGGCTCTTGATTCTGTCATCAAATGTGATAGTGATTACTCCCAGTTTTGTGTCATTTGAAAGCAAGCTTTATCTAAGTGCAAGACCTGAGTACACATCCCAGCTCTGCTACTTACTAACTCAGCAATCTTGGACAAGGCACTTAACTGCTAATAGCATCTGTTCTGGGTTTTTGGTTTTTTTTTTTGAGATTTCCAACCTTGATCTAAGAGTTGATGCATTATTATGGTTTTCTTTTTACTCTCGTATTTGTTAACTCTTAAAACACTACATGATGCAGTGGAAAAAATGTTGGATTTGTAGTTATTTGGCATGTTCAAATCCCTGCTCTGCCATTTACTACCTATGTGGCCTTGAACAAGTCACTTAAATTCTGTGATCTTTGCTTCCTACTCTTTAAATACAGGGAGTTGTACTAGTTTCATTCTGAGGTCTCTTCCAATACTGAATTAATGTCCCAGTGATGTTTGACAAATAATATAGTGGAAATTATTCTCCCTTTACACACATTGGCACTGTTAATGATAAGAAAGCCAGGCCTATCCTGGGTGTATTTCTTTGAGTATCTGTAGAATGACATAGGTTAAGAAGCAAAAGAGAATTCAAGGATACTGCCTTAATAGCTGCATCTGTAACAGTCACCATAGTGATAGCTCACATTTAGGTCATATTTTAAGGTTTGCAAACTTTTATATACATTATCTCATTTGATGTGTTTCTATTTCTTTTTAATATATTTTTATTTATTCCCTTTTTTTTAATCTGCCTATCCTCACTTTCTTCCGTCAAGTACTAAATTCCCTGAATGCAGTCTATACTTCATCAGTGTTTTTTAACTAACATCAAAGTAAAAAAATCAGGCAGATAGAGGTGACTGGATTGTCCATTAAAAGTGCCTTCCAAGCTAGTTAAAATTTTACAGGCTCAGAATTGTAGATGCATCGCTAACTTCTGAATAACAATAAACATGATATCTTATGATTCTAGCAATACCTAGGCACTGTTGTGAGATTATAAATAAAGGATGAAATTATTTCTTTAGTTAGATAATCTACAAATGAGTTTTTAGTTTGTTAAAAAATGAATTTGACTTGAGCTCAAAAGATATAATAAGGATGGATTCACATTATTCTAAAAACTATCTAGCATGCTGTTTAAGATGTAAAACACAAAGAATCATGTATTGGAGTCACTGCTGAGTGTGGGTTTTACTGAATATAAATTCACTTACTTATCAAATACATTGGTATTTGAGCAAGAATGAATGAGTATGCAGGTATGCTCATGTACTTGCTAATGTTATAGAAAAAGGAGAGCAAAAAATATACTAACTTTTGTTGAAGCACTAGAAAAATAGATTTCTCACTTTGTTTTTGTAAAATGTTTTTGAACAACTTTTGTAAAGCTGAAGAATAACAAAAACAAGCAATTCTACCTATATGTATGAATTAAATATGTACCATATGGAAGGTGCTGGGGATACAAATGCTAGAGTGGAGTTGATTAATTTACACAATCAAGTCAACTCACCCAATTTATCACTCAAAGGTGATAAGTCACCTAGTCAACCTCATTTGTAGGCGTTGGCCTCTTTAAAAAGCCCTTGGAATTGTGACATTTTTCCCCCTTTCTATTATAAATGTTATTATGACATTAAAAAAAAAAGAACTTTTCTTTACTATTCCCCGTGTTTTATATATGTCCAGATGCAGCTTATTACTTTTTCATGGCTGTTTTAAAGTGTGATTTCCATTGCTTTTCATCACACCATAAGTATTTGGTGCTGACACTTGAAAGGTGCTAATGTAGTACAAGAATATGTTGGGGCCAGTTTAAATCAACTCCTGAGAGCCAATTGTTAAATTTTCATTGTTAGCATTTATACCTTGAAACATGACAAATCCTGCAATTGATGGCTTGATTGTTTTGTTATTGGTTTTGCTGTTTAAATTTTTAAAAGACCATGTCAATGCAAATGAAACTTACAAGTTTGTCATGTGTGATTTTGTTTTTAGCTATTTGTTAAACATTTACCACTACCCCTTTCACCTATTGACCCTAAAATTTCTGAGGCTATGAGTTCAAAAAGTATATTAACTTTCTTACTGGATTGTATTTCTTTTTCCTTTAAAGGACAAAGTGGTACAGCTCTTTGTCATTTTACTTTTTCTAGGTTTTAAATATCCTCTAATTTGATTTAATTTTTATTTCTCTAATTATTAATGACATGGAATTTTTTCTATGGCTATAGATATCTTGGATTAATTTTTTTCTTTTAAAACCTTCCTGTTTCTATACCTTGGCCATTTATTTATTAGGAAACAGCTTTTATTCTTGTGAATTTGAAACATTTCTTCATATATCTCAGAAATTAGAACTTTATCAAAGAAAATTGCTACAAATATTACTCCCAGTCAACTCTCTCTTCTAATTTTAGCTGTTCAGTGTTGTGTCCCCCAAAAATACTTTTTACTTTTTGTAATCAAAATTATAAAATTTAGTCTCTATCACTTATTTGGTCATGAACTCTTCTTTATGCATAGATCTTAAATTTAAAATCTTGTTTATTCCCATAAATTGTGCATGGTATAACCTTTATAAACGTGTATGCTAGTGTCAGCTTACATCAGCTTAAGAGAGACGATTGTTAAATTTTCTTTGTAATTATTTTTCCCTTAGAAATCAGCAAAGACTAGAAGCCAAGGCTTGATTTGTTGTTTTACAGAATGTCTAGTCTTGAGGAATTGATGGAGAAAATATTGATAATACAGATTAAATTTAAATATATATATATATATATATATATATATATAATACATTTTTGGAGAGTTCATTGTCAACCATTTATCCAACACATGCTTTTCTTTATATCTGAGTTAAATGTCCATTTGGAGCTAATCTTGCTATATAATATGAGGTATTTATCTAAACCTCATTTCTTCTAGACTGTTTTACAGTTTTCCTAGCAGATTTTTGTCAAATTCAATTTCCATGGGAGATCTTTTTTGTAGGTTCTCTTCTTTGAGTTTATCGAACATTCATGCATTGTGTTAATTTGTTGCTATGTGTACTTAATCCATTCCACGGATCAATCAAATAGTTTCAATGATTCTTGCTTTGAGTGCTTTCTCATACTAGTAGACACCCTTTCTCTCAGGTTTCTCTCCCCTTTAGTGCCCCAAAGTCTTTGTCTGTACCCTTATGCTGACCTGGAGCTAGAAATTTAGTAAATTTTTCCCTTTTTTTTTCCGTATTATTATTCAGTCTGGTGGGTGCATTTTCCAAAATTTATTGGAGTACTTGTAAGGGAGAACTGAACTGTTCTTCCTCCTACTCTATCATTTTTGCTAGTCTCATCTTATAAGTTTTCATCTTGGCCCTGGAGAATAGATGAAGAAACACATTTACCTCTTCTCAGCAGAATGGAGGAGTAACATAGATTCAGAGTTTTCCATATGCCATCAGAAATCACTGCTGTATCAGTTCAAAAAAATCTGAAGATAGGTTTTCTTCACTATTTAATAGTCATCATTATTACTGATACTTCAAGGACCCATGATTTCATCAGTGTGATTACTTGCTCAGTCAAACTCAGGTAACAAATTATCTATAACTTGGTAGATGGATGATGGTACTGATGATGAAAACAGTGATGATGACAATGACAATGACTAATGACATTGTTTTGTGTTTAGCAAAGAGATTCAAAGATACTATCTCACTTGATCCTCACAACATCTCTGTGAAGTTATTAGTTTTTGAGAGGAAAAAAAAAAAGATTACAGCATAGTACAGCTTTTAGGCAAGCATCTCTGAACTAAGCTGAATTTTTTGTCAGGTAACAGACATACAGTCTATATGCCACCTTTTAAATCTGGTGGCACCAATAAAAGATACTTGAGTTACTTTCAAGCACCCAAGATAACCACCACACCACAATGAAGCATTGGAATAGAAGTTTACACTAACATAAGGTTTATGAATCTACTTTCTATTAGTTTATTTTAAATGATACTGAAATTTGAGCCCCTAGTTTACCTATAAAAATTTACTGGGAATGGTCAATGCTTTAGTGACAAAAAAATTATTTTATTTTATCCTACTTAGTTGAACTATGTAAATATTCGAAAAAGAAGCAATAGTGAAAGGATCAACTGAAACTTGACTCTTAGAAAGAAAAAGCTTGCATTCTTTCATTTTGGAAATATGATTACCCCCCCCAAAAAAACTAAGCAAGAAATTAACAACATGAAGATTGTTTAGGATAAAACATTCTTCATTTGTCTTGGTAGAGTGTTGGACATTGAATATTGCATACATTATCAGATGCAGATACCATGTTGATTTGATTTATTTTCTTCATGACCAGAAAAAATTTTATTTTTTGAGATATTGAAAATTGTTCATGGTTTTAAAAAAGACATTCACAAAACTTTTTTGAAAGTTTTAAAAAATGTTTGATTTTTTCAGTTCCTTTGGTGTTGTACTGTTAAAACAGAAAGAGACAGAGAGAGAGAGACAGAGACAGAGACAAAGACAGAGAGACAGAGACAGAGAAAGACAGAGAGAGAGAGACAGAGACAGAGAGAGATAGTGACAGAGACAGACAGAGACAGAGACAGAGAGACAGAGACAGAGACAGAGACAGAGTGAGAGAGAGAGAGAGAGAGAGAGAGAGAGAGAGAGAGAGAGATCCATTAACAGAGAAGTTATATTAATGGCATTCTCTTTTTGAAGGTCATGGAGGAGAACAAAGATATATAATGAGAAACAGTACTAAGGGTACATAAATGGGCTAAAAAGAGATTCATTTCACCATGTGTATTAAATGTAAGTTCATTCACATACACATAGCTGTGTGGGTTGTGCAAACCCAGAAAGCAAAGAAAAAACCTGCACACCATGAGCAATGTACTGGCACATATGGGAACAGCTTAATTATCTGGTCAAAAATATTGCTGTGCTAGTTGTAGTCTCAGCATGTTCTCTTTACAGTGGGGATATGACATCAGCAGTACAATCAGAGTGGCAGCCCAGGGTGACTTTTTGAGTTGTCTGAAAATTACAGGTTCAACATGTCCTTTGTTTGGAACTTGCTCACTGCAAATGGTGTGCTGAATTAGAACATTGGTGGTTATTGGATCTCTTTGAAAAGCATTAAAAAATGGGTTTTGTTAGTTTGTCACAGTGTCACTATGGAATTTTAAAATACACACATATAAAAACAGACTATAATGCTGGTGAATAGAAACCTTGATAAAGTACGAACTGTATTCTATTTTAATGATAAGAATCACTGCTGAACTCAAAAGACTGCAGAACTCTCTCTCTCTCTCTCTCTCTCTCTCTCTCTCTCTCTCTCTCTCTCTCTCTCTCTTTCTCTCTCTCTCTCTGTCTCTCTCTCCGTTTCTTCCTCTCTCCCTCCCTCTCTCTCTCTCTGGCTTGAATCAACTCTGGACCTATTCACAAGGACTGATCAGGTTCTGCCCTGGGAATGCCTTGTTCCTAATGAGTAGCATGACACTCTCTTTTCTCACAATCTTTGGCTTACTACCCTATAACTCATCCACTTTTAGATGATTCAACTAAAGAGTAAAATTTGGCTTATATCTATGATCTCCCCAAAAGGGTGGAAGCAAAGGGAAGATGCTCAATGTACAATATAAATCAGGTGTGTAATACATATTGAATTCTTATATACAAAAGAAAAAAATGCACAATATTTATATGCATGCATTGACAAAATAAAATCCAAAAAGATTAAGTAGCAATTTGTCAGCTGTTACTGTCTCCAGGGAGATTGATAGATTAAATTTACTAGAACATAAGGCTGTTTTCAAGATGGTGAATAGGCACTGGTCATGTCTGTTATCCAGGTGTGCCAGAGCATTTGCTCTTTCTCCTGTCAGTGATCATCTATTTGAATACAATAACTTCCTCTGCCACCCATAATTTCATGGGCTTCTTCAACTCATAAGATCACCACTAGGTGGATATAGGCATGTACATCCTGACATGGATGTTCAATCACCTAAAACATCCTGTCCCAAAAAACATTGTTGGTCAAGATCAAGGGCTTCATCATCCTCAGATCTACCAAATGGCCAAGCTAGCACACATGGTAGGTTCAATTCAGGGTGGCCAGCTTTGTAAGTCCAAATTACATTATATTTTCGGTTATCTCTGTGCTGAACATTCCCATCAATAAAATAATCAAGAATCATTTATTTTATTAAGCACCTATGCACTACACACTATGGTTCATGTTAGGGGCACAAAGACAAAAATGAAACAGTCTTTGTAGTAAATAGCTTACATTCCATTAAACACAAAATACGTATCAGGTAGTTAGAGAAAGGAGGTAACTAGCTATTGGGGTGAAGGGATAAGGAAAGGAGACAGTCCTTGAGCTTATCTTAAATATAGTAATGAATTCTATTATGAGGAAAGAGGGGATTTGAGGAATGGGGGATGGTCAGTACAAAGATATGGAGATGAAATTTTGCTAAGCCACTGAGCACAGGAAGTTGAACAATGTGTAATGAAGCTGGAAAGATTTGCTATAGCAAGACTGTAATGGTCTTTAAAAGTCAAGCTAAAGAGCTTATGTTTTATCTTAGAGGCAACAGGGAGTGGCTGTAGTTTAGGCAGCCTCATGTTTTAAGAAAATTAAATTGACAGCTAGATAGATGACAATTTAGAGTGGGGAGAGTATTGAAATCAGGGAGTCATATTGAAAAGTCATTAAAATAGTTCAGACAAGAGGTGATGAAGGCCTGAACTAAGGTGGTGTTTATGTTAGTGGGGATAAATGACATATACATGAGCACGGAGATTTGATGTGTTCATGTATAATACTATGTATGTGTAAACATATGAACATATATATATATATGATACATACCTAAAGACACTCAGTCCTCAACTTTTCCAGAGGTAATATTTCAAGAAAATGTGTGAAAATACAAAACACTAATGTTGATATGTTGAATGTATGGGAAATAAAGGATTATGTACCTATGACCACTAAAAACTGTAACCTTTTGCTAGAGATCACTGAAAATGAACTTTTTACCTACAATTCTTTGTAACAAAACAATAATTCTGATAATAGGCACTTTTTGACATAGTAACCATGAAATAACCTATAAAATGCTATACACAAAATAAAATTGGTAACATGCAAAACATATTTTTATTACTAACAGTTCTCTGGAATTCCATGAATTTTTATGCCAACTTCTCAATAAAGAAAACAAAAAACAATAACATTGATTTCAGATAGTATTCACTTTTCATAAATCATAAAATCTATAGTATCATAAATGCTGTACAATAAATAAAATTCTTAAAACTAAAACACTTTTAAAAATTTTCTTTTGTTTTACTTTTCTTACCTTCTACTGTGTTCAGATGGCTTTATGTGAGCATCCTCTCTATCTTGGCTATGAAAACCAAGGGAGAAGTTGCTGGGAATTTAGTCACTGCTATCAGAAGATGCCAAGATTGGCAAGATCTCAACATCACCTCTGACACCTGTTCTTCATGGCAGGTAGAAGGTATTGGACATCATGAAGAACACACCAGCATAATTTATCAATGACCATTGCTCTGCATGCCATTTGAGATCCTTAAGAGTCTTGGAGATGGGAGCAAGACAGAGGGGAATTGAAATTTAACTTTGAGACTGCAATGAATGATGGCATTGGCAGCCTTAGTGACTAGCCAGTTGGTCAATTAGGCCAACAGTAGCTGCAGACGTTCTGCCACAAAATTTATGTAACACCTTTATTTTCTCAATAACCCACATCACTGACTACACATTTGGACTTAGAGCCCAAAGGCCTTCCACTATACTTTGAAAATAGAATTGTAGTTTATAACTTTTATTTTAAAGACAAATAATAACAAAAATACACAATGAGTGCACAAGGGAATTCTTTATGTTAAAATGATAGGATGTAAAAAACCAGTGAAATGCCTAGGAAGATACCAACCACTTCACAAACTTGCATGCATCATGCCTCTCATTTTTTTTTTCTTTTCTGTTCATAAGCCATAAGTGTGTGCAGTTGCAGAAGTGAAAACGAGGTTGTTAATTAAACTCAGATCATTAGAGCAAGCACTTAAATTACATATCTACTACACTAGGAAGGAGAAACATCTAACTGAAAAAGAAACAGCCTCTTCTCTCAAGGGCTTTATATTCTACTGGGGAGGATAAGCATACAACAAGATAAATAAAATACAAAATACAGATACAAAATACAAAAATAGATACAAAGTAAGTTTATGAAAAGATGGCACACTTTTGACTAGGAGCAGGCAGAATCAAAAAATTGAACGTGCTATTTCAGGTGTGATCTGGTCAGAATATAACTCACTAAGGTGATTATATTCTTTGTTCTGAACATTACAGTTATATTATTGAAGCCTATCATTACCATTTTCCCCTTCTTGAACATTCCTATATACAAACAAGTCCAGGTACATATAAATAGTTCTGTGCATATGTATATATTGAAAACAAAAATTAATACCATAATTCATAACTCCTAGGTATATATACATAATCGCACCATAAATAACCCTGACTTATAGAAGCTTGACCATGTATGGGGCAACTGTCCTTTCCATTTCATTCCAAATACCACTATCATTGTCAAAGTTATTGTCTAATCTCTGAACAGTTGTTGTCTCACCATTAATTTCTATGAACATCAATGTCTGGCTCACTTTTCTAAAACTTGGCTTTGATTGTGT
The DNA here is from genome assembly GCA_028646515.1 of Pseudochirops corinnae. Taxonomy (NCBI): domain Eukaryota; kingdom Metazoa; phylum Chordata; class Mammalia; order Diprotodontia; family Pseudocheiridae; genus Pseudochirops; species Pseudochirops corinnae. The sequence goes on along the minus strand of CM053590.1, from coordinate 153,199,867 downwards.
CTGTAGATAACCACTGAAGTCTCTTTCAGATCTAAATCTATGATCCTCTGCTCAAAAATCGTCAGTAACTCCTTACTGCTCAGAGAATGAACAGAGCCCAGTAGCCATATTTAAAAAATATCTAGGGACTCAGTGTTCATGAGAATGAAACAATAAACACAAAGAAACCAAAATGATTTCCACTAGTAGACATCTTGGGTTTTTAAATTTATTTTTAAGTTTTATTTTATTTGGGGGTTTGGTGGTTATTGTTTTTACATTTTAAACATTTATATTACTCCTACTTCATGTGAGATCTCTTATAACAACATAAAACAGCTAAGTAAAACTGATGATATAGTGTCCTCATCTGAAAGTACATTGAATATTTCAGATCTCTATTTTTAAAAAATTAACAGAAATATATTTTTCTCCTTTCCATCCTTCACCTCACTGGAAAAAATAATAAAGAACATTTCTTATAACAAATATGGATCCTCAAGCAAAAAAAAAGTCCCTCAGTGATATTTGTATATGTATTTTGTATGTGTATAAATTCCAGATAATGCATAATATATATTTCATATATAATATACTATATATTGTAAAATTGTATGCCTTATATATACATATCTCCTATACTATAAATCCAGAACATCTCTAATAGATGCCATATTTTATCACAGATCCTATGGAAATGATCATAGTTCTTATAGATTTCAAAGTCGTTTTTACATCATTATTGCATAAATTGTTTTCTTTGTTCTGCTTATTTCATTTTTAAACGCAAAATTCTTCAAAATTATTCTTTTTAAAGATACTAATATTTTAAGTTGTTCTTCTGGTTCTGATACTTCACTCTATGTCTTTCCACGTCTTTTTGAAAGTACCTATATTTCATTTCTTAGAACATAATAGTATATCCTCACATTCATCCTCTATGACTTATTCAGCCATTCCATAAATAACAGACATCTTCTTACTTTTTACTTTTTAGCATTACAAAAACAAAGCTGTTGTGATTATTTTTCACAAAAAGGAACATCTCCTGTTTCTTTGATTTATTTTGGTTAAAAGTGGGTTAAAGGGAATGACTTCCTGGTTTGAAATAATTTGTATATGTGCTAGCTACTCCTTGTTATTTTGGCCCACAACTCTTCCATTGCAGAAGCCTTGGAGACTGAGCTTCTCAGTCCATATCATGTTCTAGGCAAAACATATGCTGTAGGTGGTAAGCATGCTCATCAGTTAAAACCTCTACACTCTCCTTATCTGGAATCAACTTTTGATTTAACACAGCTTCTTTGGGCTGCATTTGCAAGCTCCACACTGTTTACTTCCATTCTGCATAAGCTATTCCTTCCAGTAGGGCACCTGGTATTTTCATCATCATTATGTGAGAATTATATTCCATTGTGGTTAGGAAAAGTCCCTTCAATTGTTGCTTACCTTTCAAAAATTCCTTGGGCATCAAGAAGGCATAGTGGACAGGGCACTGGACCTGGAGTTTGAAAGGCCTGAGAACAAATATGAATATACACCCTTACTATCTCTGTGACTCTGGGAATATCTCTTGCTTTTTTGTAAAAATAAAAATAGAGAGGTATTAATACTTTATTGTAAGATCCTTAAAATATGATTTAAACTGTCAGAGTAACCAGTTAAACATGATAATGAATAAGATTTTTTTTTGCATTTTAGAAGTGTCAAATATTTTTCAAAATCAAGCCTTTCATAAAAGCTTGTTTGTTTACTTTGCTTAAAATATTATAGATTATGAAGAAAGCTTTAATTGTAAGGGATTCAGATGGTCTTAATGTCTCACTGAGACTGAAGTCTAGACTTGCCCTGGGTGACTACAGTCTTACCTCATTGCATCTTTCCATTCTTTTTCATGTTCCACTTCTTACTGACAGGTGACTTAAGTTCTATTCACAGTGAACTCTTCACTATGATCCCTGATCAAATGCTGCCTTCCTCTTCAACTATAAATCCCACCCTCTCCTATATCTTTGACAAGTTTTATCCATTAAAACAACTCTTTAAATAATCTTCTCTACTGAACAAAATCTTTTAATAAATTCTTCCCTTATAAAGTCCTTCTTCTGAAGAAATTTATCCCTCTATAACACTTTGGCAAAATTTTATCACATTTATCACATACTTTCAAGACTATAGTTAATCCTACGCTTGGGTCTTAATGCATGAATCTTATCTTATTCATCTTTTTAACCCTTATAATGGCTATGACAATGCCATATATATAGTATGTTCCTGATAAATGTTTTCTAAATGAAAAAATCAATCTAAGGAAGGTTTTTTCCCCCTCAGAATATAGAACACTTTTTTCAGCTAATTAGCTGAATATGTGTTTCAGTCAACCAAGTAAACTGCACAAGGGAAGAAACCATGAGATGACTTCTATATCTATTCCAACCATTAGTGTAGGGATTTTCATATGACAATAAAAATTGCTAAATGAATGAATGTAGAAATGCCTGAAGACTAGGGTGGCTTTTGTAAGGCCAAGCATGAGTAGCTTTACAGAGGTCTGCTGCTGTAAACAGCTTTAAGTTTCTTATCACATAGTATAGTGAACTCATACATTCAGCAGTAAACTAAAGCAAAACTTTCACAGAAACCAAAGTACAGTACTTACAATGATATAATATAACCTATCACTAAAGTAGTCACATAGTTTTAAACAAAAGATACCATTCAGTAAGTCCTTAAGGAGCAATCATCTTTAAGGGAAACAAAGTACAAAGGTCTCCCACCCCTAGGTCATATTGTTGTAATCTCATCAGTCAGAAAGTCTTTATATTGCTTGGAGATTAGCTTCCAATCATCCTTAATTCAATCACCCTTAAGGGTCACAAAATTCAAAGTACAAAGTTCCCCCACAGTAAATCATGATCTTGTCAGTCAGCACTAAGTAACCAAGGAAAGGTCCTTTCATCTTAGCTTGAGGCTGGCTCTCAAATTCCTTGGTTCTTCTTCCATGCTTCCAGCTCTTGCCTGAATTCACTCAACCATCTCCTGGATTCACAGGTAGGCAGTTCTCAGCTCCTTGTCCAGCTCCTCATCTAGCTTCTTGTCCTAGTTCCCATTCCATAATGAAGCTCATGGTGACCAATCCACCTCAAGCCCTTCGAAGTTTTTGTTTCTTGGAAAATGAAGCTTAACAGAGCCACAGCAGCACACATTTCTGGCACCATCATCAATTTACTTTCTGCCTGTGAAATAAACAGAGACCCACGAACAGGGTCTGTGAAATCAACACAAATCATCAGTAAAGTCCCAAGACCTCTGAAAACATCAGTAAAACCCTCTTTCAGGGGTTCTGAACCAGCAGCAAGGTCCCAGGGCTTCTGTAATAGCAACAATATCCACTATCAGCAGACAGGTCTGATAAAGTAACATCAACACAGGCAAACAAAGTGTTAGCACTACAGCCATATTTGTTCCTACTTCTTCTCAGTTCCAGCTGTGCTTGAGCTTTTTATATGTCATTAACTCCTTCCTGTTCCACCCACTTCTTATGCCTGTTCTGGTCCTTGGCAAGTCCCTCCCACTGTGGGCTTCACAGTTTCTGTTTCTTAACAAAGACTTGATATAATCATAGACAAGGCCGAAAGTCACTTGAACTGAAGCAAGGTGCTAAATCCTCCTTTGCTTGATATTACAGCTTTATGTAGGAGGTTATGAATGAGCTGAATTTTGAAGAAAAACTAAAAAAATCTAAGAAACTTAAGGAAGGAATACATATGGGGCCACCAGTTCATAGGCTTAAAGCCAAGGGGTAGAGTGTTGTATGTGAAGAACAATGAGGCCAGTTTGGTTGGGCAATATAGTATTTGAAGTAGGTTATATAACCTATGTTATAGATTATATATATTATATATTATACATTATGTTACTTCACTTTTTATCTGATGCCCTGTCTGCTTTCAATTCCTTGGAACAAGATGCCCCTCCTTGGATAAGCTTATCATTTCTAAACTCAACACCAACTCAAGACTTCAGTGACTGCCTCCCTCAACCTCCTTCCTCTCTCCTTTCTTTGGAGAGCTGGAGGGCAGAATACCAAGCTCCTCCCAATGCCTTCCTTAATAGAGGGCCAAAGCTGGGCTCTTGCATAACCCTACTTTGTATCTGCTGCCCTGCTTAGTTGCAATACTATGGAATAAAATGTCTCCTAATGTCCCCTTTCCTAACTTTCCGCCTCCATTTGTGTGTTGTCTTCCACTTTACATTGTAAGTTCATTGAGGGCAGGGACTTTCTTTTCATTATGTCCTTTGTGCTTAGCACTGTGTCTGGCATGTCGTTGGCTCTTAAAAATGTTCATTGGATTGGATTATTCAATGAACTGGATTGATGAGAACCAGTATAACATTTGATTGGAATTGTAGATTAGAGCTCAGTTGAGAAGGGCTTTAAATACCAAACAAATATACATTTGATCCTAGAAGTAATAGTAGCCACTGGAATGAATAAGTCTGTGCTTTCAATCATCTCAGGTGTTACGTGGAAGACAGATTGCCTAGGATACAGAGTGATGCAGTGAGACCAATTAAGAAGACTGTTGCATTAATCTAAGCTTTAATAACTTTAAGAGGATTGATTTTTTTTTTTTGGTGTCAGATGCAAGAGATGTTGAGGAATTAGACTAGATTTGGCAGCTTATTGAATGTGTACAATGAAGAAGTGCCAAAGTTGAGAACTTGGGAAACTATAAGGATGGTGATAGATTCAGTAGAAATTTGAAAGAAGGGTAAGTTTGGGGTTGAGGGGACTGCTGAGTTCTGTTATGATGTGTAAATCTGAGATGCCTCCAGTATCTATAGGTGAGAAGGAACTGGAAATGAAGAGAAAAGCAAGACATGGTGATATAAATAGATAGATGAATAGATAGATAGAGCAAACATGTTCATAGAGATTATAATTACCACTTTTTTTTAGAGGGACAATTGGGATTAAGTGACTTGCCCAAGGTCACACAGTTAGTAAGTGCTAAGTGTCTGAGGCCACATTTGAACTCAGGTCCTCCTGACTCCAGGTCCTGTGCTCTATTCACTGTGCTACCTAGCCGCCCTGAGATGATAATTAAATGAAAATAATAGATCAGGTTACCAGGAGAGATAAGCTGGATTATACAAGATTAGAGTATAGTAGTATAAACATATAAAAGAGAAATATTAAGTAAAAATTTGGCTATATCTGTCATGATAGACCTGTGATATGCTAACAGTTCATAAATTGAGGTGCTCCCTCCATCAGGAGTGAGGAACCTATGGACTAGAGTTCACATGTGGTCTTCTAGGTCCTTGGGTATGGCCTATTGACTAAGTCCAAGTTTTACAAAACAAATCCTTTTTTAAGGGGATTTGTTCTGTCAAGTTTGGATTTAAAAGGCTGCATTTGAAGACCTAGAGGGATACATGTGGCCTCAAGACTGCAGGTTCCCCAACTCTGATTTAGATAATACATTCATGCTTTCAAACCCTGCTTTCTCTTTGTCTTCCTGTAAAACTTCCACCTGGTATCCACCTAACATATATACTCATAGCCTCACCCTAGTACTCTTCATACAACATGGATAACAATAGTGCAGAAAGGTTATGTGTTAGTTAACCATAGCTTTTGATACATGATTGACCACTTTATTTTTCTATTCATACATCTTTCTGATGAAATCCTTTCTGACATTTCTCAAAAAAAATTCTTGATTGGTATTATTCTACAACCCACTCACACCCACACAAGGTAATCTGATACATTTAATGATTGATATAACCATCCATCATTATTCCGCTTTGTAGTTATATATAAAGGGTAAGTAGTTCATATAAATGACTATAATTACTGTTACTTTAACACAGTCAAACCATCTTTACAGCCATTCTCTCCTACCTTTATTCTCTAGAATCTCCAATTGTTATTTGTCAAAAAATGTTCTCTAATACCATAAACATTTTAATTTAAATTATATGTATATGTGTGTATAGATATATAGATATCACTTAATAAATGCATATGTGTGTCACCAGATACTCTTTAAGAATATGAGTTGACCATCAACATCAGTGAAGATTTCCACATTTGCAGTTACCTATGCTAATGAAATAACAGATCTAAACATTAAAAGGAAAGGTATATTTAAGTTGTATTTTAAAGGATGATTTGGAATGGAGAGAATATATATATGTTATAT
>CM053590.1:153169320-153185863 GCA_028646515.1 Pseudochirops corinnae | reverse complement strand
TCTCTGGAATTCTTGCTTATGTACACACCTCAGCCAATCCCCTTCTTCCACATCAACAGGGGAGTTCATGCCTTCTCAACAATGGGACAGAGTTTGCACCTTCCACACTTAGCACCTAGTACTGTCCAACCACTTAGTACTAAGTGCTAAGTATCCTGCTAAACCAATTACTATTACACTCTTTAAAACTTTGATACTGAAGAATTTATGATTAGCATTGAGAGAGTGAGTTTCCATGTTGGGACTCCTCCACACTAATGAAATCATAGATCTGACAAAAAAAAAAACCCAACATATTAATTATTTGAACTATTGATGATGTGTTGCTATTTATACTTATAGTCCCTTTAAACTTCATGTCTAATTCACACAAATTCTTTTTCCTATTTAAATGAAAATTTCTGAATTGTGATGGGGATGAGATTCGATTGTGTTTAAATGATGAAAAGTCCTATTTGAATTGTTTTGGATTTATTCCCTGGGACATCGAAGATGGGGATTTTGTGGAATTGAAGCATAAATGTGCCCATCCCAGTGAATATTTTCACTTTCACTTCTATGGAACTCAGGTTCCATCATGTCAATGTGACAGGAATAGATGTAAATGAAAGAATATTGTTTTAAATGATTTATGATCAAGATCTTTGTCTTTAAGTGCAAGGTGGTATTTAACTTAAGGAACTCTGATAGCCAGTCGCTGACCACTTCAAGAGGTTTGGAGAGATGGGTCAGCCCCATCCAGGTAGCTCATGTAGGACGCCCTACAAGAGGCTTGTACAACATCTCAATGTTCATTTGCCATTGCTTTAATAATATGTCCTAGAATTTTTGCCAGGAATCAATGTCAACCTCATTGTCTTATAGTTTGCAGATTCTATTTTCTTTCCTTTTTTGAAAATCATGCACTTCCTTAGTCCTGCAATAGCCATATTTTTTTCTCAGTGACTCAGAACTGACATCAATCAGCTTTTTTTAATTACCCAAAAATGAAATTGACCAAGGTCTGGTTACTTGAATTCTTCAAGAGCATGTAGTTCTTTTATTACTACCTTGTTTTGGATGTCAGTTCTACCAGTCATTTTTCTTATGTAGTTTCTAATCCAAAACTCAGTGGTGTCAGAGAAAATATGCAAAATAGAAATTTCCTTTCTAATGTATGATTCAGCCCAAATTCACCACTTTTTATCACTCCTCTTCATTCATGTCTTTGTGCTTTTGCATACATCATCCCTCATACTCATAAAGGCCTCAATTTCTGTCCATGGAAGTCCCTCTTTGCTTCAAGTATCATGTAATAAATACTCTGTAAATCTGGCTTCCCTACTCTGACATTCCTCAGGGCATTTTGCCTGAATTTTTCTTTTTTACTTATCTTACTTTCCTATTATTAGAGTTACTTATTTAGTTGTCCTTACGACCCATTAACTTCTGTCTCAAAGACTTACATGAAAGTAGGCATTTACAAATGTTGAATTCACTTATACTTTGTAGTTCTGCCTTATTAATAAAGCAAAGTTTACAGAAAAAGATTGTGATGAAAAATCACACTCTCTCTATCAGGAAAATGTGGTCAGTGGCCCAGAGAATGCAGTCTAATGTGCTCTTGCCGTGGAGAATGGATTTGGAAGTGAGCTATGTCACAGACTGAATTTAAATACTACAGTACATGTTTTGCTCATATGTGTGGTGTCTTGCAGGGTACATTGTGGGTTACATGTTTATTCCCAGAATGATGAGGATGATTGAAAGGGATGTAAAGCAATTAGAAGTTTCTCATAGTCAGAAATCAAGTTTGTTTTATCTTGGTTCACATTATGAGATGATTTTCGGATCACTCCATCTTCGTACAAGGTCAATTTAGTCAATTTTATGATTACAGTTTTTGATGAATAATGATTGAATTATGTCATTGTGTGTCAAAGATTTTGAGTGTTAATGAAAATCATGATCTATTTCTGCATCATTTACGTCCTTAAAAATGTCTCAAGGCCAGTATGCAAATCAACATTGACAAAGTTTCCAATCTAAGAGGGAAAAAAAAAGGACCTGCTGTAGTCACACAAACATTTCAATAAAATTAATCTACAGTCCCAGGTCTGCCGGACAGCATTTGCATGACTGTTTTGGGACATAACAGCACTTAAGGTATTTGAATACTTTTTAGATCTATTCAAATCTCCTGAGTCATTGAAGCCAAGCATTTTTCAGCAACATCTTTAATTAAATCTTAAACACTTGTATAGAATCAGACAAGACAAAATAAAAGACATATTAAAAAATGATACAAAAAAAATAAAATGCACAAGAAAATTTAGCTCCATTACTTCACCTATGATATCTAAAAAAAGAATGAGAATAACACTGATAGAGTACAAAGATAAAGACTTAAGGTTATGTTTCCAAGTTGTTTTCAGGTTTTGGCTGACTACATTCATTTATACTAGGTAAGGAATGTGGCCAGGTAGGTAGAAATGACAATGGCTTTGCCCGCTGGATTTTGCTTTGTTTTCTGTCTTTTATGAATCTACTTACTTGCATGTGGGAATGGAAAGAGATTGTAGTAAGAAACTGGGGCATTTTGAGCCTTTAAGCTGTCTTGTTAATTATTGGGCAAGTGTCCTTATATGGATTATAGTAAAATTTTCAAAGTAAGATTGGGAGGTATGAAGGACTCTGACCATGATGAGCTAGAGTGGTTACATGTGCAGTATCCAAGCCTAAAAATCCAAAGACTGAGAAGTTTATACCAAAAAAGAAGAGAAATGAGCCTGAGGACACCAGCTATTGAGGTGTGTCTCTGTTGATCTCTGGTTCCAGAGTATGGCACCTCAAGCAGGAGAAATCTCTGACTCTGGAGATAAAAGGCCTAAGAGCTATTCCTTTTTAAAGGCATACCAAAACTGACAAGGTTTTTGGTTTCTTTGCCAGTTTAAAGGCAGAGGTTTCTTCCTTTCTGATAAAGCATAAACAAATATACCTTTCCTGCTCTTTCCTTTACCAAGAGATAGATAATTCCAGCAAATGAGAAGCTAGAAGCAATGGAGGAGTGTAACATGACTAGAATCCAAGACTAGATAAAATACACCCATGAGGACAGTGTCTAGCAGAACAACATCTGATGAAGAAGTTACCAGCAGAACAGTATTGTTTGGAGACCAGAAGACAAGTGGGGAACAACTTGATAATGACACTAGAAGACAAGGGTTTCCCTGCAGCATGAGAAGCATGATTTGCCTCTTTATGAATGTGCTTAGTCCATATGTGTTCTTTGCATGCATCCACATGTATCTATCTGCAAATGTGTTCTCTACAGGATAATAGGTATTTCCTGGCATTTATATAACATAAGTTTTACAAAGTTCTTTTCATGTGTTATCTCATTCAATTCATTCATAATACCCCTGTGAGGTAGCTGCTATTATTATTCCTATTTTGCAGATGGAGAAAGCAAGGCTGAATGAAGTTAAGAGACTTGTGCATGGTCATACAAATATGCAGGTGTCTGAGGCATGATTTGAACTTTGGTTTTCCAAACTCCAGATCTGGTGCTCTATCCACTGTGCCACGTAACTGTCTCTAATATAATAAATAACTAATACTATATTTATAGGAGAGTGTACCTGAGGATTATGAGAGAAATGTCTTATTGTTACTTTGCTTAATATTCCATTTCATCAAATAACTTTGATTTGAATTAATTATGCCTTCTAACTATTAAAGGTAAACATATCTATATGGAGTCATGAGCTACAGTTTTAATAGATATATACCCATAACCTCTCATTGAACCTGGGATCATTGTTCTCTGACCTACCTACTCAGTGATTTAAGAGGAGGCTTCAAAAAGTACAAAACTAAATGACAATTAGATTATATTCTACAGAGGGATATATTTTGTACCTAGATGAGTAAATATAGAGTATATATAAAGTAAAACAGAATAATCTCAAAAGAGCACTAATGACTTGGAGTAGAGGTCAGAAGAGGATTCATGTAAGGGATAAAAGTTAATTATGCTTCAAAGAAAGATAGGAATTTTATAAGTCAGAGATACAATATAATCCAAGTAAAGGGGAACACTTGTGGAAAGTCAGTGAAGTGAGTGGTAGAGTGTTATGAAAGGGGTCAGCTATCAGACCAATATAATTAAAATATCTAGTGGCCAAAGTTGAATAATTTGAAAAAAAGATTGTAAAGATCTGGAGTTGCAATTATAGAGGACCTCAAATGATGGGATGAAGATTTTTTATTTTCTGAAAAGTAATAGGTATCATTGAAGACTTTTTGATGATGTGGAGAGTGTACATAGTCATATTTGTATTTTAGAACCACCAATTTGGAGATTCTTGTAATTCTAACTCCTGTCCATGAAACTACTTAGCAAATATTTTAAAAAGGCACAAGATGAGGCAATGATTAATAAAACCAAAGGGAATCACCAGTAAGGTCCTCTGTGGAAGACTCCAGATAAGATGGTAAAAAAAATTTATTAGTTGTGATTACCTAGGGATTGGATGTGTTGGAGTTTGAATCTAGCTTGCTATTGGTCCTGGTCTGTCAGAACATTGATGGGTGACAAATCATACTCATCAAAGGTCATTGAACTAGGAGAGAAAGATGAAGCAGAGGAACCAAGGGAATGTGTGCAAGTGGAGGTGCCCTTAAGAGGACCAAATTTAAAAGGACTAATTATATCCTATATTGTGGTTGTGGTTTGTCCTTTGTTCTGGAAGAACACCATGACCATCTGGAAGGATTTGCAATTGAATTGGATTTAAGTGAGGGAGGGCTGTGTAAAGTCATCAGCCTCATCTTTCTCCTCTAGATACATCTAGTTCCAGTGGCCAGATACAGATCAGGACAACTGAAGATAGTCCAGAATGCAATGGGAGATCTTGGCCTTTTTAGGCTGAGGTCTTTCCAAGTTCTCATTTTGAGTAAGGCAATGCCCATTTAGTTAGTCATTAAGATTATTTAAGAAGTAAGTCAAGGGATGGCCCCTTTAACAAAAAAAAAAAAATCAAACTGAGAGGGGAACACTCTCAGGGTTGCTGGCCAAAAGAGAAACAATTGTTATTTGCATTCACTCTGAGCTATCAGGACCCAAAATATATACATTAAGTGGTGATTGGGCAGTGATCTAGTATTGGCCAATCAATAAGAATCAGAGTCAACTGGGTTTAAGGCATGGTCTTTAAGAAAGAAATCTAGCCAGTAAACCCCAAAATAACTAGGTAGGTTTCAGCCATCAAAATTTACCTTCCTTTGGGCAGAACACCATCAGTTAAGGGCATGATACCTCATGTAGGGATAGGAGAAGAGAGGAATGAGAAACACTAAATGGACTGTCATTAAATTCTGGATATACAATTGGAAAAATGTGGATGTACATGTGTGTTATTATGAGATTGATGACATAGACCTTCACAAAAGTCCAAGCATGATTTTTAAAATATTTACTAAATTCACATGTGTTACATATCTATAAGAGAGATCTGTAACAGAGCACACTTCTAGATGCTGGGGAAGACACAAAATACAGATGGCACCATCATTAACTTCATGGAGAGGGAGGGGACATATCCAGTTGCCTGGATCTATATCTGACCACTGGAATCAGATGTCTCTGAATGAGAAAGTGATGCTGCTGACTTTGCACAACCCTTTTTCACTTAAATCCAATTCAGTTGAAAGTCATACATTCTCTTCATGATGTGATGATCTTCTTCAAGAATGAAGGACAAACTAGAAACTGTGAGTAGTCCAAGTTACCCCAATAGGGACTCAGCTGGCCAGTTCCAATTAGCAACTCGGTCTCTTCCTTACATCCTATCAGAGCTACAATACGGACCAAACCATAGACTTAAGATTTCCATTTATCTTATTCTGGGGCTCCTGCAAATGACCCCAAATAGTACAATTTCTAATATTCTGTAGCTGTACCAACAAAGCAAGGGAAAGGGAAAAAAAGAGGTTTGCTAGGACCTTTCCTAGTGGTATGATCTTTCATATTTGTTTGTGACTTGTCAGGGCCCCAGCAGGAGATGAAGCTGGCAAATGCTGTGAAAGGAAGAGATATAAGATGTAAGCAGCTTCACTGAACCACCAGAAGATTGGAAAGAAAGCCACAGTTTCATATAGTAGATAAGGCCTGGTGCTAACCTGAGGCACAACCCCAGGATAGGGTGAGAGAAAATGGAAGAAGATAGGAAAGGGAACTCAAAACCATTAACTTCATTAAGAATTATGGCAGGGCTGCAGCAGTGGAAACCAGAGAGCAGAGGGAACAAAACCAGCACATAAGTACTGCATCCAAGGTTAAAAGAGATGGCAGAAGTTGTCCTTTGCACAAAGTACTAATCTAGATAATGAAACCAGAAACAAATAGAAGTTAATTTGTAATTCAGTGAAGAAATACTATGTATTGAGTAGGCCAAGAAGTAAATGCAGAAGAAACAAGTAACTCCATAATCAATATAAGGAGAGCCAAGGTAGGGGTGGGGCAGGGAATCTCCTAGAGTAGATGGAAGAAATATCTAAGAAATGAAATTAGAACATCTGAAAAAAAGAAATGGAGAGAGAATATAGAATTGTGTAACCATCAATTGAGAGAATGGCTGAACAAATTTTGGTATGTTAATGTCTTGGAACATCATTGCACCAAAAGAAATGACAAGAGATAGATTCTGTGAAAAATTGGAACTGATGTTCCAAGTAATGTAGTATGAACTTAGCAGAAACAGAAGACCAATTTCTATATTTACTAAAGTAATTTATGAGAAAAAACTTTGACACATTAAAGAACTCTGATCAAGTAAAGAACAATTATTTCAGAAGACTGATGATCAAGGACACACCCCATCTTTTGGCAGAAAGTTGATAGACTATAAGTATATAATAAGACATATTTTTAAAAATATGGCCAGTGTGGTAGTAGGACTTTTATGGGAGAAAGGGTTATGGGAAGGGGGCAGTAATTGTTGGGTAGTGATAACAATGCAAAAAAAAAATAAAGAAACAAAGAAAAGAGGACCAATGAAACATAAAAAATACACAGAAGGAAGTTCAGAGGGTGAAAGAGATGAGGAAAGTGTTTTTGTACTTTCTTGATAAATTTAATATATCTTCAAAAGCTGCCCTTAGTAACATTTTCATATGCGAGCTTTCTGTTCTTTTTATAGTGAATATTTATGGTTATTGATATTTTTAGGCTCATAATAAAAATGAAACTTCAATTTAACAATAACAACTTGGCAGTTTTCTGGAGGGTAGATTAGAGAAGGGAGAGACTTAAAGCAAAGAGACCAGTTAGGAAGTTATTGAAATAACCCAGGCAGTTGATGAGAACCTGCACTAGGTTAGAGGCAGTAAAAATGGGTAGAAAAGGAAAGCTATGAAAATTGATTTGAAAATACAGTACGACTAACTTGCCAGCAAGTTGGAGGTAATGAGTTAAAGGAGAAGGAAGAATTGAGGGTCTTCCAGGATGAATGAATGAACAACTCCAACTTTGTGAACCAGGATGACTGGAAAGATGGTAGTGTCTTCAACAGAAGTAGAGAAGTTTGGAAGAAATTGGTACATGGTGAGTTTGAGTTATCAATGGGACATCCACAAGGACATGCACAACAGACAACTGGTAATGCTGGAATAAGATTAGGAGAGAGATTATAGCCGGATGTTTAGAAGTGGGAGGTATCTTCATAGAAATGGTAGTTAAACTCATGGGAGTGGATGTGTTCATCAATGGAAAGAGTGGAGAAAGAAAAGAATGGCCCAAGGTCATTCCTTCCTTAGTGAATTTCCTGATTTAATGGGTTGGAGGATGATGATTTATCAAAGGAATCTGAGAAATAATGGACAAGTAGAAGATAAAAAAGAAGAAAACAGTAACAGAGAAGCCAAAGAAGGAAAACTCCTTGTGTGACTGAGGTGGAGGTATATAAGGGTCATTGGAGTTTAGCATATTGATAAATTTGGAGATGAGGCTTATCAACATGCATATTATATGAGGGCAGGAACTGGGGTGGAGAAGAAAACTCACATACTATTTTGAAAAAGGAGGAAGATTATATAGTATAAACCTTCAACATTGTCTTCTGGACTATTGCAATAACTTCCAAACTGGCCCCCACATATTCAGCTAGCCATTTCTCTATTTTTTCCTATATTTTCATATGGAAGTTCATGCTTCCACTTTTTTAGAGGCACCTGGTAGCATTGGATTACTGGGCCTGGAGTCAGGAAGATCTGAGAAACTTATAGCTATGTGACCATAAAGTAAGTTAACCTCTGTTTAACTTAGTTTACTGAACTGCAAAATGGGGATAATAATACCTCCCTTACAGAATTATTGGGAGGATCTAATGAAATAATATTTATAAAAATATCTATATAGTGCCTAGCACACAGTAGGCATTATGTAAATGCTTATTCGCTTCCCTTCCTCTGCCAAAATGATAGACCTAAAGCTCAGCTCTGAGCATGTCCCTTTGACTTAAGAAGGATCAGTGGTTTGCCAATGCTTTTATGTTAAAATCCAATTTCCTTTGCTTGGACATTTGAAGTCCTCTATGATCTGGTTCTAATCTGGTCCTAGGCAGATTACATATTTCTTCCTCTCATGAACACTTTGTTCCAGTGAAACTTGCCTACTTGCTGTTTCCCATTCACAAAATTTTATCTCCTACCATGTCAGAGATTTAGTCCTTTCTTACTTTGCTTCTTGGTACCTCTAGCTGTCCTGAAGGCTCAACTCAAATCCCAATTCTTTCAAGACTTCTTTCCCAGTTATTAAATCCACCTCCTCCTGCCCCACTCCCAGACCCTCCACTGTTTTGTTTTGCTTTTGGTCTATACTTCCTATTTAATTATTGGTGAATTTGTTACATGTAACTGCCCTCTGGCCACCAGGTGAATCCCATGAACCCTTTATCTGAATAATATTTTAAATTCATAAAATAAAATACATAGGATTTCAAAGGAAACCAATTATATTGAAGTAGTCATTAAAATGTTAAAAAAAAATTTTTTTGTTAGAAATCAGATTAAGGACCACCGCCCAAGTAGGAATGCAAGTTTGTTGACAGCAAGGACTATCTCATTATTATATTTTTACCCACAGCACTAACACAGTGCCCAGCACATATAAGGGTAGGCACTTCACAAATAGTTACTACTGGAATGATTGACTTGGAGGAGAATAGAAGACTGTGATGAGGAGTTGGACTAGGTACTAAAGATGGACTAAGTGAACCTTACAACAAGAGAGACTACATACTGAGAATGACAAAGGGGCAGTCTAAAAGGGGGAGTGAGAAGCAGGGACTATATTTGTTTTCCTGGCTTAATGCTTTAGGGCAGCAGTAGGCAAACAATATTCTCAGGGCCAAATATGACCCACCTTTTTTATAGCCCCAAAGCTGAGAGGTTCTTACATTTTTAAATAAAACTTTATTTGTAAATCTCAAAAAAAAAATCTTAGTTCTCAGGCTCCAAAAACAGGTGTGGGATATAGAAAAACAGTTGGCAGGTTAGAATGGGCAGCTATTTGCCAAGCCATACTTCAGGGAAATGAGAAAAGAAGCATCCAGTATTGGAGAAAGTAAATAGGGTTTAAGTGTATTTGATAAAAAGCTAGGCAGAAAAGGAAGAAAAGGCGTGAAGTAAAGATTTCTAGGACAAAAAGGAGTTTGTTAACAATGGAGTAGGTGTCCCCAAGTGGGAAATAGAACAGGAGGGCTGAGCAGGATGTGGATTATGGAAGGGGAGGGCTCAGGTGGATAGAGATGAAAGAACAGGGAAAGATTAGAATGTAGGAGGATATTTTTCTCAACAGATGTTGATTCTGAATCATTGAGATAAAGGGAGTAGGGAATGTCCATCCAAATAGGGGGAATTTACCAATTGGTATGGGCTCCCACCCTTTTATCCCTCTCTATCTCTTAATTTGTATTAGCCCAAGGAAATATGAAGGTAGGTCTCCAACTGATATAAAAAGAAATCGTCTGTCTCTATCCTATGAAACTACTGCTTTTTTCCTCCTCAATGTAAAAATTTATGGACAAGTTATGCCTTGCTTATGTAGCTTGTTTTTCACACATTATTTTCTAAGTTCTTCAAAATGCATTAGAAAATGTTTTCATCCTCCACAAGTAAGACATTACCCATTGTTATTTGGACCCTGAAGTAAACCACTAAATAACTATGTTATTTTGCATTCTCAATATGCACAGGCTAAACTGCTGAAACATACATCAATTTTCACTTGTAAAGTAATGAACAAAGTATATCTTAGAAGAACAAGTGAGTTTGGGCTTATAAAATTATACGTGAAGCTCTCTTACTGAAATCAAGAAAAATCCCTAGAGATCTCTTCTTATTTCTCTGGAAATTTGCTCTGTATGCACTCTTAACTGGCTGTGATGATGTTCCCTGCAAAGGCCTGCACCCTGGGCTGAAGAAAATTGGTTTCACACAGTTCCTCAGTCCTCAAATCAAATGGTGCCCCCAGTATGTTCTCTGAGAAGGTGAGATTACATCAAGGCATGCACAGCTGTGTGCAGGGAGAGAATTCTTTGTCTGGGTGTGCTAATTTATTAAATCAAGCCTGAGTCCTATTATGCAGAATGAATGTGCACATGCAGAACCTTACTGTGGGGGTAAATTAGGCCCGACAGTGAGTGATAAACCTGAGCAAAGTGGGTGATTATCAGACAAATTGTGAGAAGGTTGCCAGGAAATTACAGCAGTTTTTGTAGCATTTAGTTAGGTATTTAATCACTTCTAGTGTTTGTAAAGAGATACCGACCTGGTGATGGATTATAGAATTACCTATGAAAGCAAGGAAATCAATTAAAAAACTATCAGCCATGATATTGATGAAGATTCTTACTAGTAAGTATAAGTAGCATGACTATCACCAATATATGGCTTGTCAGTGTGAGTGGGGTGCTTTCCAAACTGATATGATTTGGCAAAAAAGAAAAAGAGAACCAGATTCCTTACTTCCTCTTCAATTTAGCTAAGGACAGTTTCCAAACTCTTCTCTTTGAATCCATTTAAAAAGTGCATGGGAAGAGATCTGGACTGAGAGTCAGGAGAATCAGGTTATTGTTCTAGCTGTGCCATTTATTAGTGGATTGAGATTAGGCAAATACACAGCATAAGTAGGGTAGACTGTATTCAGTTTCATCCTCTATAAAATCATGCAATGGGACAGGAGGATGTCTAAGAGTTCTTCCTTTGCCTTTGATTTTTCTTCTAAGTCAAATCTTAAAAGACTGTTAGAGTTAAATATGCATATATGTATACAAAATTCTGTGTGTCTGTGTCTGTCTCTGTAGTGCATTAAGACTTATGAAGTGTTTTAAAAATATTGTCTTATTTTATCTTACAGCCCTCGGAAGTAGGTACTATTGTTATCCCCGTATTAAAGAAGATGAAATTATGTGGGAGAGGTTAAATAATTTTCCACATATGTTCTACTTCCATATTGAATTCTGAAATTCCTTTATCTGATCACAATGTTCTTTATCATTCTACCTTACCCTCTGCTTTACAAGCCCTAACCTTATTCTTCCTACTTACTCTGACCTACAATCCCTCCACCCTTCAGTTCTTTCTGTCTTTCAGTTCTGTACCCTTACACTAGTCAAACTTTTTTTCCTTCCCCATCTGGACACCATGACCAATTAGCTCAACTCTATACTGAAATCCATTACCCCCACATCCTATCACTATAATCATTCTTCTGTAGCCTCCAGTTTGGATTATGCTCACCTTCTGCTACTTTCACTCTTTTTTATGGCTTGCTGAACAGGGTTTCTTAGTAGAGGATACCTCAGATGTTCTAAAGTTTTTAGATTCCCCCCTTAGTGCCTCCCTTTCTCCACTCTGCTATAGTGATTCAAAGGGGTTCATTACCAATTGGATAAGGCTAAGCCTTGAACTGACTCACCAGAAGAAACTGATAGAATTATTTGGATTGTACAGTTTAGCTAAATATGAAATGCCTTCTCATAAACCCCACCAATTTTTAAAAACTATTAGTAACAACTTCTTGAGAGAATATAATAATAGATTTAAGTTAAAGGTTAATATTTAAGTCTTTGCCAACATGTATTTATGAGTTTTTTCTTTCTTTCTTTTTGGTGTGGCGGAAATAAATAGCTGTCCTATATATAATCCACATGATATAATGAATATATTTCTGCTCCATCTTTTGGAGTGACCCTAGGCATAAGTCAAATCTAAGTTTTAAATGACTTTCCCAAAGGCCTTTGGGGTGGCATACAAAGAGCCAGAGAATTTGAAGGAAAAAAAAATAAAGTCTGAATCTTCTCTTTAGGGAATAGTCTTCTCCACAACTGAACCTGGAGTCCAATGAGTCCAAGATAGAGTCCCTATAGTGGGAAAGAGCAAGTCTCTCACCTTGATAGTAATATAATTTGAAGATCCCCTTGTATTGGCAAATACTTAGCACCTTGTTTTGAGTGCGATTGTATAATGTATTACGATCCAGAACTTGTGAATCTCATAGTGGGAGGAAATTCCTGTTGTAACAGGAAGGGGCAAAAAAGGGAGGTGCTAATATCTTATATAAGGAAAAGCCCAAGCTGAGAGAGGCCAGAATTTCTCTCAGTGAGCCCAGGAGGCTGGGCTGCTACTGCTGAACTGAGGACTGAACTAAGAATTGAGAAGAACTGAGAGGATAAATGAGAACTAACAACTAAGACAGAAGTTCTTGAAGCAAGCCATGTGGAGGCTGAGGAGGAGAGGCCAGAAAGCAATTTTGATTTTGAGAACAGAGCTTCTGCTGAGACTTTTCTTTTGGGAACTTCTGCTGAGAGCTTCTCAGAACCAGGTTGAGAAGCTACTATGAGTGAGAAAGGAGGATTCCTGCTTGAGGGAATCTGTTCTGTTGTGAAGGCTTGGCAATGTGGGTGTTCACTGCATTAACCATGTGTACCACCTTTGTGGTTACTGTAATGACTTTGACTTTCTGGTTCTGGGACTGGGTTTCCTGGTATTTGAATAAGGACTTGAGGTAGACTAGACACTGTGAGCTTCAATATGGAACAGGAACAGCATGGAGAGCTGGACGAGGAACTGGGAGCTATCTGCCTTTGAACTCAGGTGGCAGTGGGTGAGATTTGGGCAGGAGCTGGGACCATGGAAGAAGAACCATGGAAGCTGAAAGCCTGCCTCAAGTCAAGATGAAAAGACCTCTTCTTGGGTATTTAATACTGACTGATGAAATTGTAACTTACTTGTGACCTAGGGGGTGGATAACCTTTGTACTTTCCACTACCCCTTAAGAGGGTACAGAGTAGTGACTGGTGATATTGTAATTTAATTGCACCCCATGGGTGGAAGACTTTGACCTTTGTACTTTGTGATTGAATTAAGGATTTTGTGATTGACTAAATGAATGTACTTTGCTTAAAACTATGTGACCACTTTGGTGAAAACTATGTGGCTATTTTAGTGATAAGTTGTGAAGTTATAACATTCTGAATGCTATACTTTGTTTTCTGTGAATGTTTTGCTCTAATTTGTTACTGAATAAATAGAGAGTTCACTATAGTGTGTACTCAGAACCTTCAAAAGATGTTCATAGCAGCAGTCCTCTGGAAAGCTGCTCATGCTTGGCTTTATATCACCTCACCCAGTAGTGATTCTCTATTGATATATATATAACTAATACTCAAGATATCAAGTGATAATAATAATAATATTTTGTATTGAATCGGGTGCTCTTTTAAGAAAACTATTCAAATTCCCCACTATAATCTTAGAAGTATGGAAAACATATTAATGTAAATTTGATCCACTATTACGTAGAGATGCCCAGATGTTCTATTTTGAGAACAATGTTCCCTGGGAAGAGGGAAGCTATGCCTTTGCCACTAATTTAGGAGGAACTGGGGACATATTTGTATATTTCAATATCACCCATACCTCCAAATGTGTAGTGCATTTGTGAATATATAGTATGAACTCAATAAATGTTTGGGTTGATTGGCTTCATGGGTGAGTGAACAATATTAATCATAATTTCCAGAGAATGGATGTAAAGATGACATTTCATGTTAGAATTGTGTCATCTCAAAAAACTGGCTAACATTTTCAATTTGCTTCATTCTGCTTGATAAGCACAGAAAAACACAGAGGAATAAACATGGTGAATACACTCAAAAATGAGTACTGTTATTTCTACATAGCTCAGAAAAACAGCCTTGCCAAGCAGAAACCTTATCAATTCAGTCAGTGTTATATCAAATTATATCAGCTACGACTAGAGTTCTTCCACAGTATAAAATAACGTCTTTCTTTTGAGAGATTCTGAAGACTCTCTGAGTATCAAAATTAATCCTTATTAGGTTCCTAGGAAGCAGGGAGTGGTCCAATCTCCTCTACCATATATCGTCTTGTCACACAGTCCTACAGTTTCTGCTTGAACAGTTCCATTGACAAGTAGTTCTGTACTTTACAATATAGTTCATTTCACATTGTACAACTCTAATTTTTAAGGACATTTCTCCCTATATTGAATTAAAATATACCTCCCTATATTTCCCACCCATTCATCTGAATTCTAATCTTAGGAGCAAGGCAGAAAAAAGAAAAAAATCTATTCACACTTCCACTGAGAAATGCTGTCTGAATAAAACAGTTAAAAGGTTTCTTTTTTCTTTAATAAAAAAGTTAGAAGGTTGAAAATGATTCTGAAAATACCTCATACTTCAAAGTAAAACATTCTCCTTAATTATTGAAACATATGTGTTTAGATTCCTTTGCAATAAGTTTTTTCTTACGGATGAATCAGACACTGATACATTTCAGAAAAAAAGTTTAATTATGTCATTTTTTTGAAACAAAGACTTTAGCAAACATTCAAAGTGTCTCATTGTTGGAACATGGAATGTATATCAAGATTTCTGATTCATGGAGAGGCTTCTGGGAAGATAGAGTAGGTCAGAAAATTCTAAGCTCTTAAGATTTCCCCCCATAAAAGTGTAAAATAGCACCTTAGGGCAAAAAAAGTATGGGTGGAGATAAATAAGAATAGGTGAATAACAGCTATCTTCCTGGGACAATTTGAGAAGATTTGAAGAAAAATCCCAGGACAACATTTGATCCCATGAAGATTAAACACCTCCAGGCTAGGTTCTGTTTTAACAACAA
The DNA here is from genome assembly GCA_028646515.1 of Pseudochirops corinnae. Lineage (NCBI taxonomy): Eukaryota > Metazoa > Chordata > Mammalia > Diprotodontia > Pseudocheiridae > Pseudochirops > Pseudochirops corinnae. The sequence continues at coordinate 153,170,674 of CM053590.1, read as the reverse complement.
GTCCTGGGGTTAGTTGGTTTGAGAGGCTGCCTAGGCCCTAGCCACAGGAAATTTTAGCCCCAGGGATAGTAAGGGAAGTTGGGTGTTTGAGCCTGGAAAGATCTAGGGAACCTCTGCTGACCAGGAATGCCAGACCCAGCTGTGCTGTGAAAAGCAACAGGGGCAAGAAGGAACCATCACATGCTGGTGAATGTAAAAGCAGTGGGGCAGAAAGGTTTTGGCTGTGGGCACTTGCAGGAGATTGGAGATATGGCTTTAGTTCCAGGCTATATGGGAGAACTGAAGATGCAAGAGACACCATTTCCCATACCCCAGGGCTAGAGGTGATTACAAAAATTAAGCTGTTACCACAAAAAAAAAAATGCACAAGCAAAGGAGACAATCCAACCATAGAAAGTTATTACGGGAATGGAGATGACCAGAATTCATCTTCAGAGGAGGATACTGAAGTAAAGAAACCCCCCAAAAGGTGTGTCAGATGGTCACTTGCCCAAAAAGAAGTCATAGAAGATCTTTAAAAAGATTTTTAAAATCCAATGACAGAGATGGAGGAAAAACTAAAAAAAAAAATACAATTAAGAATAATTTAAGAAAAACAAGAAGGTTGTGAAAGGAAAGTCAACAATTAGGAAAGGAAATCCAGATTATTAAGGAAGAAAATGACACCTTCAAAATTAGAATTGGGCAAAGTGAAGCCAGTGAAATGATAAGAGATTGAGAAATAATTAAACAAAATGTGAATAATGAAAAAATAGAAGAGAAAGTGAAATATCTTATAAGGAAAACAACAGATTTGGAGAGTAGATCAAGAAGAGAAAATATAAAAATAATCAGATTAACTGAAAATTATGATCATAAAAAGAATCTTGATACAATAATACAAGAAATAATTAAAGAAAACTGTCCTGAAGTATTACAACAAGGGAGTAAGTAGAAATAGAAAAAAAAAATATCTATCGATCACCATTTAAGAGAGATCCTCTGAGGAAAACTCATAGGAATATCATATTTAAATTCCAAACCCTCCAGCTCAAGAATAAACTATTAAAAGCATCAAGATTAATACAATATAACTATGGTGCTGCCACAGTTAGATTCACACAAGACCTAGCAACAGAGACATTAAAGGATTGCAGATCATGGAACACAATATATTGAAGAGCAAAAGAACTGGGGCACCAGCCAAAAATATCATACCCTGCAAAGTTAAGCATTATCCTGAAGGAAAAAAAAAAAAAGATTTTTGATAAATTCTCTGATTTTCAAGACTTTTGTTAAAAAAAATCTTGAATTCAATAGAAGATTTGACATACAAGAATAAAGAGAAATAGAAGGTACATTCCAAAGACTGATT
>CM053590.1:153142821-153168820 GCA_028646515.1 Pseudochirops corinnae | reverse complement strand
TCCAGAGTCCTATTCCATGGGTATTTTGGGGTGGCTATGTGAGAGCTGCGATATATTGCTGCTGCTACACCGCCATCTTGGCTCCGCCCCCAACACTTGAGAATTTTAATGAATAAAGGCAGAACAGAAAATAGAATGGCTGTTGAACCTAACTTTTTTTTAATGCTTTATTTATTTGTTTGTTTATTTTTAGTTTTCAACATTCATTTCCACAAGATTTTGAGTTACACATTTTCTCCCCATCTTTCCCCTACCTCCCACCCCAAAATAGCAAGCCTACTGAGTATCCCTTCCCCCAGTCTGCTCTCTCTTATATCCCCCTCCATTTCCCCTCTAACATGCAGTTCCCTAAGTTTTTAATTTTCTCCCCCTCCCCGAGATGGCATGTAATCCAATATAGGCCCTACATATGCATTCCTATTAAACATTTTCACATTAGTCATGTTGTACAGAAGGATTAAAACGAATGAGAGTGACCATGAAAAAGAAAAACATAAAACAAAGCAAAAAAAGAAAATTGTCTGCTTCAATCTGCATTTAGACTCAGGATGTGGATGGTATTTTCTATCATAAGTCTTTTGGAATTGTTTTACGTCCTTACAATGCTGAGAAGAGCTGAGTCTATCAAAGTCAGTCATTGCGCACTAGGACTGTTACTATGTACAATGTTCACCTGATTCTGTTCATTTCACCCAGCATCAGTTCATGTAAGTCTTTCCAGGTTTTTCTGAAGTATGCCTGTTCATCATTTCTTATAACACAATAGTATTCCAATACATTCATATACCACAACTTGTTCAGCCATTGCCCAACTGATGGGCATCCTCTCAATTTCCAGTTCTTGGCCAACACAAAATATTTTTGTAGATGTGGGTTCTTTTCCAATTTTCATGATTTCTTTGGAATATAGCTCTAGAAGTGGTATTGCAGGATCAAAAGGTATGCACATTTTTTATGGCCCTTTGGGCATAGTTCCAAATTGCTCTCCATAATGCTTGCACAACTCCACCAATAAGGAATTAGTGTTCCAGCTTTCCCATATCTTCTCAAATTTATCATTCTCCTGTTTTGTCATGTTAACCAATCTGATAGATATGATGTGGTACCTCAGAGTTGTTTTGATTTGCATCTCTCTAACCCATAGTGATTTAGAGCACTCTTTGAAATGAGTATAGATAGTTTAATTTCTTCCTCTGAACACTGCCTGTTCATATCCTTTGATCATTTATCAACTGGGGACAATTCCACTATTGACCATATCAGTGGAGACACTACATGAGTAATATGTATTGTATTCACCTGAGAGCTGAGAGGCAACAAACTAGAATCTTGAAGTAAGTAAGCTTCATAGAGTGTTATTTCATCAGGCTAGAGAGAGTTGCAGTTTTGATTTTATAAAGGCCAAAATGGAGTCATACCTCTGAAGGAACTTCATGTAGTGGAAAAAGGATGAGTTTACCTTTTGGCCATATGAGCTCTTAAAGTCTGATCCCAGTTTCCCTAGGTACCTTTTTGTGGAAGGTCTGCCTCAGGTTTGGGGGAAATGTTTTCAATTAGTGTTCTTACTATACTAGCTCAGTGAATATTTCTTTCCTAAAAAAACTATTTAGCCAACTATGGTCAGCTAATTGATAATGAATTAGGAACAGTCCTGTGTGGTCTCACTAAAGCAACAACAACCATAATCTATGCTTTCCCTTCTGGCTTCAAAGGCAGAGTCATCTTTTTATCAAGGTTAATTACACAACATATGTTCTCAAAACCAGTTTCTTCTAGGATCTTGTCCTCTAAGACCTTGTTCTAGCTGTTAATTCTTCATCACCATCAAGTTCTTGCAATATGCTGTTTATTTAATGATTAATAAATGTCCTATTTGTAGGAAGGAATAAGATGTAGCCATGGCAGGGGTAGGAATAAGCTTTCAATTGACCTTTCCACTATTGTCTTAATTCTATCTTTCCTTTCCCTGATAAACTTTTAAAATAAGTGTACCCATTCCTATTTTCAAATTTTATGTATCATTTGCACCCTGCTCCTTCCCAAAACTGTCTTTCCCTGAATTGAAGAAAATCATGCATTAAAATATGGCATTACATTGAAATATGGTATATGAGATATCATTAAATGACAAAAGAGAATACTATATATATAAAGAAACCGTTGGATCCACTTATAAGTTTGTAAAAAGATACCTTAGAATAAGGTCAGAGGCAGATAGACAGACTTATTTTCTATCAGCATCTTTGCTTGGTCTCCGGTTTCAACTCCATAGAACATCATGCCTTTTCTCCTCCTACCCCACCTCACCCCTAGCAGATCACATGAAATCTCATCACCATGCATATTGGCTCAGTTTTTGGTACTTAATGCCTCAGCTTCCTCAGTTGCCTCTCTTCTCTGGACTGGAAGGAAGAACAACTCCCTCCTTTATAAAGGACTCAGTACTTATCAGTAACTCTTCATTTTTAGTCATTGGCCCTGCTTGGTTTTGACACAATGGAATGCCTCCTTGCTGGTTTGCCTCAGTCTACAACACCCCCATTTTTAACTTCCTTTTGTGTGTTGTCTTCCTCAATTAGATTGGGAGCCACTTGAGGGCAGGGATTATCTTTATTTTACACTGCATGGCACATAATAGGTTTTTAATAGGTGCTCATTGAATTGAACTGAAATATAGATAGAATAAATATGCAAAGCTGCCAGATCATTTACAAGTAATTCTTTCATTTACCTTACTCTTTGAAGATTGTTATAATTGTGATGATTAAAATAATTTCAAGAGACATTTTCTGGGTAATTTAATGGTTTTATTAGTAAAACCAACACTTTTTTAATAAAAGGATGGTTATTTGGTGTCTCTCTGAGACCAAAAATAGTCATGGCAGGTGGGCTCACAGTTCAAATACCCTTGAAGGACTAGGTATTGCTGACGCGTGGCAACCAACTCTAATTGGAAAACAAAATAGAAGGCGAGTAATATTAAAATGAAGGGCTGAGAGTGTTGCCCCTGGGTAGAGAAACTATCTCTGTACCAGACCACCCCCAACTTTGAGTTATCTGTTCAAAGAATGTATGCCATCCAAGCCTGAGCAGATAGCCCACATGATAGCTTCCACAAGGATGGCATCTTGAACAAGAAAGGTAGTCCAATCTCATTATGAGCAATGTCCTTTAAGAAATTAAACATTTAAAATCAGGACAATGAAAGAAGAGAGTTATGAGTCTCCCCAAATGATTGGTTTATTAATGCTCATTTATCTCAAGTTTTGATTTTAATTTACTGGGATTATGTATGGAAAGATACACACTTCAAACATTTTAAAGTGATGTTCCTCTCCTTGCAGGCATGTTACATAGTATTTATAAGGTTATTTTTTTTTAACTTTATATACACAAAGACTATGTCAATATCCAACATGATTATATTTTATAATTTCATTAACTATAAGGTACATAGAATCCTTAATCAAGACTCCTAAGAATAGCTAGAATTTCATTTATTTTAATTTCATGAATAGTAACATACATTTTTCATTTGAAGAGATATCAGTAGATTTACATGGGATTGGGAAAAAAAATGCCTAGAAATTAATAGAAATATTCCAGTGACATGAAATCATCTTTGTTATGTAATTTTTATCATAACTCTTTTCCTAAATATTTTCACATTGTAAATGGTGCCTTATCTTCACTTTGTATAAAAAATATATACAACTTAAGAGAATTCTGGGAACATGGAAGAGTAGGTCAGAAAACTTCAAGCTCTCAAGATTTTCCTCCACAAAAAAGATAAAATAGCACCTCAGGGCAAACATGGTGATGGGAATTAGAGTGGGGGGAAGAACAAGGGCCCTCCTGGGACAAACAGACAAGATCTGAAGAAAAAATCCCAAGATAAGGTTTCGTCCCAGTGAAGAGTAAACACATCCAGGCTAGGAATTACCTAAACAATAAGTCACAAACCCTAGGGTTAGCTAGGTTGGGAGACTGACTCAGCCCCAGCCACAGGAACTTTTTCCACAGGACAGAGATGGGAGTTGGGCATCTGAGCCTAGGAAGATTGAGGACTTCTACTGAAAAGGAATGACAGACCCAGTTTTGCTAAGGAATACACCCTGTGAGTATAGAAGCAGTGGGGCAGAGATGTCATTGACTGTGGGAACTTACAGGAAGCTGGGGGTCTTGATTTGAGTTCAAGATCAGAGGGAAAGTAAAGAAGGTCTATGGCTAGAGGCACCATCCTCCATACCACAGGACTAGAACTAATTATAAAAATTAAGCAACTATAAATAGAAAAATAATGCACAGGCAAAGGAGAAAGAAGCAAACCATAAAGAGCTATTATGGGAATTGAGAAGACTGGAATTGGTCTTCAGAGAAGGATATTGAAGTAAAGAAACCCTCTTCTACCCTAAAGTGTAATGTCAAACGATCACCTGTCCAAAAAGAATTCATTGAAGAACTTTAAAAAATACTTTTAAAGTGAAATGAAAGAAATTGAGGAAAAGCTAAAAAGAAAAATAAGGATAATACAATAAAAACAAGATTATGAAAAGAAAGTTAACCAATTAGAAAAGGAAATCCAGAAAGGAAGAAAATGACTCCTTGAAAATCAGAACTGGGCAACAGGAAGCCAGTGAGGTTATAAGAGATCAAGAAATTAAAATATATTATATAAAGAATGAAAAAATAGAAGACAATGCGAACCATCTCATAAGAAAAACAATTGCTAAGGAGAGCAAATCAAGAATAGAAAATGTAAGAATAATCAGACTACCTGAAAGCTATGATCAAAAAAATAATAATCTTGATATAATAATACAAGAAATAATTAAAGAAAATTGTCCTGAAGCATTACAACAAGAGGAAAAAGTAGAAATAGAAAAAATCCACTGATCAGATCCTGAAAGATATCTTATGAGAAAAACTCACAGAAATATTATAGTCAAATTCTGAAACCCGCAGCTCAAACACAAAATATTACGAGTAAAAAGGAAAAAAAAAATTACATGTGGCAGTAGCACAGTTAGAATCACACAAGACCTAGCATTGGCAATGATACAAAATCACAGGTGTTGGAATACCATATATTGAAGAACAAAAGAACTGGGCTTCTGGCCAAAAATATCATACCCAGCACAGTTAAGCATAATTCCAAATTTAAAAAAAATGGATATTTGGTGAATTGTCAGACTTTCTGGACTTTGTTTAAAAAAAAAACAAACAAACCCTGAACTTAATAGAAGATTTGACTTATAACAGCCAAGAGAAATATAAGGTACATACCAATGACCAATTACAAGGGACTCAATAAGAATAAATTATTTACCTTTCATGTAGGTAAAAATGTAAAATCTATTTTATATGAAAGATTAGAGTAGACCTAAATGTGTTATGGCTTCAAAAAGTAAAACCATTCTAGAACAGATAAAAAAATAATTTTCTTATATAAATCTGGTGCCAGAGGAAGGACTAATACAGAGGAATTCGGGGTGACTAGGTGGCACAGTGAATAGAGCACCAGCCCTGGAATCAGAAGGAGCTGAGATCAAATCCAGCCTCAGACACAACACAAAAACTAGCCATGTGACATTGGGCAAGTCACTAAACCCCAATTGCCCTACCTTTCTCCCTCTCAAAAGAAAAAAAAAATACAGAGGAATTAGATAGGGGAGAAGGGGCTGTTAGTTCTGGAAAATAACTCTAATTGGGAATGAGTTGAAGAAGGAAAAACACATATACATCCAGAAGAGTGTCAAAGCCTAAATTTAGAAAAAAATAAAACTCTTGAAGGGATAGGGAGTGGGGAGAGGATAAAGAAGAGATATTTAGAGGGGAGGGTAAGGTAATAGGTCAAAGGGGTATACAAAAGAGTGTTTTTATTTATGGGAAGAGGGAGAATAAGGGAGGGATTATTGTAGGGGTAAGTAGGGTAAGTAATAGGAGGGCAAGGTAGCAGGTAGAAGTAAAGTAGAGGAGTTTGGATAGGAAAAAAAGAAACATACAAACAAAAAAAAAGATTAGGCATAGAATCTCTTAGAAAAAGTATATGTTCATGTATGTATGTGTATAAATGTACAGGTGTATGTATATATCAGTATCTATATATAAATATAGTCATGCTTAATTATAGCTTTGGGGGAGAAAAAAAGAACAAAGTAAAAAGTATATAGCAGAGAACAAAACAAAACCTACAAGGAATCAAAGGAAAGTTAGACAGCTTTCAACATAATGCATAGTATTTAATATATAGGCTTTCTTGATATGGAATATTTTTCCTATATATTTTGAATCTTCCTCTACATTCTGCTGTGTACAAGACATTTTTTCTTTTCTTATTTTATATATAAGTTTAATATTTAGTTTTATAATGTGTTTCTTTTTCTTTTCTTATTATGTATCTAATCTTTGGCGTTTGTCTAAAACTGAATAAAAAGAAATGTATATACAATTTATTTTTCTTTTTGAGGTCGATGTACTGTGTATGGAAAATTGCTAGTGGTCTCAGATCATCCTAAACCTAAAGTCACTGCTTCTTTTTTTGAAGTTGCTAAAGAGGTCACCAGTTTGTCACTGACTTTAACACTCTCAGTATTTAATTACATGTTTTGTGGATTATGTGGATTTGCTGCCAATGTTATTTTGAGCATATTTATCTGTCTAACTCATTTTTCTCATATCATTCATAGCTTGTGAGAAAAATCAAGTGAAAATGTTACCTGAAGATGCACTTTTGGCATAGATGACCTATTTAAAACAAACCAACAAATGTTTTCTTATTTCAAGCATTAATGAAATTTGGGATGGACAGAATTAAATAAAGTTCATGATGAGGATTGCTGTGTCCTTCATGCATGCCTAACAGTAAATTCCTTAATAGCTATATTTCTAGGGAGGACAGAGATGAGATGGCAGAGTAGAAGCAGGAAAATTCTGTGGCTCCCCCCCTTAACCACATCAAATACCTATAAAATATAATTCTAAACAAATATTAGAGGGCCAGAACCCACAAAGTGACAAAGAAACAAATCTCCCACTGAAGGTAGCCCGGCAGGTGAACAGGAAAGGTTCATCACAGCATGGAAAAAGAATATCAAAACCTCACTAAAGAGAATAATTCCTTCAGAATTAGATTGGAGTAAATGGAAGCTAATGACTTTATGAGAAATCAAGATGATATGAAACAGATCCAAACAAATGAAAAAATAGAAGGCAATGTGAAATATCTCATTGAAAAAAAACAACTGACCTGGAAAATAGATCCAGAAGAGATAATTTAAAAATTATTGAACTACGTGAAAGCTACAATCAAAAAAAAAAAAACAAAAAAAACCTAGAAATCATCCTTCAAGAAATTCTCAAGAAAAATTGCCCTGATATTTTAGAACCAGAGGGCAAAATAGAAATTGAAAGAATTCACTGACCACCTCTTGGAAAAGATACCAAAAAGAAAACTCCTGGGAATGTTATATCCAGGTTCCAGAGGTCTCAGATCAAGCAGAAAATATTACAAGCTGCCAAGAAGAAACAATTTGAATACTGTGGAAACATAATCGGGATAACCCAGGATCTAGCAGCTTCTACATTAAGGGATCAAAGGGCCTGGAATATGATATTCCGGAGATCAAGGGAGCTTGGATTAAAACCAAGAATCACCTACCCAGCAAAATGGAATACAATGATTCAGGGGAAAATATGGTCATTCAATGAGGTGGAAGACTTTCAGGCATTCTTGATGAAAAAATCAAAGCTGAATAAAATACTTGACATTCAAATACAAGAAGCATGAGAAGGTAAACAGGGAAAAGAAATCATAAGGAACTTATCAAAGTTGAATTATTTATATGCCTACTTGGAAAAATGATCATTGGAACTTATAAAACTTTTCTCAGTATGAGGATAGTTGAAGGGAATATCAGTGGGTAAATATATACAAACATACATACATATATATGTATATGTATACATACATATACACCTACATGGGAGCGTATATATGTGTATGAATACATATGTGAGTGTGTGTACATATGTGTACAGGTATACATAGACAGAGATCACAGGATCAATTGAATAGGGAGGGATGATATTTTAAAGGGTAGAATTAGGAGTGGGTAGAAGAATACAATGAGAAGAGACAGGGAGAGACAGAATGGGGTTAATTATCTCATATAAAAGAGGCAAGGGATAACTGTTATGATGGAGGGGATGAAAAGGAAGGTAAAAGGGAATGGGTCAACCTTACTCCCATTGAATTTGGCTTAGGGAAGGAATGGCATACACTCTAAATTGGGTATTTTGCCCTACAGGAGATTAGGGGAGTAGGGGATGATGGAGGGGAGAGAATGGGGGGGGGGTAGGGTTGTTACAAGCACAAACTTTTGTAAAGGGACAGGGACAAAGTAGAGAATAGAACAAGTGGGGGTGAGATAGGATGAAAGGAAATATAGTCAGTCTTTCACAATATGTCCATTGTAGAGATGTTTTTTGTAACTACACATTTATGGCCTGTATTGAATTGCTTGTGTTTCCAGTGGGGGTGGGTGATGAGGGAGGAAGGGAAAGAATCTAGAATTTAAAGTTTTAAAATCAAATATTTAAAATATATATGTGCATATTATTATTATTATTATTATTATTATTATTATCATTATCATTATTATTATTATTATTATTATTATTTACATGAAACTGGGAAATAAGATATACAGGTACTGGGGTAGGGAGATCCATCTTGCCCTACCGGAAGTCAGAAGGATGATAGGATATAGGAGAGAGCAGATTGGGGGATGGGGCATGCAGTGGGATTGCTGTTTTGGGGTGGTGGGTAGGGGAAAGAGGGAGAAAAATTATAACTCAAAATCTTGAAAAAATGAATGATGTAAACTGAAAATAAACAAAAGATAATTTATAAAAAATATTGCTATATTTCTATAGCATGGATTCTAGTCACTCAGGTACATCTTTTCTAGTAAACATATTTCTTTTGTAGATGCTAAGTTCAGAAAGTTGTTTTTTCTTGGTTTTTATTTTTTCCCTAAAATGTGGTGTCCAGAACTAAGCACAAAGCTTTAGATGCCATCTGACTATGACCATGTAAAATAAGACTATAATTGTCATTGTTCTGTACACTGTACTTCTGTTAATATTGCCAAAGATCTCATTAACTGCCATGTTAAATTGTTGATTCATTTTGAGCATGCACTCAATTAAAGCATCCAGTTCTTTTCACACTAATTGTATCTGATCTTATCTCTAATATCCTGTACTTTTGCAATTGGTATTTTGAGCTCAAATATAAGATTTTAAGTTTATTCTATTAAATGTTATCTTAGATTTGGCCTATTGTGCTTGTTGAAATTAAATGTAACTGCCCATTTGCAGTAAATGGAGACATTATAAAATGAAGTTATTTATATCAAAGAGAAAATACTCTCTTCTGCTATGCCATCACCACCCCCAAGCACACAGAAACACATAGACATTTGGATAGTACATTGCTCTGTCACAAATGAGAAAATGACAAATGTTGAAGAAGATGTAGGAAAATTGTAGCACTGATGCATTGTTGGTGGAGTTGTGAACTGATCCAACCATTCCAGAGAGTTAATTGGAATTATGCCAAAAGGGCTATGAAACTGTGTATTTCCTTTGACCCAGAAATACCACGTCTAAGTCTGTATCTCAAAGAGATCACAAACATGGGAAAAGAACCCACATATACAAAAATATTTATGGCGGTTCTTTTTGTGATAGCAAAGAATGAGAAATTTAGGGGATGGCAAGTGATGGCAATTGGGGAATGACTGACTAAGTTGTGGTATATGAATGTAATGGAATACTACTGGGCTATAAGAAATGATGAGCAGGAGGCCTTTAAAAATCCTGGAAAGACTTACATGAACTGATGATAAGAGAAAATGATGAAATACAGGGTCTGGGAACCCCCTTGAGCTCTCCTTGAATCTTCCCGTTTGATGAGGCATTTGCCTGAGGGAAACTTTGGCGGGAACCAGCTACTAGATGGTTCAATTAGTCTTTTCCCCCTATACCCAAGTCAGAGGACATATTTTCACGTCAGGACTGCTATGGACCTCCAACAGAGTTTTGTCTGGCTTCGCCCTGCCCAGTCATAGGTCACCATCTTTCTGGTCCTAACATGCATGCTCATGCTCCACCTCCATAGCAGGGTGGGGCAAGAGGGGCCAGTGGTATACCCTGGGTGCCAGGGGGCCCCCTTTCCCCCACAGAGGTAGGCCCACCCAACCAGATGACCACTGTGAGAGCACTGGCAATCCTGAGATAAACTATGGTCTCAGACAAATGCCTCATCAAATGGGAAGATAGATTCAAGGAGAGCTCAACGGGATTCCCAGAGCCTTCACCCCATCAAAATGAGTAGAACCAAGAGAACATTATACTCAGTAACAGCCACATTTTGTGATGACTGACTTTGATAGATTCAACTCTTCTCAGTAATGCAAGGACGTAAGAAAACTCCAAAAGAGTCATGATGGAAAAAGCTATCCAAATCCAGAGAAAGAACTTTGGAGTCGAATGCAAATGGAAGCGATACTATTTGCCATCCTTTTCTTTGATTGTTTTATTTTGTTTCCTCTTTCTTGTGATTCCTCCCATTAGTTGTAATTCTTCTTTACATCATGACTAATTTGAAAATACATTTAATATGAGTGTATAAGTAGAGTCTATATCATATTGCATGCTGTCTTGAGGAGGGGAGAGGAGAGGGAGGGAGAGAAAATTTAAAACTGAAAATCTTATGGAAGTAAATGTTCAAAACTAAAAATAAATTATAAAGAGAAATGCTTTGTCACCATGGTCCTCTTCTCTCTAAACTCACATAGCAACCAACCTTCTCCCTTGGTCTTTCTAACTCCAAATCTCCTCTCTAATCTCTACTCTATATTTAAGTAATTTTTCAAAAGCACAGGTTTGAGTACGTAATTCTCCTACCCAATAAACTTCATTGGCACCCTTTTGCCTTTTGGGTGAAATATAAGTTTCTCTTTAAAGTTTTCACAACATGCCCCCTTCCTATATCCAGTCTTCTTGCACATTACACTGTGAATTCTATGGACCAGCCCTACTGACCTATTGATTGGGAGTACAGGCTCTGGGAAACCCCTTGAACTCTGATTGAATCTTCCCACTTAATGAGGCATTTGCCTGAGACCATAAACCTTTCATTACAGCTAGGTCCAAATCTCTGTGACTCTTAAACTAGACCTGCCCTCCATTGTCTGTCATCTCCAGGTAGCCTTCAGCTATTTCCCACCTTTAATCCCATTGCTGGAGTCTGACCTCAGTTCCATCAAATATCCTCTTCAGACACCTCCTGAAGACCCTCCCCAAACTCCTCCTGTAGACTACCCCTAAATCCTCCCATAATCTTTCTGTATATAAGATTCATCTTGCCTCCATGAAGGTGCTGAGATTATTCTAGCACAGACTGACTTTGTGTCAGATTATTCTGGCCCATTTCAGTTGACAAGCATCACCCATATTTAGAGTCCTCAAGAGTGTACCCATTATGGCGTATCTTTAATAAACTTTGCTTTACTTTGGCTGAGAGAAGACTTGAGTCAAATTCATTTGTGTTGTTGTTTTGGTGTATTGATATTTTAGGGTCTCAAGCACCCCTAAAACCTAAACATCAACACTTGAAAAATCTTCCATCTTTGCTTTAATTACCCTGCTCATCTGAAATCCTCTACTTTCTCACCTGTGTGCATCTATTTTACTTCATGATACAAAATCACATGTCTTGGTAAAGTGTATGTTGACTCTATGTCATTTCATTGCCGTAATATTCTAGGAATTTTGATGAATAAGGAAAATGTGCTTAGTCTTACATGTTTTGGGATCCATAATAGTTCATAATGATTACCACTCCTCTTTTAACTTTTTTTATTAAGTTTTTCATTTGTTTGTTTTTTTGCTTTTTTTTTTTTGGAGGGGGGAAGGCAGGGCAATCAGGGTTAAGTGACTTGCCAAAGGTCACATGGCTAGTAAGTGCTAAGTGTCTGAGAGCAAATTTGAACTCAGGTCCTCCTGACTTCAGGGTGAGTGTTCTATTCACTACCCCACCTAGCTGCCCCACTCCTCCCCTTTTTAAATACAAACAAATCATCTCTTTAAAAACTATTTTCTAATATGTAGCCTGTAATTGAAATCAAGGTCACTGGATTAAAGAATACTTATACCCTCTTTTTGAAAATTAAAGTCTTTCCATATCTCATGTTCTCTACTCTCTTTTGCCATAATTCTTTTTAAGAAGTCAACAATAGTGGTTAACATTTTATCCACTGGTTCTTTTAGTATCCTAGGATGTAGTTTGTCTGAGGCTAGCTTCTTGAATTAAAGTCATGCTATAACTGTGACCTCTGTGCCACCAAATGTTGAACAGACATCATTGGCCAGATTCTCTTGAGAGAAATTGTGATATGTTGCCTCATATACTAATTGCATTAATTTTCTAGATTTACAAAAAAAATGAAATACTCTCTGCCCTCCAGCAATTTACTTTCAACTAGGATAGATAATAATGTAAATTTCTCCATTAGAAGATAAAATCCTTAAATTCCTTGTGAGTAGGTATTATTTCATTCTTTCCATTTTTATCTCCAATGTCTACTAGAGTGCTCAGCACAAAGCAGGCACTTATCAAATCCAATTCTAGTGGTGCCATTAGATACCTACTTTGCAAAGAAGACAATGCTGATGAAGTCCAAGTCAATGGTAATGAATTGTGATTGTTTATAGCTTTGGGTCTGTAATCATGTACATTGCTATCTGATGATACATTGTTTCAATAGAAATGATGATTTTTCTTATATTAATAATCAATGATTAAATTAGGATTAAAATTTTTCCTTTCTGTTATCTCATTAAAAGCCCAGTCCTTATGAAAGACATTGCTGATAACTGAGATTGCACAAAATCTACTGGGTACTTGCTTCATAATCTTGGGTGGGACTCCACTTACTTGAAGACATTACAAAGAGAACTTTAATCTAGGTGGAATTCTTACCCCACAGTTGTTCCTTGTTCATTTGTGGGGTAAAGAAGAATGCCTTTGTTCAGATAGATGAAGACAGATGAGTCATGTCTCTGCAGAAGGAGTTAAAGACTTTCAGTCCACCTCATCCACACCCTCATTGATTGTTAATCAATCAGAGTTTGTTCCCACCCTAAGGTATACCCTCTTTTCTAAAAGTATTTAAACATTCAAGCAGCCTCCATGAGGGACCTTTGGTTTATGAAAGCCATTGACCTCATTTTATTAATTATTTGCCAGGTATAATTAATAAAATTGATTCTTAATTAACTAGAAATTATGTACCTCAGAATTTTCATTTGTCACAACTTTGAAATTGAGTTTTGGTGCTGTGGTATTTCTTGGTTCCACACTGCTTCAGGACCCTTCTGGATTTTTGTTTATTTTCCATTTCCTCACATAGCATCATTACTTCACATTTATAGCACTTTAAGCACCCTCCTCGCCTTTTTAAAAAACGACTTTGTTAGTAGGCAGTGCAAGTATTGCTAACTCCTCCTTAGAAATGGGGGGTGGATAAGGGAAAGGGAACCAGAGTAGTGACGGGCCTTGGCAATAACCACACACCAAGTAAATGTCCCAGTAGGGATTCTAGGCCATCTGATTCCAAATATTGTGTTTCTTCTAATGTGTTTTGTTACCTACCCGAGACTCCCAAATGATAAGAATCAATCATCTAACTTTCACATGTCTAAATGGGTACTTTTTAAAACTCTCTATGCAGAAGCCATATTTTATATGTCTATCTCCTCACCTCTGTGTTTTACTGTGTGTATATATGTATACATTTATATACACACATATATGTTTATATGTTTATGTATGTATACATATACATATATGTAATTGTATGTTTTTACTTGATTATTTTACATGCACTTTATAATCCACTCTTTCCATGGTCCCCCATTGAACCAAATCAAAAAAAAACAAAAAACGAAATGACAAAACTATCATCATAAACATGCATAATTCAGCTAGATAAATTTCTACATTGACTGTGCTTAAAAATAAATACCTCTTTCTTCATTTTAAGTTTATAACTTCTCTGTCAGGAGAAGGATATCATGTTTATCTTCAATCTTCTTGACTTCCAGCTTAGTGTTTCATAGATCAGATTTCTCCGATCTTTTGAAGTTAATTTTCTCTGTGATATTGTCATTGCATAAATGTTTCTAGTTCTGCTTACTTCATTCTGTATCATTTCATAGAAGTCCTCCTAGTTTCCTCTGAAACTATCCATTCTATCATTATTTAGGTTTTATTTGTGAATTAAAAGTCCTCCTATATTGATCTTCATGCAGCTTATTGTGACAGCCAATTGTCTGCTGTATGACATCTCACACAAATGTCAGGCCTATTGACTTTGTTTTCTTCAATTTAAAATTAATTCGTGTTTCCTCAATATAGACTTACATAGAAAAAAATAAATATTTTATATTTCTATTTAGCAGCTTCATAAAAAAGTGAATATTTATGTGTGCCTGGGAGTGTGGGTTTGAATGAAGTACATGGAAAATGTGAGAGCTACTATCTGAAGAAAAAAAAGAAACCAAATATTCATCTTAAGAACTGTGATTAATTGCTCTGTCAAGTCATCTTATTCAATTACTGGCAGCAACAAGAAAACTTCCATTCAATTATTTAGGCTGTCATTCAGACAATCATATGATATTGTAAGAAGCTATGTAATTTTTGAAGTTTGTGAGGATACTCAATGAGTTTTAATCTTTTTGCTGAAACAAAGCAGGAATTTCAACAGAAATACAATGAAGAAAAAAATTTACTTATAATGGAATCACTGTTCACAGTTTAAATCGAGTCCTTTACTGAAATTAACCCTTGGGAGGGGGAAAAAAAAAAACTTTCGAAGGAAATGGAGGCCCCTTGGAAAAGAGATGTTAGCAAGTCTGCAGCTTTCAAGGCAATCCATTTCAAATTGAAGTTGCAAACAGGATTATGGTAAACCTCCTTCAGTCACTCTGAAGAAAAAAAATGAAAATATTAGCACTACAAGAGAAATCACATCAAATGATAAAGGTTACATGATAGTCCAAGCTACATGTTGTTGTTGTTGTTTGTAAAAACTATACAAATTCAGTATTTCATCATCGGTTTGCTTTATAACTTCAAATATTCTTATCTGTATTTGTTCTTTACTACTTTTAAATGTCCATGCTTTCTATTCATCAAAGAAATCATCTGTAAACAAGCCTTTAGGGGTAACTAGGTGGTATAGTGGATGGTGTACCAGGTCTAGGGTCAAAAGGACACATCTTCATGAGTTCAAATCAGGGCTCAGATATTTGCTAGTTGCGTGACACTGGGCAAGTCATTTAACCTTATTTGCCTCAGTTCCTCATCTACAAAAATGAGCTGGAGAAGGAAAGAGTAAACATTCCAGTTTCTTTGCCAAGAAAACCCAAAATGGGGCTGCAAAGAGTCACACATGACTGAAACAACTGAACAACAGCAACAAAAATGTATGAGGGGAGTTGGTATTTAACTCAAAGGTATCCATGTGTGCATGAATACCATAATTCCTAATGGTACCTGGTTTATGTTAGTACTTTGAAATGCTGAGTCATCTTGAAGTGGGATACCCCCTTGTATTTAAGGAGGACTTTGTTATCCTTTTTAGATTTTAGTATCTCAAGATCCTTGGCCATGGCAATGTCTAGTTTCCAAGTGTTAGAAAATAACTCCTAGAATAGACTCAAGGATCCTAACAGTAATTCCTAGAATCAGAGTGATAGGCAGTGCTACTGAGACTGAGAAGTGAGATAAGGGGTGGCATGATGTGATATTTACTATGTTTGTACAGAATGATGATATTGCTAAAGTTAACCTGTGAGCTTAATGTTGGCAAGATGCCTTCTTTGTTGCCCTATAAAGCAAGTGGTCATTGATCAGTGAGTGGGGAACTCATTTGGGATTTGGGTAATGCATAGAGAAATGTATCTACCTGCCTCAACCAGTCCCCATTGAGGTTTGAGGGAATTTAGGGGAGTGTACAGTTGGTGCCTGTTTCAATTGGCTCCATTGAGATATAAGAGTAATGGCCCCCCTTGTCATCTGCCCCAGTGAGAAGGGTGATTAGGGAATGTTGTAGGAGTTGGTGCTCCCATTATCAGCAACCCTTCTGGGAAGACTAGACTAGAATAAGATTATTAACCCTTCTGAAGCTGTCTTTCTGTCCTTCCTGTCATAACAGATCGAGAGTGAACCTGTTAGAGGCTGGAATCAAAAAATTCCAGTGCCTCCTATGTGTTCTTTGGAAACACCCCTTTTTTATTCAGTAATCGTGTGGTATAAGTACCAGCTATCTTAGATGCTCCTCATCTAAAGCAGGAATTATGAGTAGAGACACTATCTGAAATATTGTGATTTAAAAGCAAGGGCCAAGCTTCTGCATGAGCTAGTAAGAGAATATTATGCTGAGCTTTAGGAGCCACATTTTAGGAAGTATATTTACAAACTGGAAAATATACAGAGGAGAATAACTACAATGACAAAAGACTTTGAGATTATGCCATCTGAGAAATGGTTGAAGGAAATAAGAATGCTAAACCTGGAGAAAATAAGAGCAAATAATGAATATTTAAGTGGAAAAGGGATTAAACTCATTTTGTTTTACTAGATAGGACAGAGCAATGCATAGAAGTTAAAAAGAGTCAAGTTTTATGTTAACATAAGAAAAACTTTTTTTTTAATTTTTTTAAATTTTATTTTAAACTCAAATACCAGAACACGAATACAGAATAGAGAAAAGAAAAAAATATATATCATTAACTTAAATACAAAGAAAACAAATAAAAAGCACATTGTGTGCATATCAGAAAATGAAGATTCAAAATATGTAAAAATAAATTTTCATTTCAAGAAAGCCTTCAAGAAAGTATGGTAAATACTACATGTGTTGAGAACTGTCCATCTTTTCTTTGCTTCCTTGCAAATTTTCTTTTGTTCTCCACTGTGCACTTTTTACTTTGGTCTTTTTTTGTCCTTCCTCCCTGCCTCTTCCCCCTGCCCCCGAATATTACAACTAAGTGCGGATATATTTCTATATAGATATAGATACATACCTACTTATGTACACATATATACATACATACATAAATATATACTTTCCCTAACAAATTCTACTCCTGATCTTTGTTTTTATGTTTGTGCATATCTCTTGTTTTGTATTTCTCCTGACTCCTCTACTTCTACCTCATTAAAAAAAAATAATCACAATATCCAGAATTAGCATGAGCTCCCTACACATTAATGTCATCGTAGATCTCAAAGGCAAAGTCTAAGTGATTTTGTCAGGTACATAGTAGGTTGAGGGGATTTTGGATTATTGTATAGATTATACTAGATTGCTACTGAGACTTCCAACACTAAGGTTTTTGAATTCTTTGAAATAACTATAAGCTCAGAATTTGGTTTCAATTTTATTATGTACAGAAAGAGCTTTCTTGAGTACTAGTAACTATACAGTTTTTAGACATTGTGCTTGCACAGTATTTTAAAAAATAGATAAGGGGCAGCTAGGTAGTGCAGACAATAGAGTACCTGCCCTGAAGTCCAGAGGACCTGAGTTCAAATCTGGCCTCCAACACTTAGCACAAAACTAGCCATGTGACCTTGGGCAAGTCACTTAACCCCAATTGCCCTACTTTACCCTCTTAAAAAAAACATTAATTTTTCTGCTAATTTTTAAGGTTTTTGTACTGGTAGAAGTGACTTTAGTTTCATTTGGGGGTTTTGTCCAAATGAGGATGTTAATGAGCAATCATTGTAGTATATCATTCAGGATTTGAACCCTGACACAATGAAAAAAACAGGTGGGATCAAGATATAGATACTTGTTTCAATTCTGTTGTGTGTTGGGTTGCTGTTGTTTCTGTTTCTTACTTTTTGATGGTTCTTTGATGTGATTCATTGTACAAATATCCTGAAAACCATCTAATCTCATCTGGTTCTAGATTCTTACGTCCAAGACAGACTGCTATATTGGTCCTGTCCATATTATCAAGACTGTTAAAAAAAAAATCCTCTATATAGCAGGGGGGAAGCATTGCCTAAATTAGGGCAGAGATTGAATAGTTAATAGATGCTAGTATGTCTCACTGTTTTTGATCTATATATGAATTAATATAATGGTTTATTTGTAATATCAACCCCACTTTAATGTGAGCAAATTCATCAATGTTGTATGTGCTAGTAGGAGAAGAAAAATGAATAGAACTCATTGAAAATAGCATCTCAGAGAATGGAGAGAGTGGGAAAGAGACAGAGAGACAGGGACAGAAAGATCTGAAATAGAGATGGAGATACAGATAAAATACATACATATATATGTATATGTATATATATGTATATTTAGAATAGGGAAAAATCATTTTCGTATGCTAAAAAATATTTTTCATTAATTGATTATATTTAAAACAAGTAAAATCACTTAATTATAGATTTTCCTAAATCCAATTCAACCTGTCTTCAAACAGAAATTCCTTCTAAAATACACTTGACAAGTGATTTTTCAGCTTCTGCTTTAAGAGGCATCTAGTGGTATAATGGATCTCAAGAGTGCTGTGAGAAAAGTCAGGAAATATTGAGTTCAAATGTGGCCTCAACACTTAACTAACTGTATGACCCTGGGCAAGTCACTTAATCTCTGTTTGCCTTAATTTTCTCAACTGTAAAATGGAAATATTTAATAACGCCTACCTTACAAGGTTGTTGTAAGGGTTAAATGAGGTTATATAAGTAAAAAACACTTAGCACAATGCCTATAGTAGACATAGTAGGCATTATAGAAATGTCTATTTACTTCCCCTTTCGTTTCCCTTCCTGCTAGTAAGAGCCCACCAATTAACTTTTAGGTAGACCCTCTACTTATGGAGAGCTATCAAAGAGGTTGAAGATTAAGAAAATTCTATTCAGTTTCATGCTTGCGAGATAAATTAGTGACTTAGAAAGGGAGCAGCTTCAGTTAAATGATGAAGTTGGAAGTCAGATTGCAAAGGGTTTGGAATCAATGGGGAGTAGAAAAAGTAGAGGCTATAATGGTAAATTACTTTCTTAAGGAGTCTAGCCAAGGAGCTGAGCAGAGCTAGCAGAGTAAGTAGCATCAGGTAAGGGTTTGGTTTTTTGTTTGTTTGTTTGTTGTATGTTGAACAATATATAAACATGCTTGTAAGCAACAGAAAATTAGCTGGTAGATATGAAAAGACTGGACATGGGAGAGATTTCAGATAACAAATGGGGCAAACTGCTAGAGAAGATGGGAAAGGAATAAAGTCAAGGATACATGGAGAGGACTTTGCTTTAGCAAAGAGAAGAACTTCATCTCTTGATGAATGTCAGTCAAGAACAAATTCCAAAACCTGAAAAAGCTTTTAAAAGGATTTTATTAAGTCATTTAGCTCAGGATAGATTGCTGGAAAAAGGTGTGGCTCCCCTTGAGTCTCTGTAAGGTTTGCATTATATAGTTAAAACAAGAGTGTGTGGACAGGAAGCTGACCAACAAGTAGAAAAGGTTGCTTGAGATGTATATCAACAGATATAAGTATAAACATTCAATAAAACTTCAGCAAAGCCAAAAACTGGTGGGCAGAACTAAAACAAAAGCTGTTTGGGTGGAGCCAAGCCCTGGGTTGATCCAAAACAAGACTTGGGTAGGATGTAAGCATTGCTTACAGTAGTTTCTGGTTTCCCTGGTTTCTGCTTTAGGGGCTAAAACATCTCAGAGGTCAACCTGACCTTTACAGTAATGCTTTACATTAGACAATTTTTAGCTACATAAAGCTAGGTTCAAACAATATTAATTAATAATAAATATTTTTCCCATATAAGAAATAGGACTAGAGAAGGAGATAAAGTGATAGATCAGAGACTATAACCTGGGGGAATTTGTAGCAATAATAGTGACATGAAAAGGGATAGAGAAGGAGTACTTATCAAATGACCTTCTTGTGAAGGATGAGATAAGATTCGCAGATGAAAATTGGAGAGGGAGACTTGAGGAGGGATGAAAATGTTTGGAAATAGCTGATGTTGTGAGGGATGGAGAAATTAGAGATTACTATTATGAAGGAAAAGGTGGCATGATAACATACTATGACCAGAATGAGTTTTAGAATTCATGAATATAGAATTGTAACACTTGTGCATGCTTTTTAAACAAAGTTGTTGTTGTTGTTGTTGTTGTCGTTTTACTTTTGTTGTATTCCCAGCATTTAGCACAGTATCTGGAAGATAGTCTGGAATATAGTTAGTACTTAATAAATACCTGTTGACTTGTGAATGATAGCAATATTAATGATATGATCATTTCTGTGTGTAACAGAGTTAGGATAGAGGGATAGGTCATGAGAATTGTTTAAAATGAAGACTGGGAAATTAGAGTATTTGAGAGCATCATTATGGGTGTTGAAGTTTCTTAAGCTGAGAGTAAATGAAGAGAAAGTCTGTAAGTCAGACCTTGAACTCATTAAGAAAAGAAGAATAATGCCATTGGGTTGATAGATAATGGCAACCAGGATCTGGATCAAATAATAAATTTAAATAATGTGAACATCAATGGAGGAGAAGTTACTTAATGATGGTAGTAGAAGGAAAGTCTGGAAGTTCCATTGGAGACCATTACAACTCCCTCACCATGATCAGTGAGTGAGTTAGGGAATATGAGTGAAAGTAAAGCAATACTGAAAAGTACGGACAGGTATGAAATACCATCAAGTGAGAGCACAAGATGGAATGAGTGATAATAGAAAAGGTTTAAAATGAAAAGTATGTTAATTATGGAGCAGGCAGTGAGCACAGTAGAAGTGGGTAAATTTGGAGTGGGACATTTGGAGGGAGAAAAGGGATCAGGTGAATGGGAGTGACAAAGCAGTAGGTATCTCAAATTTAAATTTATAGTTTCTGTTTCAGTGGATGAGGGTTCAGAATAACTGAGACAGAGGAATCCAGGGAAAGGGTAGGTGTATACTAACCATTGAAGAATAGTCCAGGCAGAATCTCGTTGTTTAGAAAGAGATACATTGAAGAAGATAGTTGATTAGTCTTAATGGCCTAATTTACCACAGCAATTTACGATGTCATTTCATCCTTCACAAACCTTGTCCATGTCTTCCTAAAACAAACAAACAAAAAACCCTCTACAGGGGTGCTGCCCAATCTGCTAGAGATCTTCCTTTAGATCTCTTGACATTGTAACATTTGTGCTTTCTCTCAATTATCCCTCTATCTCATGGCATGCCTTGCCTAGCACTTTTTTTTTTGACATATTTCTCCCAGATGTGCTCTTTATATTGCTTTTCCTGCACAAACCTTCACTGGTAATATGTCATTTGAGCTAGAGTTCAACTACACTTCTCCTTGTGGTCAAATTGCCTCCTTCATTCAAGTGAAAAATATTCTAATTGTTATTCTGTGTTCAGTTCTGAGAAGCCCATTAAAGAAATTATATTAATAACCTGGAAAGCATCCAATGAAGAGTAATCAGGATGTAACTCAAATTCATACCAAATGAGGATCACTTGTAAAAAATAGGGATATTTAATCAAGAAAAAGAAGACTTAGGAGAGACTTAGCAATCTTTAAATATTTGAAGAGCTGTCATATGGAGACTCAATAGTAATAGTTTGGTTCATACAAAAAAAATGGAAGCAAAATGCTTATAGACAACTACAGTACACTAATACTTTCTTTTAAAAAGTAGCCAAGGTAGGTAGGTGGCACAGTAGGTAGAGTGCCAGGTCTGGAATCAGGAAGACCTGAGTTCAAATCTGGTCTCAGACACTGTGTGACCCTGGGCAAGCCACTTAACCCTGTTTGCCTCAGTTTCCTCATCTGTAAAATAAGTTGGAGAAGGAAATGGCAAACCACTCCAATACCTTTGCCAAGAGAACCCCAAAGCAGAGTCATGAAGAATCAGACATGACTGAGGTAATTCAATAACAACAACAAGGAAGAATCTAAGTATATAGTGAGTACCAAATAAAACAGAATATTAAATTGATTATATTTTGATAGGAAATAAATGTCCTCTCATTATAAAACATTGTTTTCTGTATGAATTGCCGTGAAACTACTCACTATTTGGATCTATGTCATAGTCCCTGATTTGTTTCATTAAGAAGTAGGAATAGCAGTAAAGAACACATAAATGTGCAGAGTATCCAGACTAGAACAAGTAAATACAAAGAGTTCCATGACAGATTCTCAAAATCTGAAAGAAGGAAGGAGACAAAGGGCTGAGAAAAAAAAAAAATCACAAATATTATTACTAAAAATGTTGATGATAATTACTTACTCATGTGCCTATTTCCCCATCTTTATAACTTTAAGTAAGAATAATTTTAAAAATACTTTAAAGGCGTCTTTAATAAATTGTTTAAAAGGCAATGGACAGGCTTAAACAAATAATATCATGTGGCAGACCATAGTTACACAGTTACACAATTGTTTGAATATGAAGACCCACTAAAAGGGGCAGGGATTCTTTTTGGTATAGTAAAATTTTACTTAATATTGTTATTCCAAAAGATGTTTCTCACCCCTTCTCTATCTTCTTTCTTAGATCCTCCTTCAGATCACACCTTCTGACCATAGGACAGAATGGAGTTCTGTCCTGGGTGTTCTTCTCTTCTTCTATACTACTTTACTTAGCTATCTCATGGATTTATTGAGCTCCCCTCCCATGGATTTGATTACCGTCTTTATGCTGATGATTCTCAAATATGCCTTTCCTCCCCCAATCTCTCTGATGACTTGCAATCTTACAACCCCAATTGCCTTCAGACATCTAGAACTGGATTCCAATAGACATCTTAAACTCAATATGTCTAAAACGGAACTCATTTCCCTCACCCCACCCCACCTACCTTCCCAATTACTGTAAAGGACAACACTATTTTTCCTGTCCCTCAGACTCAAAGTCTAGAAGTTATCCTGAATTGTTCATTATCTATCATTTCTCACATCTAAGTTGTTGCCAAAGTCTACTGATTTCACCTTTGCAAAATCTCCCAGATATGATCCCTTCTCTCTTCTAACATTGCCACCATTCCAGTGCAGGCCTTCATCACCTCACACCTTGATTCCTACAATAGCCAACTGGTGGGTCTGCTTATCTTAAATCTCTCTGCGCTTTAGTCCATTCTCCACTCAGCCACTAAAGTGATTTTCATAAAACACAAGTCTGATCATATCACCACCCTGCTCCCCACTTAACAAACTCCAGTGGCTTCCTATTGCCTCCAGATACAAATACAAAATGCTCTGTTTGGAATTCAAAGTCCTTCATAACCTAAAAGTCTTCTTATACCTTACTTGCCATCATGCACTCTTCAGTTCAGTGGTACTGGCCTCCTAACTGTTCCTCATGCCTGGAATACTCTCCTTACTTCACTCTGACAACTGACATTCTTGACTTCCTTTAAGTTCCATCTAAAATCCAACGTCCTACAGAAAGCCTTCCTAAACTCCTATTAATTTCACTGCCTTTGTTCTATTTCCTATTTATCCTGTATTTAGCTTTCTTTGTATATATTTATTTGCATATAATCTCCCTCATTAAATTGTAAGCTTCCTCCTTTGACTCTTTTTTTGTATCCTCAGGGCTTAGCACAATACCTGGCATATAGTAGGTACTTAAAAATATTTATTGAATTGAAAATGTTGAAATAACAGTACATTTCTCAAGATATAACAGAGATAATTTTGTTTGACAGCTCTCTGATGGTTAATATACAGAGAAATATAAATGAGGAAGCATAGATTTAGAATCAGAGGGAAACCTAAGGTCATCTAGTCTTCACTTTCTCTATACTTTCCCTTTTTTTTTTTTAGAATTGAGTAAATTGAAGTCAAGAGAACTAAAGTGAACTGTTTAAGGTCACACAGGTAATAAATGGAAAAGTCAAGGCTTGACCTCAGGTCCCCTGACTCTGCTATACTTTGTACTGAACCATGCTGACATATTTTTGTTGAAGGTATTATTACTGTAGTGGATATCAAGCACAGAGTCCAAATGAAAGAGGGATCTCCTATAGAGAGTGAGGGATGACTATATTAATTACATCAAAACTTGTCACATTATTGAACTTTCTAAGTGAAATCCATAACCATTCAAAAATGCACAGTCTTCTTCATCATAGGGCAGATACTAAAGAAATGAAGGATGCCTATTTTCCAGGCTATGATGAGCAATTTAAATGGACAATTGTCTATCAATAATAAGACCAAGAATTTACATAGAACTTTAAAGTTTGCAAAGCACTTCACAAATACTATTTCATTAAATTTTCACCACAACTCAGTGATCTGGGTGGTATTATTATGCTTATTTTTTTTTCACATAAGGAAACTGAGGTTAAAGGTGATATAATTTGCCTAGGGCCACACAGCTAGTAAATATGTAAAGCTTGCTTTGAACTAAGGTTTTTCAGAGTCTAATTCTTTTTTGTTGTTGTTCTTTGTAATTTTGTGGCATTAACTTTCTTTTTTTGTTTGTTTTTAATTATAACTTTTGTTTATTTTTAGTTTACAACATTCATTTCCGCAAGATTTTAAGTTACAAATTTTCTCCCAGTCTTTCCCCTACCCCCTACCTCAAACAGCAGTCCCACTGAATACCCCTTCCCCCAATATGCTCTCTCCTATATCTTCCCTCCGACTTTCCTGTAGGACAAGATGGATCTCCATACTTCAGTGCCTGTATATCTTATTTCCCAGTTGCATTTAAAATAATAATAATAATAATAATAATAATAATAATAATAATAGCCTGGCATATTATCCTGGTCCCAAAAATAGCCATAGATCCAGTGGTATGTTGGTAAATGTTTAAGGACCAGCTCTTTAAAATTACATAACACCCTTTTAAATTTAAGCTGCTTTTGTAAAATTTTCTCCATCAATTTCCATCAAATTTAGAGTCAACAAAATAATATATCAGTCCCTGTTTGTAGCGGTTCCCAATTGTCAAAGTGTAAATGCTCATAATGAAAATTTAACCATTAGTAAGAGATGGCTAGAGTACACCCTTGCATGGATTCATTCAGAATAGTCATGCTAAACTAACCTCATTTCCTTTTCAGGAAGTTACTAAATCAGGGGGATACTATAAATAATGATATACTTAGGTTTCAATAAAACATTTAATAGCAGCTGTAATATTCTTGTGGATATTAGATAGATATTAGATATACCTTGGTTTCAGCAAAGCATTTAATAGTAATGCTAATATTTTCATAAATGATAGGTAGATATTAAATGTTAGATAGATATTAGTACGGTTTGGATTTAAAACTGATTGAGTGGCCAGAACCAGAGGAGTTGATTAATTAATGTCCACATAGGAGAGGGTAGATATATTTTTAATGCAGTTCCCCAAAATATATATTTGCCCTGGGATGTTTAACTTTTTTTAAAATTGGTTACTTAAAGGCATAAATATCACACTTAACATTTCTCAGCAGTTCCTTGTTATTTGTTGAAGCCTACTAACATAGGCCATTTGACTCTCAATTCCTCTCCAAGAAATACTCATTTTTTAATTCTTCTTAATGTATACTTTTCTAAGACTCATAGTTACACAAGAGGCAGAGGCAAGCTGTAATGAAGTATAGGCAACCTGCCATAGAGTAAACTTAGTTCACTGCATAGAGACAGATAAAATGTTTTTCCTAACTTTGAAGGCAGTATGTAATCTTTTCCCTCTCTCTTTCAATATGTCTGGACCTTTTCGTCTTTCTTGCATCCATCCTATGGATTCGTTTTTTTTTTTGTTTTTTTTTTTATTTTTTTTTATTTACTCATTTACTTTTAATTTACAAGATTCAGTTTCACAATCACTTGAGTTTCAGATTTTCTCCCCTCCCTTCCCTGCCCCCCCCATGGTGGCGTGCAATCATGTAT
>CM053590.1:153114437-153142321 GCA_028646515.1 Pseudochirops corinnae | reverse complement strand
ATTTTGGAAACACAATTAGGATAACCCAGGATCTGGCAGCTTCTACATTGAGAGATCAAAGGACCTGGAATATGATATTCCAGAGATCAAGGGAGCTAGGATTAAAACCAAGAATCACCTACCCAGCAAAATTGAGTATAGTGTTCCAGGGGAAAATATGGTCATTCAGTGAGGTGGAGGACTTTCAAACATTCTTGCTGAAAAAACCAGAAATGAAAAGAAAGTTTGACACTCCAACACAAGAAGCATGAGAAGATAAACATGGAAAAGAAACCATAAGGAACTTATCAAAGTTGAACTATTTACATGCCAACATGGAAAAGTGACAATTGTAACTGATGAAACATTTTTTAGTATGAGGATAGGTGAAGGGAATACAAATGTATATATACATATACATACACATATATCTATATAGGAGGGTTTATATATGCATAGACGCACATATATGAGTATATGTATATATGAATACATTGAGGGCACAAGATCAATTGAATAGGAAGGGACAATACTCTAAAAGAGTTAATAAGAGTCTGACCTGGAATAGTAGATATATGTTCAGTGAAAGGGGAATATACAAGAGTAGTATTTTGAGGTAGAAATGACAAGATTTGGCAATTTATTGGATACATGGGGTAAAGGAGGAATTTAAGATGACACCCTGGGTGTGAACTTGTGTGACTAGAAGGATAGCATTGTCCTCAATAATAATAGGAAAGTTCATAAGAAATGAAGGTTTATATTCTGTTTGGTCATGATGAATTTGAAATATGTACAGGATACTCAATTAGAAATATTCAATAGGACATTTGTGATATGAGACCAAAACATTTGAGAGAATCTAGGCCTGGATATATGATCAGGAAATTGTCTACATAGAGATTAGAATTGAATGCTTAAGAACTAATGAGAATACTAGATGATGTGATGAGTGCCAACAGGAAATCCAAATTTCTATGGGAAACTTGAGTAGAAAGAGATGACTTCCAATTGAGGGAAACAGAAAACTTTAGGGAGAAGGTTGCATCTGAATTGGGCCTTGCATATCAAGAGTAATAACAATAATATAGTAATACTAATAATATGTTATATAAATTAATAATATAATTAATAGTGTATATAGCACTTTAAGATTTATATAGATGATCTCATTTAAGCCTCACAACAACCCAGTGAGGTTAAGTGCTACTGTTATAATTATCCACATTTAACCAATAAAGAAACTGAGGCTGAGAGAGATCAGATAATTTGTTTCAAGCAACTATTGTGCATACAACAACAAAGCAGTATTCAAACCCAAGTCTTTACGACTTCAATTTCAGTGCTTTATCTGCAATGGGATAAAGCCTTTCCAAGCATGGAGGAAAGGTAACTTGAGCAAAGACAAAAAGATGGAACAAGGAAGCATATACTCAAGTTTGTCTGGAACTGAAAGTACTGAATGTCATATAAATAATTTTGAAAGATCTTCAGAATTTTTCAATTCAAGACAATTCAAATGGAAGAGATTCAGTTTCCTGGCATGGTACTTCTATACTGTCCAGGTTTCACAGGCATGCAACAATGAGGTCAACAGAACAGCTCTGTAGACTTTCAGTTTGGTAGTCAGTCTAATACCTCTTCTCTCCTGCACTTTCCTCCAAAACACTGAGCTAACCCTGGCAATGCATGTGTCAGCCTTATTATCAATGCGTACATCCCTGGAAAGTATACTGCCAAGTTAAGAGAATTTATTCACAGTATTCAAAAATTCTCCATTTGCTGCAACCATTGGTTCCATATATGGAAGATGTAGTGCTGGCTGATGGAACACCTGTGTTTTCTTGGTGTTAATTGCTTGGCCAAAATTAGCACAAGCAGCACAGAATCTATCTATACTTTCTTGCATCTCAGCTTCAGAGACTGTACTGAGTACACAATCATCTGCAAACAAAAATCATGCAACAACATTCCTTCCACCTTAGTCTTGATTTGTATTGAAGAATTTACCATCGGTGCAATAGCTGACCTTTTATGTCATATTCATCCTCATTGAAGGATTTTGACAACATAGCTGAAAACATTGTGCTAAAAATCATGTAAGGAAGCACACAGCCTTGTTTCACCCCATTGGTAACTGGAAAAGCTCAAGAGCATCATCTATTATCAAGAACCCAGACAAGCATGCCTTCATGAAATTGATGTACAATACTTATGAACTTCTCTGGGCAACCAGATTTTGACATAATTTTCCATAAGCCCTCATGAATGACAGTACCAATTGCAACTGAAACTGAAATTATATGAAGGGGAATAGTATAAAATAAATTTTAAGAGACAGGTCATGACCGTATTGGTGGGGAGTGGGAGTGATAAGGAGAGTTATTGAATAAAAAAGTAAGAAATTCTTACTAAAATGTCCTTAAAGATTTCAGGCAAAGGAATGATGCGATTAAACTTTTAAATTAGAAACATATCTTTAGCATATAAAGGATGAATTAGAAAGGAGAGAAACTGGAGGCACAAAGACAAATTGGGAGATCATAGACCATATGAGACATTATAAGGTCTAATTGTCATTAGGGCACAGTATGTCAAATGAGAGGGCATATATAAATCATTATTCAAGTGTTCATCTTTCTTAACAGTCCTGAAGAATTTGAAACTGTTCTACTATGGCATCCTTCTAGATATTTTCTTCTCTATTAGCTACAAGACATCACACTCTCTCCATTTTTATTCCACCTGATCCACCTATTCCTTCTTATCTCCATACCTGGTTCCTTGACTTCGTAAATTGTGTCCCTCAAGGTTTCGTCCTTAATCCTTTTCTCTTTCCATTCTCTCCCTTGGCACTACCATTCACTCCCAAAACTTCAGCTATCACCTCTAAGCACATAATTCCCCAATCTATCTCTAGCAAGGAACTCTCTTTTGAACTCCAGGCACACATCTACAGTTATTTACATGGGTGTCTATGCCAGGACACCTTACTGGAACCTCAGATTTATGCCCAAAACTGAGGTTAGTAGTTTTTCCAAAAAATCTGTTGTTGTTATTGTTGTGGGTTTTTTTTTTCCCATTCCATTATTTTTTTCCTGGGACACAGCCTCCTATGTTCAAAACCACTTTGTTGTGTTTGGCACTTTCCTCTCCTTGGACTTATATTCAGTAACAGTCTTTTTGATTCTTGCTCTGTATTTCTCTCACTTGTCTCATTCACCTGAATTCTACTGCCTTCTCCTTAGTTCAGTCACCCTCTTTAAGACCCATCTGTATTACTGCAATATTCTGTCTTCCCATCTCTTCTCTCTTCCCCTGCAACTATCATTCACACTTTTGCTAGACTTATTTTCCTTATGTATAGATCTTGTCAGGTTATTTCTTTCTCTGGGTGACAACAGTGTTGTAGATTGTATTCCCATTGAGGTACTGGTTGGGTGAGATGACCTTTGAAGTGCCTTCTAGGTAGGTAAGTCTGTATGTCCCCCATATGTGATACTAGGATCAGAGAATGCAGAAATGATAAAGCCACAGACCTTGCCTTAAAATTATTCAATCAAAGAATGTCAGAACTAAACAAATTTAACAAATCAGCTAATTCACAGGATACTAGGATCATAGATTGGATCAACTGGAAAGGACTTCAGAGGGCCATCTAATCCAACTTCATCATTTTAGATATATGAGGAAACTGAGACTCAGAGAGGTCAAATTATTTGTTCAAAGGCACACAATGAGCAAGTAGTAGTGCTTATATTCACCTTCAATGAACTTACAGTATGATTTAGGAGAGAGGGCACATACACACAAAATAATTCACACCACAAGATAGCACATAGAAAATGTCAGTTAAGTCATAAGGTACTATAGGGATTCAGAGGAGGATTATGCTTTGTGAGCTGGACTGGAAGATTTTGTGGAGAAGGTGAGGTTTGAACTGGACTTTAAAAGGAGTAGAAGACTTAGATAAGTGGAGAAAAGAGGATAGCATCTTGCATGTATGTTTAGGGTGATATTGAATGGACATGTTGAGTTGAAGCAGAGAGAAATAAAACCTGGAGAAGGGACAAATCATCATTGGCCTTGAAAAGTTCACTAAATAATTTAGATTTTGTTCCTTAGGCTGTGAAGAATACTTTAAAATATCTGAGCAAGATGATGATGTGTCTTCATTGGTGTTTTAGAAAAGTTGAATTGACATGGATGTTCAAAATAGATTAGAAGGAAGAAAAGTGAAGACCAGGAGCCTGGTTAGGAGGCTCCTGCAGCAGTGTTGACGTTTTTACATTCCTAAAAATTAGTGAGCACTCCCCAAAGAACTTTTATGTGGGTTATAGTTGCTGATATTTAGCATATTAGAAACTAAAATTGTTACAAAAGTAGTTTTGACCTTGTGGACCTCTTTCAAAGGTCACAGGGACTCCCCTTAAGTGGTCCCTGGACCACATGTTGAAAACAGCTGAACTGGAGAGTCCTTTTGGAATTGTGCATCAAGACACTCATCATATACTGAGTAGGATACTGTGCCAATTTTAGTCTAGCTAACATCACTCCCAGATGAATTAAAGACAATCTGCTGTTAGATCTGATCCTGCAGAAAAGATAATGTCTCTTAAAGGGCCTCCATCTTATAACTAAAGCTATAATAGATATTTTTAAACAGCCTCAAGGACAGATTTAGGCAAATGTGCTCTTTATTGATGGCTGATACTTTTGCTCCTGAGGCAAAAACACTTTGCCAAGAAAGTGGTTGAAAATGCTGTAACACAAGGAAGGGATTTAAGAGAGGCTACATGGCAGAGCAAAAAGAAATGGTCCTGGACACAGGAAAAGCTAGGTTCATGTTTTTCCTTAGACATTCACTAAGTATTTGACCTTGGGTGGGGGAGGGAGGGGGGAAGGAAAGTCATAACCTCTCACCACACAAAATTTCTAACACTGTGATTGAAAAAAAAAAAATTGCCATTGGTAAATATGTTTCTAAAATGTCTCCCAAATTAATGAAATCAAAACTTTGACCAAAAAAACAAAAACAAAACACTTTATTTTGTGGCATTGAATTTCATTTCAATCTGCTTTTACCTCCTTATTATGCAGTTGTTTCAATCATGTGTGACTCTTTGTGACCTTTTTTATTTTTTGCAAAGATGCTGGAGTGGTTTGCCATTTCCTTTTCCAGGGTATTTTACAGATGAGGAAACTGAGACAAACAGGGATAAATGTCTTGCCCAAGGTTACACATCTGGTGTCTGAGGTCAGATTTGGACTCATGAAGATGAGTCTTCCTGACTTCAGGTCAGGCACTTTTTCTACTGTACCATCTTGCTGTGCCACTGTTACCTGTGGTTCTTTACAATTTGCTGGTTCACAGTATTACAAATTTAGGGCTCATATGGAAGTTAGAGGTCTTATTTTATAATCCTCTTATTTTATACATGAAGAAAATGAGTTCAGAGAAGATATAATTTGCCCAAAGTTATATAGGCAAGAATTGATATGGTTGGGATTCAAACAGATCTAGCACTCTTTCTATTACATGGAGATCAACTCATTGTTCTATAGCTATATCTTGTGTGTGCGCACGCGTTTGTGTATATATATGTATTATTTCCTCTTAAACACATTCCTGATGAAAGTATGTTTCCAGAATTAACAGACTTCCTCCCCCAACTATTTCCTATCTATCAGTTCTTCCTCTCTTTTGCCCAGAACTTGAGTTCTTTTACTCTTCACTAAATAGTGGTCCTAGACCTGCAATCTTTTACTGTTGCCAATGCTATGTCTTGTGTGATTGTAATTGTGGCGCTGCCATATTTAAATTAATTTTTCTTGTTGCTTGTAGTATTTTATCCTTGAGCTGGGGGTTTCAGAATTTGACTATAATATTCCTATGGGTTCTCCTCATAGGATATCTTTAGGTGGTGATCAATGAATTCTTTCCATTTCTACTTTCCCTCTTGTTCTAATGCTTCCGGATAATTTTCTTTCTTATTTCTTGCATTATTATATCACGATTCTTTTTTTGACCATGGCTTTCAAGCAATCTGATTATTCTTATGTTTTCTCTTCCAGATCAGTTGTTTTTCTTATGAGATGTTTCACATTTTCTTCTATTTTTTCATTCTTTGTATTTTGTTTTATTATTTCTTGATCTTTTCTAACTTCGCTGGCTTCCCCTTCCCAATTCTGATTTTCAAGGAGTCATTTTCTCATTTAGAATTCTGGATCTGCTTTTCTAATTGGTTGACTTTCTTTTCATAATCTTTGTGTTTTTCTTGGATTGTTCTTATTTTTTAGTTTTTCCTCAATCATTCTCATTTAATTTTTAAAGTCTTTTTAAAGTTCTATGAATTCTTTTTGAGCAGGTGACCATTTGATATTACTCTTCAGGGTAGAAATGGGTTTCTTTGCTTCAGTGTCCATCTCTGAAGATGAACTCCAATCTTCTCTATTCCCGTAGTATCTCTATTCTTTCTCCTTTGCCTATTTTTTTATTTGAAGTGGCTTAATTTTTATAATACCTCTAGTCCTGGGACAGTGAGATGGTGCCTCTGGCCTATGATCCTCCTTCAGTTCTCCCCTTTAGCCTGAAAATGGAGCTAGCCTGAAACAAGACCTCCAGTCTCCTGTAAATGCCCACAGTCAGCAATATCCCACCCCACTGCTTCTGAACTCACTGGGCTTGCACAGGCTTCTTCTCACCCTGATGACATCTCCACAGCTCAGCTGAGTCTGGCATTACTTGTCAGCAGAGGTTCCCTCTGCTAGCTAAGACACACAACTACCCTCTCTGTCCCAGAGGGTAAAAGTTCCTGTGTCTGGGTCAAAGACAGCCTCTCAATTTAGCTAACCCCAGGGCTTTCCACTTGTTGTTTTTTAAGCAGACATAGGGCCTAGCCTGGAGGTGTTTACTCTTCACAGGGAACAAAGCTCATCCTGGGACTTTTCTTCATATCTCTGACTGTCCCAGGAGGACCCCTGTTTTGTTATTACTCATTTATTTTTACCACTCTATATTCACCCAGAGGTATTATTTCATCTCCTTTGTGAGGGAAAAATCTTGAGATTTTAGAATTTTCTGACCTACTCCATCTTCCCAAAATCCTCTCTCTAGAAATCCTGTCTTGTAAAAATTGTTTGTGTCCTTAATAATAACAAAATGACATGTCATTAAGACTAAAACAATGATTTGCACAAAGGTGCTCAACAAATGAAATTTGTAGTGAGGAGAAGGAAGAAAAGGAGGATATTATTATCAATAATAATGTACTGTGATAAAAAGGAAAATCATTGTACTTGGAATCAGTAAAACTGGCTTTGAATCCTGGTTCTGACACTTACTAGTTCTATAACTTTGGGCAAGTGACAACTTTTTGAACTTCAAGTGCTCATCTATAAAATGATGAAAGTAATCATAGAACTAATGCCACTAGAATTGTTGGGAAGAAAGTAAACTATAAAACTTAAGACCATAAACATATAATCTATCTATCTATATATAGATAGATATAGTGTGAGTAAACTCCCTTTACTTCCTCCACTAATACAAATGAGACAATCATCTCTAATTTATACTATAAAAGGATTATTTTAGGAGCATATGATTTATACCAGTATTTTTCAGAGCCCAGACTACAACTCAGATTTTTCCTGACTCTTAGGTCAGTTCTAAATCCAATGTACCATGCTGCCTTTTAAATTACTGTCAGTATGTTATTTATTTATCTATCTATCCATTCATTCATTCATTTATTATTGAAACTAAGAAGCAGAGTAGTATAATAGATAGAGAGCTAACTGTGAATCCAAAAAGACCTGGAATCAATTCCCTCCTCTCACACAAACTAGCTATGTAACCCTGGGAAAATCACTTAATCTATCAGTGCTCTAAAAATCAAAGACTAAGGTGCAGAGAAAGTGCTAGGCAGCTTTGGGAGTGGGAGTTTCCTGACTTGAGACTACTGATTCTTGATCCTGAGGAATTCACAGATCCAGTCCTCATCTCTATTAATATGAATATCGTTATTAATAGCAATTGACACAACTGTGAAATTAGCAGATGCTTAATGAAATAGAGTCTCCAAAAGATGAAGAGAGGCTGTGTACTGGTCTCTCCATAGTTAGCATTGATCTCTTAATTGTAAACGTAATGAGCTTTTATCAATTCTCATTCTTCTTGACCTCTCTACAGCCTCAGACACTATCAATTATCCTCTTCTCCTGGATGTTCTTGTCCCTAGGTTTTTATGGTACTACTTACTCTTGGTTCTTCTCCTACCTACTTGATCACTCCTTCTCATTCTCCCTTACTGGATCTTCATGAAAATCTTGCCCACTAATTGTAGGTGAACCCCCAAGGTTCTGTCTTGAGCCCTTTTCTGTTCCCTCTCTATACTATTTAATGTGGTGATCTTAATTTTCATTTATTTAATTATCACCTAAGATGATTATCAAAAAGATTTATCTAGTCATACCCTCTCTACCAACCTCTAGTCTCATATCTCTACTGCCTCAGAGACAATTCAAACTGATTGTCAGGCAGATCACCTTAAACTCAGCATATCAAAAATCAAACTCATTATCTTTCCTTCCAAGCTTTACCCTCTTCCAAACTTTGCTATTACTATTAAAGTCAGCACTATTCTCCTAGTCATTGAGACTTGCTATTTAGGTATAACTTTTGGCTACTTCCTCTCTTTCATCCACCATATCTTTTCTCTTGCCAAGTTCTATCATTTCTATCTTCATAAAATTTCTCATTTATGATCTCTGACACCATCCTATAGCCCTCATCACCTCATGCCTGGTCTGTTTTTCTGGTTGTTCTTCCTGCCTCAAGTCTCTCCCCTCCCCAGTCCATTATCTATATATTTGTCTTCCTAAAGCACAGAGCTATCATTTCATCTCCCTATTCCACAAACTCCAATGGCTCCATATTATACCTCCAGGATCAAATATAAAATCCTTTGGCTTTTAAGACATTTCATTATTTGCCACTCTTTCCTACCTTTCTAATCTTCTTACACCTTACTCCCTTTACATACTCTATGATTCAGTGACACTGGCCTCTTTGTTCTTTCATTAATTCAACACTCCATGCCCTACCTCTGCATTTTCTGTGTTGACCTGAGTGACTGGTCAACTGGCTTACTAGTCTTCATGCCTTGAATTCCCCTCTTCATCATTTCCATCTCTTGATTTTTCTGGCTACCTTCAGATATAGCTAAAATCTCACCCCTCTTTAAGAAATCTCTATCAATTCCCTCTAATGCTAATCCCTTCCCTCTGTGATTATCTTCAGTCCATACTATATATATATTTTATTTGTGCATAGTTTTTCCTGTGATATCTTCCCAGTGGATTGTGAATTCTTTAAGAGTGGGAACTATTGAATTTTGGTTGTTGTGTTTTGTTTTGGGGTGGGATTTTTTTTTTTGCCTTTCTTTGTATCCCTGATATTTATTTAGTACAAGTCTTGGGACATAATAAGCACTTAACTAAATACTTGTCTTGTGTCCTAATTGGAGCATGAATTTTGTTGTTTAAATCACATTGTTTGTCCTTGTTGGTCACTGAGACACAATAGAAGAGTCAGCTTGGGTATACTAAAAATACACTAGGTTCTAAAAATACATAAAGAGAAAATCCCATGATCAGTAAGATGATGGAGTAAACTTCAAAAGAAGGAAATATAGGCCATATCTATAGCAACTAAAATTAAATACACAAGATAGGGAGATAAATACCACATAAAACAAAAGGCAAATGAAATAGTATAATGAATCCTAAATAGTTAACCCTCCCACTAAGTATCCTGATGCCCAGATGCCCCTTCAGATAGAATGTGGCTAGCATAATCAAGCTTATAGGTTTCAAGATCCAGACATGGGAATCCCTGACCAATTTAATTATTGCAGTGACTCACTGTGAATGCCCTCAAAGCCCACAGGAATCATAAAACATTGATTTTTACCCAGACATAAAAAGAAAAAGGAGCACAATGGGTGTAGTTGGTATCTTGGAAGATATTGCTACAGGGAACTGGATAGGGAGAAAGGAGCTACTATGAATAGGGGACTAGAAACCTGAGCTGGGGTAAGTCCTCCTTCCACTGAGTGAACATTGAGATGAAAGCAAGTTGTTCCTTCCAAAATCTCACAAGCACAGGAAATCTAGGATGTTCTGTGAAAAAATAAATATTCTTGATATTGCAGTATGGGAGGGGAGGGACCAAGCAAATAGAGAAAGAGAGTGATGTTATTGGAGAAATGAGAATAAGGTTGAAAGGTAAAAAGCAAGGTTTAAGCACAGCTCCCTATCAGATAAACCAATACTGACTCTCTTAAAGCCAGAAGGAAAAATTAGTCAGAACTGAAAAAAAAGGATGTATTAAACAAGAATTATACCATGAAAGAAAATGAACCAATAACTTGAAATGAAAAAAGAGTTCTGTAGACTCCCCAGAGATGATGTCACAACAACAAGAAATTCCAGACTAATTCAAAAGAAAAATAAAACTTTTAAAAGAAGAACATGTTACAATGTGTATGTCAGAAATCAGAACTCTCAAAATAGAATTAACAATACACAAACAGAGTAGAAATCACAGAAGAGACTAGTTTCAAAATAGTGGAACTGAGGAAAAGAGTGACGAATTTGAAGCTCAAAAATACAGAAGTGGGAATGAATGACAAAAAAGAAAGAATGCCAATAACTTTGAAAGAGTGTAGGAATTCTGTACAACAAAATGTGACCTTGAAAATAGGATTCACAGATATAGCTTTAAAATAATAGGTTTTCCAGGAGGAGGGAAAGCAGGATTAGCATACTATAGGAAATGATACAAGAACATATATTGAACTTTTAAATATAGACAACAAACAGAATATTTTTTGATCACACAGATTTCCATGAAAGAAACACCCCATGCTTGAAACTCTTAAGCATGTAGTAGCTAAATTTATCAATTTCAATACCAAATAACCATTTTCTTAAAAAAGCAGACAAGAGAAAGACTCTCAGCTTTGAAGAAATTTCAGTGGAAATAATTCAGGACTACTACACAGCTACAATGTACTATATACATTATGTTTATGTACTTAGAATATTTCAATAAAACAAAGAAATGCAAGTGACATCCCAAAATGGCAACCCACTTTAAAAGAGAGGCAATTGAGGCATTTTTTTTTGGGGGGGGGGGGGTGTTGAATGGAGCAGAGAAGAATATTTAACTTGCACATGTTCCAAACAGGAGAATAAGAAAGGTTCAACATTATCAGTGGGAAGCCAGGCAATGAAACAAAATGTTTCATGATCACAGGTTATTCTCTTACAAAAGAAAGTAGATTGAGATGTAAAATAAAGAACAAGAGACTATTGGCAGGGAGGAATCTAGGAGTCTGAAGTTTTCAGGTAATATTAAAGAATTAAAAAGGAAGGTAGAACATGATTTTCGTCCCTGGACCAAATCCCACACTCCCCTATAAGTGAATTAATATATTTTATAAGAGAATAACACAGTAGTAAGTTTGATCCAGGGACAACAAAAGACAGAAGAGAGCTGAAAACAGCCTTCTCCCCCATCCCCAATCTGGAGAATAGAAAAGGATAGCTAATTATTCACTTTCTAATATTGAGGTGCTATGAGAGAGAAGATCAAAAGTAATGGAGGAGAGC
This sequence comes from Pseudochirops corinnae, assembly GCA_028646515.1. NCBI lineage: Eukaryota > Metazoa > Chordata > Mammalia > Diprotodontia > Pseudocheiridae > Pseudochirops > Pseudochirops corinnae. The sequence continues at coordinate 153,130,663 of CM053590.1, read as the reverse complement.
AACTGGGGGAGGCAGAGATTGAAAAGCTGGTCCCATAGTACAAGAAAAAATGAAAGTATGATTAAAGAATTTTCTCATGGAGTAGAAAGTTGAGAAACAAGGTTTTGTCTAGTAGGAAAAGGACAAAATAAGAGACTACATTCTTGAAGCAGAACTTCATTCCACTCCAGAAGAAGGATTATATGGGTCTTCCATGGTGGCCAACATTCAAAGGCATAGCAGGGACATAGATCTAGGCATAACATAATCTGAATCTTAAGAGCAATGAGTGACAATGATAAGAGCATGGACTAGGACTGGGTCAAATTACTCAGAATGCAGAATAATTCCTCCCGACATTGCAATGCCTTCTTCATGAATTGATATCTTTGGATGTGGGGCATAATCAAATAAGGCCCAACCAAAAATTAAATTTAAAAAGTAAAATAAGTTAATAAATGAAAAAGGGGAAGGGGAGATGGAATATGATCTATAACTAGAATAACAGAAATAGGATATAAGAAGGAGTTCAAATTTATTACTCTAGAATCTTCTGGGGAAAAACATAGAATAAATGAAGAACAAGTGAGGGGAGAATAGAATTCAGAATAGATTAGAAAGAAGATGAAATAAGGGAAACAAAATAAGTAAAAATCTCTTGGTAAAGGAAAGAATGCTATTAAAAATAAGAGGCAAGAGTAGAAAGGAAGACCTAAAGTGACACCATCTTTGTCTAATGAGAGAAATGGAAATGTTAAAATGGAAAAAGGGGAAAAACTGATTAAATTAAAAGAAAGATAAATGAACATTTAAGTAAATCAAGGAATCATAACCCTAAGCAGAGTAAAAAGCTGATAAAGCAAAATATAACTACAGAATGGAGTATTTTTAAAACACAGCAATTTTGTGCATAGAGAAAAAAATCTAAAAATAAAGACTTTCGTAATGAAGATGAGAGGCTGAACAAAATTTGCTATGCATCAAGGAACTTTAAAAAACTTAACTTGCAATGCTAGATTCGTTTTCCTCCATATCAGGCTACTATGACAGAGAGTTGTTGCATCCAGGCTCCTGATTTGATAGATCTATAGCTAGTCCATCCATTACAGATGGATATCCAGGGAAGTAATTGCTAAGTATTTAATCACAAAGCCTATTCTTATGTAGGTTAAAGAAGCATACTTGTTACAAGACAGTATTTAATTAATTATTGTATCATATTATTTCAAAAACAATTCCTATTGGAGAGAAAAGCATCTATTATTTTTCCTAGCTTGCATTTGCAGCAGAATGAAAATGTATACCTATAGCATACTAAATGTGTGTCCAGAAAGAAGAGTATTCTTCACCTATGATCTTTAATCATGTGGAATGTTTAATCAAGCCCAGTTCTCTTGAAGACCACGATCTGATGAGCCTCCAAAAATGACTGTCCTGAAATAAATGGCAAATTACTGTTTCATCCCATTTGTCCAAAAGCCTGCACATGATCCACTTGGCCTTTTTTTATCTAGCCTTTTGAAACTGCAGCATGCTTGTGAGACGCCTCCCCTAACTAACTTTAATCAATATAATACATTTGCAGATAGATTTGTAGCTCAAAAATAAACCAACTGTTTGAAACACAGGTTTCTACTTAATCAAGAGGTAATTGTGCTAAGTACCTTTTTAGTTGAGCCTAATCAAAATCCATGAGTGTATTTGTCTATTTCCTCTCCCTTTTGTGTCCCCACTGACTTTTGATAATATACCAGAATCAGAACTCCAGTCCTAGAGGGGCCAGAATATGGGTAAGTTATAAATAATGCTGATAGTAAATACAATAAGTAGATGTCTTACTGTTTGTGTCAAGCTTGGAAATAATTGTAGTACATTTACTCCTAGTTGTTTTTTCTGCATAACACCATGGTCATTTTATTATTATTATTTTTTTTTTTGGATCTCCTTTACCAAGCTGTTGACTGGTTTTTCATGATTTTTTTGTATCACTCACATTTCTCTTCCCAATTTTTCCTCTACTTCTTTTACTTGATTTTCAAAATCTTTTCTGAGCGGTTCCATAACCTGACACCAATTCATATTTTTTGTGGAGGCTTTGGATGTAGGAGCTTGACTTTATGGCTTTCTTCTGAGTGTGCGTTTTGATCTTCCTGGTCACCAAAGTAAGTTTCTATAGTCTGAGCTTTTTTCTGTTGTTTGCTCATTTCCCCATCCTATTATGTGACTTTTTAACACTTTGTTAAGGTAGAGCTCTGCTTCCTGTGCGGAGGGTGTACTGTCCCAAGCTTCAGGGGTTTTATGTAGCTATTTTCGGAGATAATTCGGGGGGGAGGAAACTTCTAGTTTTCAGTTTTTCCAAAGTGGTATGATCTAAGGAGAGGTGTTTAGTCCTCTCCTGGCCTGTGCTATGGTCTGTGAGTGACCACAAGTACTCCTTTCTGCCCTGTAATTGTGAGGAGGGTTCCCTTCCCACTGTTGCCACAAGCTTTGCTATGCCAGTGTTCCTTCTTCCCGAAGCCATGCCACTCAGGACTTCAACCCAGATACAAAGTATGGACAAAGCAACAGAGTCCTGCCTCAGTGCCAGCAAGGAGACCACTGTAATCTCCTCGTGACCAGTTTTTTGATCCCCTTCCTGTCTGTGGACTGAGAGCTCTGAAAGAATCCACTGCTGCCACCACTGTCACCACTGCCACCATCTCTGCTGATTCATTCACTCCCAAGCCCTGCTCCTGATTTGCTAGGGCCAAGGCTGTGTTGGTACCAAGGCTGGACTATGCTCCTCTCTTACCCAGGTCCAGCAGCCTTTTCCTATTGACCTTCTAAGTTGGTTTTGGCATTTGTGGGTTGAGAAGCCTCAAAAACTTCCACAGCTGGCAGTGATTCAGTCCCCTGAGGCCTGCTCTGGGTTTACCAGGGCCTGGTCTATGCTGGCACAGCCTGTGTTGAACTGTGCTTCTCTCTCAGCTTTGTGCAACAGACCTTTCTTGTTGGCTTTCCAGGTTGTCTTGGACTGGAAATTTGTTTCACTCTGTCTTTTTGTAGGTTCTGCTGCTGTAGAATTTGTTTAGTCATTTTTACAGGTATTTGGAGGGTTTGGAGAGAGAGAGCTTAGTTGAGTCCCTGCCTTCACTCCACCATCTTGACTCCACCCCCCACACGATGGTTATTTCAAAGCACACACACATGTGTAGATGTATCAGAGGCTGATCAGAGGACCCCTTAATAACTGAGGCCTCACAATTCAGTTGATAAAATTATAGCCTATAAAGGACAGGTTAAAGAGGTGGTGATATATAAGGGTGAATCCTTTTCAGCCTTTAGTATAAGCCTATTTTCTTTCACTTTATAAAGGGCATGAGATTTAGAGTGCATATTTGCAGGAGAAAAGGTAAGGAAATGAGTTTGATTATTGGGAAAGGTTATGCACCTGCTCCAGTTCCCTTTTCTCAGCCATTGACATGAGCAAATAGAAGTAGGAACTTTACTTTTTACTGTTTTTTGTATTTGGGGAATGCAGTAATGCTGGTGGGAAAGAAGGGGTTCTCTCCCCTGCTCTATTCCACTGGCAACAGAGTCTGTCAAAGATCAATTAATAAACATTATTAAGTGCCTACTATGGGCCAGGCACCATGCTAAATGCTGGGGATACAAGAAGTGACAAAAGACAGTCCATGCCCTCAAGGATCTTACAATTTAATGGGGGACATAGCATACAAACAAATATATACAAAGCAAGTCATATACAGGATAATTAAGGAATCATTAATAGAAGGAAGGCTCTAGAATTAAGAAGGGTTGGGAAAGGCTTGCAGTAGGCTATGGAATTTAAATTGGGATTTAAAGGAAGTCAAGGAGATCAATAATTGGAGTAGAAGAGTGAAAGTATTCCAGGAATGAGGGACAGCCAAAGGAAATGCCTGAAGTGAGACATAAAATGCCTTGTTTGTGGAACAACAGAAGTACATGGGAAAGTATGGAGGAGGACCTAATTCTGGATGGCAGTTAGCTGTGGAATCTAAAAGTAAATAGTGAACTGAAATAAAGCCTGGCATCTGGAGCAGTATCCTGAGCAGGCCTCAGAGCCAAGATTTGCAAAAAGGAACTCGAAATCTAAGGAAAAGGCCCAAGATGGAAAGTCTCAGGTTTCTCCAAGTCCTCAGGTATTCAATTCATAAGGAACATCATTCATTTTAGGAAAGGGCAGGCAGAAAGATGTCAACATTGCCTGCACTTGTTTGAGTGATAGTCTGACCTGGAGCAAAGAGACCATAATCATAGACTTAGAGCTGGAAGGAACTCAGAGGTCACCTAATCCAGTCCCTTATTTTATAGAAGAGAAAACTGAGGCTAGAGAGGTTAATTAACTTGGCCTAAAGTTATTTGGTATTGTGAGATCAGGTTGTCAGCAGATTGCAAAAAACCTAAATCTTCTAAACTAGCTTCTTTACCATAATTCCTAATCCCTTTCATGGTAAGCTCCAAGAGTGAAATCTTCTTGGTGATCTAAATATCTCACTTTGGGAAAAGCTCCAAGAGTTGTTTTAACTTTATGACTTTTTGATGGAATAGAGCTATTCCAAGTTATGCAGAAATAAGCAACATAATAACGATAGTTTATACAACTTCTCTGAATGGGTTTTTCTTACTGTTGTCTCATGAAAGCAATAAAGTTATCAGTGCTTTGAGTGACAATCTCAATAAATGTCATTCCTCAGAAGTTATTGCTCATATATTCTAAACTTTTCATTATTTCCTATCAATGCCAAAAAATATTCTCTCCCTTCATTATATGTTCTTAAGTGGCCAATATTTTATATGTGGATGTGTTTCTGACTTGCATTGAATATTTTAATGTTTATAGAAGGTAATGTACCTGATTGTTGTATATCCATGATCATAATGTTGAAGGTTCTCTTTGTTTTGGAACAGAAATTCTTAACCTTTTTTTCATGTCTCTTGGACTTCTTTGACAGGGTGAAGTCTATGTGTGTAGGAAACATCTTAGAATGATGTTTTAAATATTTGAATTCCAATTAGTAAAAATAGAAATGTCATTTTTACCATCCAAATTCATAGATTCCTGAACTCCCTAAATCTATGCAGTTTAAGAAACTAATATTTGACAAAGAGGAGCCTGAAATGCAAGACCACATGGAAAGAAGAAAGAAAAGGGCTTAATTAAAAATGTCAAAAAATAAAGTTGAAGTTGAAGCAGAAGAAAATCGAGATTCAAGAAAAAACTTCAATCTCTTTATGTTGGAATGAGTAGACTTGGACCAAGATACCAAAAGCCTAGATAGGTAATGGAATCATACCAGAATACTAGACTAGGAATAAATACTTTCCAGAGTAATTTAGTTTCCCATTTCCCCCCTCTATTTCTGATTAATTCTAAGGGATCTAGAAACAGAGTTATCCAATTATAGAGAAATATTAAAGGTTTTACTATCTAGTTTGTAAAGTATTCCTTTCTATATTATTTTCATAATGAAGAGAAAAGTAGTTATTAATAATTAAACTGGTCCATGTATGCATTGCTGTTGTGATCACCTACTAATAGCCTCAGAACAGGAGATAATGGGGGAAATGGAGTTCTCCAAATCATTCGAAAGTGCCCAAGCAGGTGGCAGAATGAGGGCCAGATATTTCTTTGGTCAAGAAGGAGAGGCTTCCTTGGTCAGTGGAGGAGAAAGGCAACCACTGATGCAGAACTCTGTCTGACTGAGGCTGCTCATAGCCAGCCAATAAAGCAGATTTAGATGGAGTGCCTGTTCTAATCCAGCTCCCTAAGCTTGCTCACATCCTAAAAAGCTTTCTGTGTCAACAAGAGGTAGAATAGGAAGGCCAGGGGAAATCTTTCTGGAAAATCAATGCAAGTCTGGAATAAGGAGATTTCCTTTTATGTGTCAGTCTATATCTTTATGTTTTCTTTGTTTCTCTAGAAAGTGTTTTGGGCAGTATATCACACTGTAAGTTGCTTGAGGCACAGCATATGCAAAAGGACAAGAAAGTCATGGTCTCATGTCACAAGGTCAATGATAACTGCATCCTTAACATTACATATTCTCTATATTATACATCTTTGGTAGTCAGTTGAAGGACCTTGACTTTGTACTAGAAAGCACACACCTACTATACCTCTACTGCACAAATCTGACCTAAATACAAAAGTTACTGTGTCCATTATGTGCATATTCTTAAATCACAGTGACTTCAATAGTTCACAATAGAATACTCATTCTACTTACCAAAAGTGGCCACCTAAACACTTGCAAATACTATACATTCGTAAAAAGTTTATATTGGACATATTGTATAACTGGTAGAAAAAGTCAATATTAAGAAGCAAATAAAAAATATCCAATTTACACAGTTTTGACAACATTATGCACAGCTTGTGTTGTGGGAATCTGAAGATCCTCCTTGCCCCTAGGCCCTTTGATAGGCTTAAGTGGCTCTGAGAACCTTCCCTGATTTGAAAATATACTCTGCCCCCTAATAGGCTGAATGTGGTCACATGGAGCCTGTGGAGGGAAACTTGCTCTTCAGGAACACCCACACCTTATTGCTTAGTGATTGGGCAGTGGGTCAAGAGGGTTGTGACATCCTCTGATCCAGGAGAAGGCTATAAATACCCTGATATGAGTTTTTGCTTCAGGGCTCACTTTGAGAAGAGTTGTGTGATTTGGCCAGATGAGACTCTGGACAGCCATTGAGCCCCCCCAGCTAAGAAAACCCAGATGTTGGTGCTTCCCTCTCTGGTAACTGACTAGGTATGGATGTGATGGTCAGAGAGCTGGAAGCCCTGTCTGCTGAATTGTGTTCTTTTCTGTTTATATTTTCTGAAGTTCAGGGTGCTGACTTTTTGCCCTGAATAGGTAAATGATGTATGTTTGATTGATTAAAGTAAGATTGTTAACCCCTTTGGAGTTGCTTTCCTTTAGAAATGCAGATCTAAGAATCTGTACTAGCAGCCATCCTGGGTATGCTAGGGCGCTTGCTGATACAGCTTGTCAACTGTTTTAAGATGTAGAAATGCCTAAACAAGTTGTTATTACTATGAGAAAATTAGAAAAAAAAAATGCACAGTTAAATATATATCGATCTGAGTTTATCCCAAGCATTAGTCACAGTCTTTACAAATGCAAAAGACTATACTCCCAGGAATTAGCCTTAGTTACTCTTTTAAATTACCACAAGGCTTGATTTCCTAATGTTTTATCTCTATCACTGGAGGTAACAGGTCTGGAAAGAAGTCAGATAAGCACATTATTACTCATTCTTACACATCTTGTTTCATTTTTCTGACCTTTATCATAATTTTTACTCCTTCATTCTTCTCACCTTGATATAAAATAATCATAGTCATGTAAGTGACTTTCTTTGTTTTCTCTAATTAATGATCATGCAAATGGACTCACTGATTTTTAAGTTATTAGTTCCAGGATAATAGACACAATTTCTTCTTTCCTTCCTTTTCTCTCTGCTTCCCCCTTTTATCTCCTTCATTTCTTATGTCTCTCTCTCTCTCTCTCTCTCTCTCTCTCTCTCTCTCTCTCTGTTGCTCCCCCCACTTACTTCCTATTTTCTGCCCTTATGGCTTCCTTCTTTCCTTTGCTTCCTTCTTTCCTTCCAGTTTTTTTTTTCTCTACCTCCTCCCCCTGCTCAGCTTCCTCATTCTTCTTCTCCATTCTTTTCCTACCATCAGAGATTTAGAGCTGGAAAAGACCTTAGAGGTGGCTTGATCCAGCCACTTCAATTTATAGAAAAGGAGAGGTCAAAGTGAGATACTCATGGTGCCACATGGAATAAGAGGTAAAGTTGGGATTGTGTTTATCTCCTAACATGAAAATCTTTTCTTTCTAGTATTTCAATTCCTTAGAGTTTTTAAATGTGAAAATTTCCTTTTTACTACTTACTTTTGTTTTTATTTCACTTCAATGGACAATTAACATTGGCACAAGGACTTTGCAATAAATGGAGTATTTAGGTGGCACAGTGAATAAAGCAGAAGACTTGGCATCAGAGACTTGAGTTTGAATCCTCTCAGACACTGGGCAATTCATTTAACCTCTCTGTGCCTCAGTTTCCTCACCTGTAAAATGTGGAAAATAATAGTATCTACTTTACAGAATTGTTGTAATAATCAAATGGGGTATTTGTGATATTTGTTGTCCTAGCTATTATTATCTTGAAATCAAAACTAAGATTAAAAAAAGCTGGACATAATTTATGTTTTTTATTTGCATAGGGGTTGATTCAAATGATTTTAAATGTGCAAGTAATGAATTAATCTTTAAGAGATTGGTATTTTGATATTTATTATAGGTACTGGTATGAGACATCCCAGTTACGGAGGCAGTAGTGCCAGAGTAAAAGGATTTCTACTTTATTCTACATATTCACATTCTGTATGTTCTGTATAGTTGTACATATTTGTCTAGATGCCCCCTTTGGTATAGAACAAATACAATATAACTTAAGTGATTACTTTGTATTTACTTATGTATTCCAGTATTTTACTTAGTGCCACCTTGGGAATGGAGTATTGGGAATAGAAGAGGGATCATGGAAGAATCTCAATTACTATAACATTATAGTCTGGAAGTTAGATTTTCATTCATTCATTCAACCAGCATTTATTAAATAATTACTATGTGTACCAGGTACTATGCTAGTTGGTAGAGATTGATTGTTGTCCCTTTATTTTGAAGAGGACCAAAATGACATCCCTATGGTACAGTCAAGTTTTAGTGTGTCCAATTGCAATTGATCAGACGAATATAAGTTTGGAAAATGTTCTACCATAGGTCAGGTACAAATTGTGCGAACATTTGGAGTGGATTCTGTGAATTTGCACATCTTGTGTTTCTCTTGAGCTATTTCAATTCTACTTTGCTCATAGAACGCAGTACTTCCTCTGATGTGGGTACTTCATGCTGAATGGTGCATAGTTATTCAATAAACTAATATTAAGCATCTATTGTATACTATATTTTGTATTGTAGGAAGCTCACATGTTTTAGTCCCATTCTACTAAAGAAAATAAAATCAGAGTTTGTGACTTGCTGATAGTCATCCAAATAAGCACTTTCTGAGCTGTATTTAAACACAGGTCTATAAATTACCATTTATATCTGTGTGAATTTTGTAAGTAAAGGGAAGTAAAATGGTATCACAACTAAAATGCCATAATTACTCATTTATTAAAACCTTAATATTACTTTTCATTGGTCACATAGATTGTTACAGAGCATATGCCAAGACTGAAATTATTAGCTCTCTTTAAATCTCTCTATATTATTCAAAAATTGATTTATAGATTTGTTTTAACAATTTATTTTTTAAAAATCTTTAGGATATACAGTTGTGGGGGAAAAAACTTGATTAACTCAACTGAAGTGAAAAATTATTCTCTTTGTGATGACCGTTTGTCCTAGAAACCCTAGAATCTTTTTTTCCCCTAATAATACAAGGCTAAAAAGGACAGAGTAATTAGTCCCTGAATTCTAGGTGTATTGTTGACTCTCTCAGTTCATTTTCCCTCCAGATGGATTGGTTAAAAACTGAAATTTCCTTTGAAAAATAATTGTAAAATATACTAACATATGAGCAACACAAATTAGCATGAAGCAAAAAAGCCTAAAAACAAACAAATCAAAATCCCCCATCTGCCCATCTAAGAACATTACAAAATTTATCGTTGCATGTAATACTCAACTATAAAGTGATAAAAATTGCTCTCCTATGTAATATCTGGAAACAATCACATTAGTTTATATTAACTACAATAATATATGTATTTTTCTATAGGTTATACACACATATGCATGCACATATGGATATGTATGTGTGTCACATGTGTTATCTGAGAGGCAACATGGCATAATGGATGAAATACTCACCTCAGAGTTAAGAGATCTAGGGTCAAGTGCTACTTCTGAATATTCTGATTATGTGATCTTGGATAAGTCATTTAACCCTTAAGTACCCCCACACAATTCCATAAGACTAGAATTTACATGCATAATACATACTTACATATAATCCAATTCATACAATACAACTGATACAACATATATGTTGTATGTTATTTGCATGGATACATATACATTTATTAAATATATACAAATCCACCGCTATGTATATATGATTATATGTATAATGCATGTGTATATGAATGTGTGTATGTGGTATGTATTTACACACACATAGTTTTGGATGGACCCTATGATTTCATCAGTAGAGTATGTTTCTGGTAAGGCGCTTCCTTGACCAATGCACATCAGTGCCTTCTCTACAACTTATGGTCTTAGAGGATTGCCTTGGAAGCAGGGGATCTGAACAGCACTTATATCTCTAATAAGCTTGTGGTGACTTACTCTTAGATTTTCCCCTTTTGCTTGCCCTAGTCAGTATTCCTCATTCTGAACCTTGGAGAAGGGCTGTTAGGACCTCATATCCTTTGTCTATACTTTTTCTTCAGCCCTGTACTATTTGGGAATTGAGACCCAGAGTATATCTCAGAAGGAATATGAATAGCAATAGCAATGCTTCCTATAAAGTTGGCCTTAGATAAGTAAGATGGCCTTCATGAGTAAGCTTTAATGCCCATAACAAAGATGACAGACATCTTTGTTCCTCCCTTACTACAACCACCAGAGTCCAGGCCCACATCTTTTCTCACATATATAATTGCAATATCCTCCTAACTTCCCTGCATCCAGTCTCCACTCTTCAATCCATCATCCACACAGCTGACAAAGTATGATATTTCTAAAGTCTGAGGTCTGAACTGAGAGTGGGTGTGGAATAATGGATAGAAAAGCAGTTTTGATATCATGACAACCTGACTTTACAATGTTTATCTGACACATACTGTTGTCCCCAGGAATGTCACAAGAGGTATTGTCTAATAATAGGCTTTTACCCAAAATGGAATGATTTCTTTAATAAATAATGAGTTCCTCATCAATGTAAAACTAGATTTTATAGAAAAGATATCCTTATGGAGTAAAAGGTTGGACAAGATGACTTCTAAGGTCCCTCCTCAAACTAAGATTCTTCAGTATATGCTTTAAATGTTCTAGAGTAATGAATGCTAATCACTGTGATTTTCTGCTTTTCTTGGTCATTTGAATTTAATCTCCAAGTGGCTAACAAAAGGGCTTTGTTTCATTTGACCTTTCCACAAGATTAGAAAAGACCTGTCTCCAGAGATCTGACAGTGTCACTTCTCTGAATTAAGTCAGGTTAAGGTCTTAGGCAATCAACAAGAGCAAACAAATTCATACCTTGACACTGAAAAGTCATCCATTAACATTGCATTTTTAACATAGACTAGGCACTACTATTATGTAACCTAGTATTTCTGAAGCTGTGTGTTAGAGGGAGTTTCCATATGTCTGATGTCCATACTGTAGTTTTGCCAACAAGAACAAAACAGAAACTCAGGAAGAACTAATTGGTTGCTGTTATGAGTCCTTGAAACATGTTCATGAGGGAAAAAAAAAAATTTGGATGCCAGCTCCTAATTTACTTGTTTATTTCATTGTGATTTTACTTAACTGCACATAAGGGAGGTGGGTGGCAGAAGCTTAATTTATTTGTTCCTTTTTATAAAAAAATCTAAGTTTTGGATCTCAAGCTATTATGATATATCACAGTGGTTACATGAAGGGATGTGCATACTTTTCTGAAGTCTGCATAGCTTTTCTTAATTGGCTAATTTCTGTTTCACCAAATGATCAGTATAGATGCTAGATTGCTTATATCTTTCTACCCACGGAACTGGAAAGGAATTTAGAACACAAGGGCATAACTAATTGGCTACAGCTTCTAGATAATCTTACTGAGTGCCTGTTTTCATTATCTCAAAAAAAGACAACCACATGTTGGTTAAACTCAATTGACTCTTTCTCTCTTAAATGAAGTTCTTGTCACTAACAATTGCAAACAGCTAAGAGGCATTGTGGGTGGAAAGAGAAAGATTAGAATAGTATCCTGTCCCATTTACAAAGGTGTTTGATATAAAGAAACTTCTACTGCATAAAAAGTACTTCTAGATTCTTAAAAGTATGAAAAAATGGAGTATTTTCTAATTCTTTTCCATTACTTATCCCACCACAAAAATTAGAATACAACTACCTCCCTTCATGAGTTTCATATGTAACCAAAGGGCAGGTATGTATTTCAACACAAGAGACTATAATTATATTAACCTTTTAATCTCTTGGGTTTTGAGGTACTTAATCTATATGGCACTTGGTTGGATCCATGAGCTCATTGATTGGGGTTCCCACTTCCCTAGTACAAATGGCAACCTTTGTCGTCTTTCCTTCCTGTGAGATTCATATCCATGTCTTTCCATAAATTATCCATAGAAGATCAAGCCAACACATGGGAGACCATATTTGGGGTAGTTTAATAGTTTGTGAAGAGCAGTAAAATATCTGGGCTATCTATGTGTTATCACTCTCTCATGACTAGACTAACTCCTTTTCTGATCCTATATATCAGTGAATTGGTCTATTGTGCAATATCTCATGAACAAATCATCACTGGCAACATACAGAATTATACTTTTATCTCCCATGCATTTTTCAATTGTCATTATTTTCAAAATCACTATTTTGTTGTTTTCATTGTTGCTATAAGATTACAGGATAATAATTAATGATGAAATCATTGTGTCCCAACTCCTTCTTTTGTGAATGAAGAAAACAGGCCCACAAAGGTTAAGCAATTTGCCCAGGGACTTCTGAGATCATGATATCCATTGATTTATAGTCATATAGTATCATCTATAGAATATTAAGGTTTAAAAGAGAGACGGATAGGGTTGCTAGGTGGCTCAGTGAATAGAGCACTGACCCTGGAATTAGAAGGACCTAAGTTCAAATGAAGCCTCAGACACTTAACATTTACTAGCCATGTGACCTTGGGCAAGTCCCTTAACCCCAATTGTCCTGCCTTCTGTCCTCCAAAAGAGAGAGACAGAGAGAGAGAGAGAGAGAGAGAGAGAGAGAGAGAGAGAGAGAGAGAGAGAGAGAGAGAGAGGCAGGAGTTTGGCAGCATGGAATGGTTTGAGGTCATTGAAAATGTCACAGTTTTCTAAATTCAATCCAGCCTATTGTCCTAGCTCATTTTGGTCCTACTTCCCTTCACTGATGCTAATTTAACAAGTTGTCTATCCAACTTTATGGCATAATCTGAGCATAACGTATCTTCTTCCACTTCTTTTTCACCCTGTGTAGATTACTTACTTTAGAATCTAAATATGTTGGCACTTTGAGTGACCACTGTTCTCATTAAAGAGGTCCACAAGTGTTTTGGGCTTCAAAGTAGTAAATATTGCTCAAAAAGGGAAACACTTTGGGAACATCAGCATCCTCAGAGAAATTCATCTTCAATTAAGAATGTGCAGAGAATATTATCCATCAGCATAACAAACCCTTTCACTAACCATGTCCTGAAAGATCTATTCATGATACAGAGTTATGGAGCTTCTAGATAAACTATAAGCTTTTGTTCTGTTTGATTTTCTATTCCGAATCCTGTTTTCCAAAATATATTTCACTATTCCCCACTCTGTCCAGCAAGCCAACTATTTTTATGTAAGGCATCATCATCCTCCCCTCCCCCCACACTCCCAGGTATATAACTTTGAAATTCTTTTCAGTTTTTCACTCTTCCTCAATCTCCATACCCAATCACTTGCCATGCCTTGTCTGTCCCAGTGTTCACAGTTAAACACATACCAACTCACAAAGCAACTTTAGCAAATAAGTTTTATATGAAGCAAGTCAGGAATTAGAAAATACTTATAGAATTTTTTTTTTAAATCATGTAGAAACGTTGGCCAGTTGCAGGTACTGAGAAATAGGGGAGGGGAGTTAACCTTCAAAGTCTTTTTGTTGAAAACAAAAGCAAATCCTGCAGCTACAGTTCCTTCCAGTCTCTCTCTCTGTTCCCTTCTCGACTCCCCCTTCCCTCCTTTCCCCTCCTTTATCTTTTCTGACTTTTCCCCTCTTCTCTCCCTCCTATCCAGTTTTCAAATTTGAACTCCAACTAAATTTTTTACTCCAGAAAGAATATACTACCTTCAGAAGTCACTTCACCCTTTCCAGGCTTTCATTTCCAGATCAGATAAAAGAAAATGGCAAGGTTAGACCAAATGACCTTCTAGCTCTAAATTCAAAGATCCTGTTTTTAAGGTGTGTATAGTATTGAGTTAGTAGGCTTAGTGGATACAGTACTAGGACTGGAATCAGGAAGACGACTTCAAATCTAGCCTCAGACACTTACTAACTTATGTGACCCTGGGCAAGTCATTCTGTTTACCTTAGTGCACTAGAGAAGAAAACGGCAAAACACTCCAGTGTCTTTGCCACAACCACATGAACACTTTTGGTAAGTTATGGTCCACAGAGTCAACAAGTTAAAGGAGACTGAATGATTAAGCAACACCAAACAGTATTAAGAATACTGTAAAGGGAGCTGTTATGATGCTAATGTAAACTCCTTCAGGACAGGGTTTGCCTCTTTTTTCTTTTTTGTCTAAATTAATCTCCTATCTGGCCACATTCCCTTATGTAGCTCAGTCTGGCACATAATAAGCATCTAATAAATGGTGGTTGAATTGGAAATAAATATGTAGCCCTATAGATATATGATATTTTTTAAATGGACATTCTCAAGGAATATACATTAATCTGAGTTCTTGGAACTTGTCATGTCTGAGCTCCAGGTAATACCATTAACCTCATGTAAGTCCAGCTCTGAGAAAGCCTCCTGAGAAGCAGGGGCAGAGTAAAGATTGATAGTACATTTCAATTATGTTTCTGGTTGGAGTGGATGATTGCTAAAATGTCATAGGGGCTCGAAGTCAGGGAGAGATACTAACAAAATCCGACCTAGAGTATACCCAAGGGAAAAAAAATAAAAGCCCACAGGGCTGTGAAAAGTGAAGGAAGGGGAATTGTTGTCAATTTTAAGGTAATTGGGCTTCTAATTGTAGAATGTCTAAACAGCTGTAAGATTTCTAGAAAGCTGCGTTTTAAGAGAGGGTTGGGAGTACAAAGTGCCTTCCTAGGTAGTTGTAGAAACCAAAAGCAGGGATTTTCATGCATCTTTCCATAGCATCTTAACAACATTACTTAATATCAAAGAATAGAGACAGGGAATAGAAACATCCCTTTGAAATATAGAAAGAAATTCCAGGAGCAAAAGCTCTGAGTTGGGGGAAGGGAGCTGAAAATAAAGAGAAAGCTTCAGTGTTGGAGAAATACCAGAATTCCTTGAATTAGAAGGGAAAAAAATTCTAATGGTTATTTCAGTAACACCACAAAATTAAGTAAACCTCAAAATATAGGGAGAAAGAGGGAAAAAAGATTTGAAAGGATATAGAATTCTTAAAATCTCATGGGTAACAATCAACCTGTGGGAACACAACAAGGTTGAAGCATGTTGGAAGTTTTAGGTTTTAATGTTTTTCTTTTAAAAAAAAAAGTAGAAAATTTAATTGAACAAACATTTCTACAGTAGCTACTATGTGCAGAGCACTCTTCTAGCCTCTGTGCTGAGGGAAGTACAAAGATTTAAAAAGATTTTTCCTATATTTCTGGAGGTTACATTTTAGTAAAAGGATTTGACAAAGATGAAAATAATTATAAATTTAAAAACTCATGAGTGCATAAGGGAAACCCAAAATTCCATGAAAGAACTGAGAAGGGAAAAATCATTCTCTAATGGAGTCATAAAGAAAGGCTTCCTGGAAGAATTTTAAATTGAGATTTAAATGACACATTCAAATATAAGAAAAGGACAGAAACCATTTCAGGCACAGGAGATGGACATCATCTAGTTTGAAACGTGAATTAGAGGACTAGCATAAGATGTATGTAGATAGACTGGTTAATATCAGATTATGGAGGTACTCTTCCAGGCTAATGAGGCAGGAACTCCACTTGATAAGCACTAAGCCACTAATATAACCAAAATAAAACCATTTTAATCATAGATGAAGCAACTGCCTTATTATTTGGTTTATGATTATGTTTATTAAGAACTTGCTATAAGAAAGGAATATTAAAATGTTTCTCAAAAATGTGACACCATTTGTATTATAATCACTTTCCGTTACAAAAGAATAAATGGCATTCTCCAGTCACTTTTTTTTCAAGTCACTCTTGATCATTTTGTTGAATACACACAGGGCATTTTAAATACATTAAGTAAATGCA
>CM053590.1:153067626-153113937 GCA_028646515.1 Pseudochirops corinnae | reverse complement strand
AATGACTTTATGAGAAATCAAGATACTATTAAACAGATCCAAACAAATGAAAAAATAGAAGGCAATGTGAAATATCTCCATGAAAACACCACTGACCTGGAAAATAGATCCAGGAGAGACAATTTAAAAATTATTGGACTACCTGAAAGCCATCATCAAAAAAAAGAACTTAGAAAGCATCCTTCAAGAAATTCTCAAGGAAAATTGCCCAGATATTTTAGAACCAGAGAGCAAAATAGAACTTGAAAGAATTCACCAATCACCTCTTGAAAAAGATTTCCAAAAGAAAACTCCTAGGAATGTCATAGCCAGGTTCCAGAGTCCTCAGATCAAGGACAAAATATTACAAGCAGCCAAGAAGAAACAATTTAAATATTATGGAAACACAATTAGGATAACCCAGGATCTAGCAGCTTCTACATTAAAGGACTGAAGGGCTTGGAATATGATATTCCGGAGATCAGGAGAGCTAGGATTGAAACCAAGAATCACCTACCAAGCAAAATTGAATATAATGTTCCAGGAGAAAATATGGTCATTCAGTGAGGTGGAGGACTTTCAAGCATTCTTGCTGAAAAAACCAGAACTGAAAAGAAAATTTGACACTTAAATACAAGAAGCATGAGAAGATAAACATGGAAAAGAACTCATAAGGAACTTATCAAAGTTGAACTATTTAAATGCCAACATGGAAAAAATGATAAATGTAACTTATGAAACTTTTTTCAGTATGAAGATAGGTGAAGGGAATACAAATGTATATATGCATATACATATACATATGTCTATATAGGAGGGTTTATATATGCTTATGAACACATACCTGAGTATGTGTATATATGAGTACCTAGAAGGCACAGGATCAATTGAATAGGAAGGGACAATACTCTAAAAGTTGAAATTCTGAGGTGGGAGAGGAATAGAATGAAAGGAGATGAGAGAGACAGAATGGCATTGATCATCTCATATTGAAGAGGCAAAGGATAACTGTTACAATGGAGGGGAAGAACAGGAGGACAAAAAGGAAAGGGTCAACCTTACCTTCATTGAATTTGGCTTAGGGAAGGAATGACATAAACCCTAAACTGGGTATCTTGCCACACAGGAGTGCAGGGGGGATGGGGATGAGAGGTGGGATGGTGGAGGGGAGGGCAGGGTAAGGGCGAGGGTTGCTGGAAGTACACACTTTTGTAAAGGGACAGGGACAGCGTAGAGAATAGAACAAGGGGGGAAGGATAGGAAGGAGGGACATATAATCAGTCTCTCACAATATGCCCGCTGTAGAGATGTTCTGAGTAATTACACATGTACAGCCTGTATTTAATTGCTTGTCCTTCCAGTGGGTGTGGGTGATGAGGGAGGAAGGGAAAGAATATAGAATTTAAAGTTCTATAATCGAATGTTAAAAATATATATGTATATATATTAAAAATAAAAAAAGACTTGGTTACTCAAGGTTGGACTGAACCTCACTTTCCTGAGCCTCTGTTCTGTGATCTGCAAAATGGTGGTAATAATGCCTGCCTCACAGATGTATTATGAGGCTAAAATGAGATAATGTATGTAAAATACCCTGCAAACTTTATAAATGTCCATTATTCTTATGAAACCAAAAAAAAAAAAAGAAGTAGGCTAGAAGAACAAAGAAACAAAAAGAGAATTCCATCATAAAGAGCTATTATGGTGATTGAGAAGTTCAAGGCATAAATCCAAAAGAAGAGAATGACTCAAAAATATCTAAGAGAAAGATCTCAAAGAAAAATGCTGCATAGACACAGATTCAACTAGAATTCCAACTAGTGTCCTGTCCTTAAAGCATAAAATTAAATACTCTAATCAGTCCTTCCTACCAACATATTAGAGAATTTTAAACTTGGACATATAAATATAAGCTAAACTATTATATATAATTTTTTTTAAATGTTACATTTAATGAGAAAAAAGAGCTTCAAATCCCATCCAGCTTTGCCATTTTCCTATGTGACCTTGGCCAATTCACTCAATTACCCTGGGCCTCAGTTTCTTCATTTGTAAAGTGTGCATTGCATTAGATGATCTCTATAAGCCTTTCCAACTTTAAATCTGTAATGCTATGACAAAATGAATCCTCTTGAAAGATATATGCTGATTTTTATTTACCCAGGCTCTCTATGTTGTCTAAGGGGAAGCTAACGGATCTCATTTACTCTGAAGTTATTTAAGTAAATTGCAATTATTATAGAAGAAGGTCTAAAAGAAACAGGCTTGCATATTTAGTAAGTGTCTGTGTTTCTTCATAGATAATTGTTGGGAGAGTCAATGGTACTTCAGGGTAGAGTGGTGATAGACTAGAGGTGCAGAATGAGATATACATTTTCAGGTTTGTGCAATGAGCTGATTTGTTTTTCTTTATTTTTTTTGCTTTGACTTGAGACTAAGTATGACTTAATAAGATAATGATAGAGATGAAGAAAAATAAGGAAAATTGTGGTAAAAAAACCAAATCTACATGGGAACACAAATAAGGCAATTTTATTCCTATTTTGTTAAATTAAATACAAAATTGTTAAAAAATCTGTATGTTAAAGAAGTTCACAGGTTCAAAAGAGTCTTCCTTTTTATTCATTTTTGCATATTGTAATGTAAGTGCTTTTAGTGATTATTAAAATTACAATTTTGCCCCCTAAAATAGACTTAATGAGTCAGAGTAAAATAAGATGTGACCTGTTACCTCGATGTAAATGAGCCATTTTGGAAAGTGAGCTGAATGATTTGCATTGTAGCAGCAAGGAGGAATTAATACATTTTCCAAAAGCACCTTATTGTAGGAGAAAGTATATAGGTTGGAAACCTCTAAATTAAACAAATTATTCCAAATATTATAATCAGAAAATGACTAATGTGACAATAGACAATGACTCACTCCTGGAAACAAATCACTCGTATTTGGAAGGTTGCACTTGCACACATGAACCATATGTTTGGTTTTGCCACAGATCTTGAATATCTTTGTGTCAGAAACAATAACATATTTGCTCCATTTCAGGCATTCCAAAACTGTGCTTCCTTCTCTTTAAAAATGTATAATGAATATATCCTAGTAAATAGTTTTATAATTTTCTACTTCTGAAATTCAGGTTAGAATTGTTGAGTCAAATTTAAACCACTTTTGATGGGCATTTTACGGTTGTTAATATCCCATCCACAATGAAAATTTTCACTGTAAAAATACAACTCTACATAATGTGATTTTGTATAAAAGATCGCTACTAAAAGAGTTACTTCTGAGAAGCATTCCAAAAGATGAACAAATTGAGTTCCTGCACATTGTGTCTTTCTAAATAGAGTAACTGCAGCCTATTAAAGCTTAAAATTGCCTACCATAAACAACCAAAAAGCCCATCGAAGTCCTTCCCAAAGAATGCTACGTAGCCTAGGTAACTAGTGTCTCTCATTATAGGGGAAAAAGGGCAATTTCCAAATTATTGATTAATTTGTGCAGGTGAAATTACCATTACAGTGCTAGTTGTGATGATTATCTCAATCTCCAAAAGAAGTGAGATTTCATTTGTAGGTCAGCATTTTGAAGTAGATAGAAAGTCAAGAAACTCTGGGTTCAAGTCCTATGTTCACACTAGCTGTGTGATTTTGGACAAGTCATTTCATCTCTTGGTGCTAACTTAGTAACTAAAACTATAAATTGCAGAGAAGATGCTAATCTGTATTTAGAGAGAGAATTTCCACATTCACTAATTCTCTGTACCAATGGAATCATAGGTCTATTTGCTATTCTTATTTTTAATCAAGTATTAAAGTTAAATCATTCTATGTAATAACATAAAATGAAACTCATTTTAAAACGCCATCAAGTTCTGGCATGCCTTTTTACAATTTCAGTAAAATTATATTATTGTCAGAAATCATCTGATATCAGCATGCTAAATGTATGCATCATGTCTTCGTTGCTTACTAAATAGAGAAGAATCAGAGTGTAGATGATAATTTCAATGACAGCATATGAAATGTGAACATGACTTATCCTTTCTATTAAGTAAATTGATCCTGTTTCTTGAAATTGTATGTTATAAAAACAATTTTCATAAATAAGCTAATCCACTCAAACCAAAATAATAAATTAAAATAACATACTAAGTAAATATGAAATATATACATAACATTATGATTTTAGAAGCAATTCATTTTATGAAGTGTTTGATTAATGGAGATTTGAAAACTAATTTTTGTACTGATTTTACCTTTAAGGCATAGCAAAAAGAAGGAACTAGATATTTCTTAACTAAACAAATAAATATCCTTTTCTTTAAAAACCATAAAAATATTTAAAATAAATGGTAGGAAATATGTAGTGTTCATATAGGTTTGCTGTCTATCAATATGTTGCTATTCAAAATACTCAGAAAGTCAGGAAAATGAGGAGTACATTCATATCAATTTGATTTTTAGATATTTATTTTCACAAAGTCATTTCGCCATTGTAGCTTTCCATTTCAGAAACTATTTTTGAAAAATTTGCCAAAGAGAGCAGTCGGACAGTCTCTTCTGCTTTGTTACAGTTACTCCAGGAAAAAAACAAAACAAAACACATGTGATGTTTTTCTTTCCTTCTATTCCTCTACCATCAAGGCCTCTCAGGGATAGAATTTTTCTGAGACTTTCAGATAATGAATATGGATAATGCTTGTATTACTTCAAGTGGGGCATATAGTGTGATATATCCACAAATAGAATATGCTAAATTGTGAGCATGCCACTACAAGAATGTTTTCTCCATATGCTTGTTCAGGAGCTTTGGAAAAACTTTTCAGTCTTTAAGAGTCCATAAAGACTTTCCTGAAGAATGACTTGGTTGGTATAAGTTATTTGAAGAAATGCATGCATGTTTTAATGCCTTATTCTTAGAGGAAAACAAAACATACCTCAATAACTGAAGCCTTATTATTCTAATTGTTTCACTATAAAAGAACATTGGTTTAGGAGTCAGAAAACCTGGGTTTCATTTCCAGCTCTGTCATTTAAGAGACTTTAAAAGCAAATCATTTCAGATCTCTGTTGCCTTATAGAATGAGGAGGCTGATCTTTCTTATAGGGCCTTCCAACTTTAAGTCCTAAGAGCCAATATTTTGTATCAGTTTCTACCACAGAAATTCAACACAGTCAATTTTCTTTCTGAGATAGAATTGGTAACTCTCTCTGAATTCTGCCACAAAATTCAGTATTCTGACAGATGACCAACCTGACAGACTGTGAAGCTGACAATCAGTAAACCAAGTAACTCTTTAGAGTGATTGGCTAACAAAGTGTAGCAAAGATCATTTAAAGGTCTAAAGAATTGGTCTCCCCATCCAACATGTTAGAGAACTGCTGATTTGGACCTTGGCATCCAGTTAAAGTAATTTAGTCCATCATTCACATGCTATCATTGACATGAAAAGGATGGTCATATTTCATAAACAATGGGAACTGGACTATAATCTCAAGCCATCAGAGCAGAAATGTTCATGTCAACCAAGTTCTGCTGAGGAGAGAACTGTTCCCCTCCTTTTTTAATGGGGTAAAGATAGGGGTGTACTAGAGCCAACTCAACTTGGCTCACAAGAATCAATAGTTAAAGTCACAAAATCTGACAAATACTATAAATAAGGGCTTGATTTATTGTTTTGTTGATTTCTAGACTTAAAAAGTGACACAGAAAATATCAGTATTGCAGATTAAACTTAAAAGTGTGATGTGGGTACATGTTTTTCCCACAAAGACATCATTACCATTACATTTTTTGGATAGGTGTATTGATTATTTAGTTCTACGATTCTCTAAACCAACTTCAACTGATTAAAGAAAGAGGAAGAATTCTTTCTTGCATCTACAGATGAAGTTCTGATCTTGTCTTTCAGGAATCTTCACAATTTGGCTCCAGTGTATCCCACTAGAGTCAAATTGTATGGTACTACTTCCTTTAATTTATTCTATGAACTAGTCAAAGTGCTTTACTTGCCAATCCTCATTCTCATGCTACCTACTCCCATCTCTGTGTCATTGTTCATACCACTGCCATGCCTAGAATGGTGTTTCAACTAAGGTACATGGAAATCTTCTAACCTTCTTGTGGTACACATCTCCTTGGGATAAACATGATCTCTTTCTTTTCCCATTCTTCATTGTCTAAGACTCTCTTTTTCCTGTAACACATTCTCTCTTCTTTCATAGTCATTTGGCAACATGTCTTTAGTCCTTATCAGAGTGTAAGCTCTTTGAAAGGTTTGTGCTGTATCTATCTTTATCTCCTTGTTAAATTATACTCCCTGCTAATTAGATGCTTCATGAATGTTGTATGAATGAAAATGAACTGTATGTAAGATAGTGAGGGTTTGTGACAAATCTGCTACCATCTTTCAGTTTTAAAACTTCTCTGTAAGGGGATCTTTTATGCTAAGTACATAAATGTAATAAGAGAAGAAATGCTAATGTCTAGAACATTCCCTTTACCTCTACCTCTACTCCACTGACAGGGAAGTCTTACAGATGCTTAAAGAGGCATTTCCAATCACTAGTGTATTGGGAACTGCATTAATCAGCATGAGGCCAGTCTCTGGAAATATGTCTACATTTCCCTATAGAAATATAATTGCATCTTAACTGTTTAATTCTTTTTACGCCATATGATTTTCTGGTGACGATGGCTCACAAAGGATAATTTCATTTCAGGGGGATAGTTCCTTCTCTTCTCTGCTTGACAATATTGCAATGTTGTAGGTTTTCATAGGTCTCTGCTTCATTTTCTTCTTTCTTGTTTTGCAGGGATGTGATGAGGCTCTGAGATTGTGTTTGCACAGCATATGTGATCCCAAGACCCTGTGTACCATGTCTAACCTTGAGGCACTGCTGCTGGGCCAACATGAGCTGGGAATACTGTGCTTACACCCTTTATCTATTCCCAGACATTCAGATTGACCAGGTTCAGACTCAGGGGATCTGGAATCTAATTAGAGGGAACAGGCTGCTTTCTCACATACTTTTTGCCTGATTAAGTCCCCACTCCCATGGTTCCTAGGGGATATTTTATTTATACCTTAGAATATGGATCACAAGTCTGGAGATTGCTCAACAAGGGGAGAATAAAGAGAGTATGTATCAATTTTGGGACAGGTAATTATTTCCTTCACACAAAAGGAATGCTAAACACAAGACACTCAAAAGTATGCAATATTAACACAGTCTTCTAGAAGGCTGATTTGAATCTAAGCATTATTTGGATATTGCCACAACTACAGACAAAGGTGATTAGGCATTTTACTCTGATTTTGCGCTATCACTCCAAATCCAAACCTCCTCTAACCTTAGCAATTAGATGTTTCCAAAAGCACCCATGTCTACATCTGATACAATGAACTACTCTTGCTGCTGCTTTAGTTTGCCAGTTCTAAACCAGTGAGACTCAAGGCTTAATGATTCTTTGAACTCAGAGGATTGCCTCCAAACCTGGGCATACTGAACATGAAAAAAATGTACTGTCATTTACTATGGAAAAGAAATATAAAGTGGAAAAGGTAGCAAGTTGTCTTCCCCTCCCAGACTGAAATTTTTTTCTGAGTAGGTAAAAGAGGTCATTTTTTTTTTGCCTCATTTCTTACCTTGCCTCAGTCACTGAATGGGTGTTACTTCAACCAAACTGAGAACTGGGAAAGGCCTTAGCTTAAAAAGGCCAAGGTCTCCCTCTGCATCAAGGGCCATCTCCAATTGTCCTGACCTATGTCTTGCCACTGAAACCAGATGGCTCTTGAGGACAGAGTGATGCTAGTGACTTTGCACAACCCTGCTTCACTTAAATCCAATTCCCTTGCAAGTCAAGACATCACCTTCCTGATGTCATTGGCCCTCTTCAGGAACAAAGGACATACAACAACAGAACAACATGAGGATTGCTGTTGTGGCCTTCCTGAAGACAAATCCAGAAGAGCAGTCAACCAGTTGTAACTGGAGGCAATTTGAGGTATGTGTAAATGTTGAGATTTGGGGAGAATTTTCACAGCATATCTAGCATCCCAGATCCATCCTGTTAGAAAACCAGTGATTTATAGTCACAGACATGTAGCTACAATCTAGGATAATTTAGTGACATGTCCTCTGTCACAAAGCAAATAAATGTTAGAGTCAGGATTTTCCTGACTCCAAGTCTAATCTTCCATCTATGACTCCTTGTTAACTATAATATTTCAAATGACCCTAAAATAATACTGTAGATAAGAGGTATCAAACTTGTGGTCTATGGGCCTCATATGGTCTGAAAACCACCCTGATTTGCCACCCAAACTAGATTAAAATGTATTTGGGAAATATTTAGCAAAATAAATAAAAATAATGCAACATAATGTTAATTTGTGGTTTTCTAAGCCAATAAGCCCCCCATCTGGATTTGTTTCCATTTGAGTTTGACATCAATGCTACATGTAAACATGGATATGCACAAACCTTTGCTATGACAGTACCAGTATAAATGCAGCCAACTACACAGTAAAGAGCATGGTGACCAGAGGGACCAGTGCTTTCTGAGGAGATGGGACTTCCTTGACTTGCCATTTCTTCCTTATAAATGACAGTCTTAGAATAAGGTTAAAAATCTTGAGGAAACAACCCCTTTGGGGGTTGAACAACCCTTTCACAGGGGTTGCCTAAGACCATTGGAAAACATATATTTCTGATGGTCTTAGGAACTGAGACACCTCTCCTCTATCTGCCTCCAGGCGGGTCCGCCCACATGCAGATACACCCACATAAGATTATTAAAGGGTCCCGGCATTAGGAAGGTTGAGAACCACTGGTTTAGTACATATACTTAAACCTCACTTACACTCGCACTTGCCAGGTGAGGAAATTCCCTCTAACAATGGCCATCATCAAGTCTTCTGTGACTTCAGAGCCCCAGAAAATTGCCTAGGGTATGGGGATATTAAGTGATTTGCCCAGTGCTATGTAGCTACAGTGGCCAGTTTGTATAGGTTGTGGGACTCTACCCAAATATTCCTGGCTTCTTGGCCAGAAAAAGTTCAGTTTTTATCAATTACTCCATACTTTCTGGGGAACATATCAGCATTTAACAAAACCCTAAAAAAAAAAAAAAAAACAAACCAAAAAAAAAAAAACCAAACAAATGCCCAAACCACCTTATTTCAAGTTACCTCTAAAATGGAGGAGTTAAGTGAGATGATTTCTAAGTTCAAACAATCATAGCTTCCTAGGAATGAGAGCTAGAACCAGACCTTAACAAGTCTAACCCCAAGATATCATAAATGAGAAAAATGAAGCCCTGAGAGATTAAGGGAAATGTCCTAAGCTACCACAGAATGACAAAACAAGAATAATATTCATAATCAGAATAATAACAAAGAAATAGCACTTTTATAGTGCTTTAAGGTTTGCAAAATATGTTAAACATATTACCTTTGCATTTTCACAGAAACAGTATTAAGTAGCTATTATCATCTCAGTTTTACAGATGAAGAAAGAGGTTGAGAAATTAAGTTAACTTGCCCAGGATCACAGAGTCAATAAGAATATAAGAAAGGATTTGAAGAAAGAACTTCCTGACTCCAAATCCAGTATTCTGTTCAAATCAAGTCAGGCAAACAAATACTTATTAAACACATACTATATGCTAGGAATTGTTTTAAGCAATGAGGATGCAAGAAAAGTAAAAGCAATGCTTACTTTCAAGGAGCTCACAATCTGATTAGGGAAACAATATGAAAGCTATTATGTATGAACAAGTTATATACAAGGTAAAGTAGAAATAGTTGGAGAGGGAAGGTATTAACATTTAAGAGAGGGGGCAGGGAAAAGCCATTCACTGCCTTACTTCTGTCTCTAAATCGAATGCTCTTTTTATAAAACCTTTTCTGTAGTGAATTTTTATTTGGGGGTTGGTAATGGTAAGCGAATTTGAAGATTTTCCTTGCCCCTTAATAAAACCTTTCCTGAGTTGAAAATATATTGTACCCCCTAATAGGCTCAATGTGGTCACATGGAGCCTGGGGTGGGAGGAGTTTGCTGAGGGTGGAGTGACCCCAGCAAGAGAACCTTGTTTTTCAGGAAGGTCCATACCTTGTTACTTTGTGATTGGGCAATGGGTCATGAGGATTGTGATGTTCTCTGACCCTGGCAAAGGCTATATATACCTCTGAGATGAGTTTTTACTTTGGGACTCACTTTGGGAAGAGTTTTGTGATTTGATCAGATGAGACCCTGGGCAGCTGTTGAGACCCCCGGCTTTGAAAATGCAAATGTTGGTGTTTCTCTCTCTGGTGACTAACTATGTAGGTATGTGACGATCAGACAGCTAGAAGTGCTGTCTGTTTGGTTTGTTGAATTGTGTTATTTTCTCTGCCTGTATTTTTTTTTGTCTGCTTATAACTTCTGTTTGTATTCTCTGAAGTTCAAGGTGCTGACTTTTTCTCCTGAACTAGGTAAATGATATATGTTTGATTAAAAAAGATTGTTAACCCTTTTTGAGTTGCTTTCCTTTAGAAAAGCAGATCTAAGAACCTATGCTAGCAGCCATCCTGAGAATCATACAGCTCCTAATGATCAGGAACAGAGAGTAAAATTAAAAACAAAAAGAAGCCAGGAGAGCGGCTAGGTGACACAGTGACTAGAGCACTGCCCCTGGAATCAGGAGGACCTGAGTTCAAATGTGACCTCAGACACTTAGCACAAAAAACTAAATGTGTGACCTTGGGAAAATCACTTAACCCCAATTGCCTTACCTTCTCCCTCCCAAAAAACCAAACCAAACCAAATAAACAAACAAATCTGCTAGATTAACAGCATGGGCAAATGCAACAATGTGCATAAATGAGACTTAACATTTATAATTAAGGCAAAAAACATTTGCTGTGATGTTTAAACTATTTCTTTAACTTTATAAATCTCATTTCAGCTCTATTTTGTGCATTGGGATGGGTCCATTCCATCAGAAAACTGATTGATTATTTCAAACTGTTCATTGAATCTACAAAACAATTTCTTTCAAGCATGTTTAATGAAATTGATTGGATCTTTGAATGACTGCCTGTTCAAAATTGTTCTGTTAGCATGGATAATAATGCCTGTTTTCAGAAACCTCCTCATAAAATATTTTCATTTTTTTGATTTTTATTTCTGATATGTCTTGTCCAACATTCTTTGCAATGCAGAGAAAACAAAGTTAAAAAAAAAAAACTCTGACTACCATATACCTGTATCAAAAAGTCAACCTATTTGTTTGAGACATAAGTTGGAGGAGTAAGCAAGGAAAGTGTGTGATGAAAGACTTGAGTCCAAGAAAGATGAAAGAAATAGAACAGGGCTTAAAATCTTCTATAAAAATAGATGCACTAGGGTGGGGAGGTAGCACAGTGAATAGAGCACTGGCCCTGGAGTCAGGAGGACCTGAGTTCAAGTCTGGCCTCAGACACTTAACACTTTCTAGCTGTGTAACCTTTGACAAGTCACTTAAGTCCAATTGCCCTGCCTTCCCCCATCCAAAAAGCAAAATAAATAAATAAAAAATAATTGCACTATCAATCTTTTCCTCACCTTGACATTCTATTGTTGACATTATTACCGCCTGCTGTGTCAAGATTGGGATAACTAACCCTGCAAATGTGAGAGCAAATTCTGAACTCCAGAACAGTGTGTGTTTGTGTGTATGTTTATTAGTATATGTATGTGTGTGTGTATATATATATAATACACACACACATATATGTGAATAAGTGTGGGTACTATTTTAGAATGATTTATTATATTCTAGCAGTCAAAATAAATAAGCCCTTGAAATTTTGTTGTGAGTTTCTTAAGATTTCATTCTGTCATTACAATGATCAGAAGTCTTTAGCATTAAAGTGTTATGGAACAATTAAATGAGGAATGAAAGACAGAAAAGGGGAAAAAAAGCGTGTGGTGATATTCCTATATTAAAATCATTGAAAAAAGTTACTTTATAGGTAATAGTTTTTAGTATTGTAAGATGGTTTTCTTCATTCTATTATGACAATGATGATGTAAAAGTATTTGTAGATAATGTGCAGAAACTGCCAAGACTGCTTAAGTATATGATTTTGGAATACAAAAAAATGGTATGAATATACATATTTAAATATGAATATTAAAAGATTAAGGGCAGTGAGGTGTTGTAGAGCATAGAGAATGGGGCCTGAGTTCAAATCCAATCCCAGATACTAGTGGGACTCTTACAAAGTTACTTAACTCGGATTGTTTCAGATTCTTTATCTGTAAAATGAGCTGGAAAAGGAAATGACAAACCAATCCAGTATTATTGCCATGAAAACCCCAAATGGAGTGATGAAGAATTGGACATGAATTAATAATAACATTAAAAAGGTATGTATACACATTGTGTACTGCATGTTATTTACTTTTTTTTAAGCATACCAAGGTTGTCACTAGATGTAAGCATCAATGTTTATGGAATGATTTTTAAAAAACTTTATAGTTTTCCTGTTTCTACATAAAGTAGCACAATCTTTTCAATCTTCAAGGCTTATAACCTTGAAATCTTCCTTAGTTCTTCACTCTTCCTCACCTCCACATGTCTAATAAGTTGCCAAATCTTGTTGATTTTTACTTTTACAATACCTCTTGTATTTGTCCCTTTCTCTCAATTCACATAATAATCATCCCTAGTTTGGGCCTCCATCACCTTTTCTCTGAACTATTGGAATAGGCTCCTAATTTGGTCTCCTTATTTCCCCCATTTCAATTCATCCTCTGCCAGTTTGTTCTTTGCAAAACACTGGTCAGCTTCTGGCACTCCCCTCTTTAAAAGCTAAAGTTATCTGTGGCATAAACTGAAAACTCCAGTGTTTGGAATTTAAAGTGCATTACCATCTGGCTCCAAGCTATCTTTCCAGATTTATGTCATATTATTCTAATGCATTTTGTGTTCTACACAGTATGGATTGCTTACCAAATCCCATGTATAAATGACTCCCTCTTCTACCTCAGTACCTTTGCCCAAACTGTCAACCATGCTTCAAATGTTCACCTTAGTTACATTTATACCTCTTGGAATCCCTATCTTCCTTTCATACTCAGCTCACAAGCTAGCTCCAAGAGGATACCTTTATGGATCCTTTCCCACTATTCAAAATTTTCTCTGCCCCCTTATTTTTGACTAAATTTATGCATATTTCATATTTACTTATCTGTGTATATTTTTTTCATCTCTCCTCCATCTCTCTACTCTCTCCATTCTTCCACAAAATAGAATGCAAACTCCTAAGTCAGAACCTACTTCTTTTTTGCCTTTGTCCAGATCTTCTTACAGTCCCTTGCATATAACAGATATATAATAATGCTTACTGGGGGGTGGAGCCAAGATGGCAGAGTAAAAATAGGACTACGGTGCAGCTCCAGCTTTCACCTCCTCCAAAACATGTAAAAAATGACTCTAAACAAACTTTAGAACCCACAAAGTGACAGAGAGAAACAAATCTCCTGCTGAAGGAAGCCTGGCAGATCAGCAGGATGGGTCCATTGAAGCATGCTGGGAGTGGAGGGCAGTCCTGTCTTAGCCACCGTTTTAGCCCCCAGGTGGCCCCATCAAGTGGAAGCTAGAGCAGATTTCAGGAGAGTAAATCACTAGCAGCTGTATGGGTTTCCAGACTTCTCAATCCATAAATGCCACAGACAAAGTAAAAGGTCAGTGTGGAACTTGGTTAGTCCAGGAAGGGATAGAAGAATGCGATCTTGCTGCTACCTCCTGTAATGCTATGCACAAGCAGATTCCCAAAAGAATGCTACTGTGAATGGCTTTTAAGATTTGATTACATAGTACAGTGAACACTCCATTTATTCTATTACAAATCAAGGCAAATATTCACAACATTACATCTTATCACAGAAAATCACAATATAGTGTTCACAACACCTTAACATTAGAATGGCCACAAAGTTTTCACTACAGTGGCCACAGTATTTGGAAAAAAGAACAAAAGAATAATCATCTGGTTTCCTTAAGTGGGGAAACCCTTCTTACTTAAATATTCAGTCAATTCAAAATAAAATAATCAATACTTAATAATTCAATCTATTTACAATACAATAATCAATCTTCCACTCATGGGGCAAACATAGATCAACTCAATCAGTCACTTATCTAGCAATCCGTCACTAAATACAATCATTAGAAAACCACACAAACCCTCCACCCCTCGGTATCCAGCAAACCTCAATTTCATCCAAGGGGAGGCCTTTTCTTCCTCTTGACTTGGGGTGGTCTTTCTGATTTCCTGGATCCCCTTCATTTGTCCCAGCTCCTACCTGAATTCACCAAACAGTCACCTGGATTCAGGGGCAGACAGTTTCCAGGTTCTTCTCCAGTCCTCAGAGGTAGACAGCTCCCAGGTCCTTGTCCAGTCCTCAGAGCAGTTGTTGGCACACACTGAACTTCACAGAGTCCAGAACATCTCAAACCCTTCACCACTTTTGTTGCCAGGAACTCAAGGATCAGACAGGCCAGGAGCAAAGTCATATCCTGATCATGTTACTTCAGTCCTCCAGCAGTTCAGCTGGCCCTAGGACCCAGTAGAAAACTCAGTCTTCCAGGCAGCAGCAGCAACACTGGCCTTCGAGATGGAAGCAACATCCACTTCAGCCTTCACCAGATTCTGGTCTCAAGAAAAACTCCAACTCAGTTCTCAGTCACCTTCCAGATGCTGGGAGAGAAACTCTCTCTCTGTCTCTCTCAAGAAAACTCCAACTCACTTCTTCAGTCCAGCAACCTAGCTCCCAGATGCTGGGACAATCCTGCTTCCTCCAACAGGAGCCACCAGGAGGAACATTCCAAATTCTGTCTCTCTGTCTCTAGAACTCTTCTTATATACACACACTGGCCTCCTATCTCAGCCAGCTCCCTTCTGCCAAGTCAGCAACAGGGGAGTTCATGCTCTCTCAATAGGAGGCAGAATTCACACCTTTCATATTTAGCCCTAAGTTACTAAGGGCTAAGTATCTGCTAAACTGATTACTGTTACATGACCCACTCCCCTTTCCCCCAGCGAGAAGTGGAGGAGGTGATGGCTGCAGCTGAGGCTACATGGCTGTTTCTGGAGCTCCTGGCCTGCAGATTGCAAGAGGACCCAGCCACCATTTAGAGACTAAGCACTCTTGGTTTGACCTGCTTGGATTCAGATCACAGTCTTGGGTGGTGGGCCTGGGGTGTATGACCAGTGAGCCAGAGGGTGTGGAGGCAGTGGAGATGGCACCCATTTAATAATTCTAGCAGCTGCAAAAAAGCAACAATTTGGTACATAGATCTCTCTGTTCTGGAAGCAGAGTTCTACCATGGCAAAGAGCTCAAAGGTCTAGTAATTGGCTGCTAATATGAGCAAGCAACAGAAGCACAAACAAATGATAGAATCCATTTTGGGTGACAAAATGGACCAAGGTATGGAGTGGGAGGAAGACATTGAAGTGAGAACCCCTGCATCAAAAGCCTCCAAGGAAAATATAAATTGGTGGCAGGCCAGGGAGAAGCTCAAGAAGGATTTTGAAAATCAAGTAAGAGAAGTGGAAGAAAAATTGGGAAGAGAAATAAGAATGATGCAAGAAAATCATGAAAAGAGAGTCAACAGCCTGCTAAAGGAGACCCAAAAATACACTGAAGAAAAGCCAATGAATAGAAGAATGCTTTAAAAAGCTGAATTTGTAAGATGGAAAAGGATTTTCAAAAACTCATCAAAGAGAATCACTCCTTCAAAATTAGATTGGAGCAATTGGAAGCTAATGACTTTATGAGAAATCAAGTTACTATTACAGATCCAAACAAATGAAAAAGAGAAGGCAATGTGAAATATCTCATTGGAAAAACCACTGACCTGGAAAATAGATCCTGGAAAGATCATTTGAAAAATTATTGGTCTGCCTGAAAGCTATGATCAAAAAAAAGAGTCTAGACACCATCTTTCAAGAAATTATGAAGCAAAATTGCCCTGTTATTCTAGAACCAGAGGGCAAAATAGAAATGGAAAGAATTCGCCAATTACCTCTTGAAAAAGATACCAAAAAGAAAACTCCTAGGAATATTATAGCCAAATTCCTGAGTTCCCAGGTCAATAACAAAATCCTGCAAGCAGATAGGAAGAAACAATTTGAGTATTGTGGAAACACAATAAGGATAACACAAGATCTATCAGCTTCTACATTAAGGGACTGAAGGGCTTGAAATATGATATTCTGGAGGTCAAAGGAGCTAGGACTAAAACCAAGAATCACCTACTGAGCCAAACTGAATATAATGCTACAGGGGAATATATGGTCATTTAATGAAATAGAGGACTTTCAAGCTTTCTTGATGAAAAAACCTGAGCTGAACATAAAATTTGACTTTCAAATACAAGAAGCAAGAGAAGCATGAGAAGGTAAATAGGAAAAAGAAATCATAGGGAACTTATTAAAATTGAACCACTTACCTTCCTACATGAAAAAATGGTAACTGTAACTCATAAGACTTTTCTCAGTATGAGCATAGTTGAAGGAAATATATGTGTGTGTGTGTGTGTGTGTATGTACATATATATACATATGTATGTTTAGGAAGATGTATGTGTATATATATATATATATATATATATATATATACACAAATATATATGTGAGTATGGGCATTTGTATGTTCATATATACATAGCCAGAGGACACAAGATGAGTGGAATATGAAGGAGTGATTTCTAAAAAATAAAATTAAGAGGTGATAGAGGAATTTATTGGGTAAAGTAGAAAGGGAGCAATAGATTTGGGTAAATTATCTCATATAAAAGAGGCAAGAGAAACCTGTTACAAAGGAGGAGAAGAGAAGGAAGGTGAAAGGGAATGGGACAACCTGATTCCCATTGAATTTGGTGTAAGGAGGGGATAATATACATACTCAATAGGGTATCTTACCCTACAGGAAAATAGTGGGGTAAGGGATAAGAGGGGGTAGGATAGGAGGGAGGGCAGACTGGGGGAAAGAGTAGTTAGAAGCAAACATTTTTGAAAAGGGATAGGGTCAAAGGAGAAAATAGATTAAGTAGGGGGTGGGATACAATGGAGGGAAATATAGTTAGTTGTTCACAATATAACTACTATGGAAATGATGTGGGTAACTACCCATGTACAATGTAAATTGAATTGCTTATCTTCCCAGTGGAGGTGGGTGAGGAGGGAAGAAAGGAAAAAAATCTGGAACTCACAGTTTTAAAAACAAATGTTTAAATTTTTTTTTTTTTACATGCAACTGGGAAATAAGATATACAAGTACCAGAGTATAGAAATCCCTCTTGCCCTACTAGAAAGTTAGAGGGGTGAAGGGGGAGGATATATGAAAGAACAGATTGGTGGAAGGGGTATTCAGTAGGCTTGTTATTTTGGAGTGGGGTGTAGGGGAAAGATGGAGAGAGAAAAAATTGTTACTCAAAATCTTGTGGAAATAAATGTTGAAAACTAAAAATAAATAAATTTAAAAAATAATGCTTGGAATTAAACTGAAAATTTTTTTTATTTTAGTTAAATTTAATGTATGAAAAGAATATTCTTCCATTGTAACAAATGAATCAATGGATTAGAAATTGTCCTGAATATGTAAAATAAAGGTAGGTCATTGGAAACAAATGTCTTAACTTCCTCACACTTAAAACCATTTCCATTTTCATGCCCACATCATTTATTCTATATCAAATTAAAAAAAAAAACAGGTTAGGAAACTTCAACACCTGATGTGGAAAGTTTATTATAGATCAATAATGAGAACTAGATAAATAGAAAATTTAATAGAAAATCTAGGAAAATTTTTAAACACTGATGTCCCTACCAAGTTCAGGTCAACTTTTAACGAACTTTCTAAGTCTTATTTGATAGATTAGAAAACTTTTATTCATTTCCATGGCTTCTTCAAGGCTTAGATAAGATATTACCCCATTCTATTGTTTGATGGTAACATCATCCTGTCCTGAAGAAAGAAATTCTCTATATAGTTGTGTAACTCACATTCTGAGTTATATAACTCCATACTGAATATAAACAAACTGACTTTTGTATTTCTCAGGAGAAATCTGTTACAGAATAATTTTAAAGAGCATAGCAAGCTGAATAAAGACAGTATTGAGCAACTGAGATTTTGAATACTGAGAAAAGAGGAAAAAGTCCTCACTAATTTATTATATTACAAAACACAGTTATTCTGCTTCTTACCTTTTTGTTTGAAATGTTCCCAAATTTGGTTTTCGTTAGTCTAATTATGGTTGCAAAGTCAATACTTATTTTTAAAAGGGGTTTTTTCATCCATGCTTCTCTAAAAAGATTTTCCCTCTAATGTTCCCTGCTCTGCTTTTTTTTTTTAAACAAACTGTGCCTTTTTTATGATCTCCTTTCTAACACTATCAATATTCTTTCTTTGAGGATGCTGTATAATAGATCTCTGATGAATGGTGGTGGACCTTAGTCCACCAGGCCACATCACACGTTGGCTTTCAGATATTTAATAGTCATTCACAAAATAAAAGATTCAATGATAAGTTCTTTGAATGTAATAAAAAGAAGAAAAAGTGAATGAATCTGTCAATAATATAATCATCTTTTCATTTCGGGAAATTAGATCTGAGATGAAAGAACTATTTGTTCAAAAATGGGATTGCAGTTGGTAGAGAGAGAAAAGTTATACAACTTATATCTTACATGAATTACTATAATGAGAGGATTATATAGCTTAAGATTTCACAGGGGAACATAGGGAAAGAATTGTTTAGATTTGAGACTAGAGTGAGACAATCAAGAAAAGTTCTAAAATGCAAGTCTATTACAGAAAGAAAGAAATATGAAGAGCTAAATTTAACTCTCAATTCTGAACTCCCAAACAATTTCCTTTATTTTGCTTACATAAATGTAAGAGGAAAATAGTTACTAAGAAGAAAATAATTTAAACTTACATTTTTAGGCACTTAACCACCTACCCAAAATGAATCTAAGACTAATTATATAGTTGTCGTGTTTTTGGAACCTGGTTCAGAACCATCTGCTATAAAGCTTCTTATCTGTTCTTTAGTCAGCTTTATGGAGAAAGAGGAATTTAACTTAAGATTCTTTGGTTGTTAATACTCTATTACCTTCACATTTTCAGATAAGTTTTCCTGGTTTATCACCAACTTTTAGTTTTCTTTTTAATTTTGTAATTAGTTGAAACAATAAAAAAATTAAATTTCATATCATCTGTCATTTTGTCAATGCATTTCCTTTATATATTGTAGCTAAGACTAAACTTTCCCCTTAAATTGGGTCAATTTTTTTTTTTGCCAAATCTTCCTTTGTTTTGAATTATACCAAGGTTATGTTTGACAGACTAGTTTGCTTATATTGTGATTACACATTTTGCCATGAATTTAATGAAATCATTTAGTTTTATTTATCATTGTAGAGGCTTTCTCATTCTGTATTTTCTCCCATTATTATTAGTGTTATTATTTTTACACAAGAAAAGGATCATATATTTGGAGCCAGAAGGGTCTGTAGAAGTCATCTAGAACAGAGGAATTAAATACTAGACCCATAGATTTGACCCGTATTGTGTTCAGCTTCAACCAGGTTAAAATATAATTTGGAAATATTTAGCAAAATAAATAAAAATACAAGAAAACATTTTGTTGTTATTGTTCAGTTACAACAGACCTTTTTTTATGACTTTTTGGGGTTGTCTTGGCAAAGATACTGGGGTGGTTTATTGTTTCCTTCTCTAGTTCCTTTTACTGATGAGGAAATTATAGTAGAGTTGAGTGACTTGCCCAGGGTCACACAGCTAAAAAGTGTTGGAGGCCAGATTTGAGTTCAGGAAGATGACTCTGGGCCCAGCACTTTGCCACACCACCTCCTTACTTCAACAACAAAACATACATAATGCTAATATGTGATTTTTTTGAAGTCAATATGTAGCCTCTAGGCATCCTTAAGCATGGTTTAGTGGCCCCAGTTTTCATCTGAGTTTGACACTACTAATCTAGATTAACACCCTAAATTTACAGATGAGGAAACTGAATGGGTTGTGACTTTCCCAAGTTTATCATGGTAGTAAAATACATAGGTAAGATTTGAACTCCAATATTCTGAGTCCAAATGTTGTGTTCTTTCCACTGTACCTGTTGTTTCGTTATATAGAAGGAAGGAATATTACCTGGACTAAATCATAGCTCTTTCATGCTTGGGACCAAGAATAGGTTAATCTTTAGATGGTTTTCAAATCTACTAGTTACTTTTTTAGAGTAATTATTTTTTTGTGGAATTTTCTACAGTCATTAGCTTCAGAGGAAGAACACAAGTGACAGCTTTATCAAGAAAGAATGTATCATTTGATCTTAGTACTTCAACTACCTTTATTACAAGATTATTGTGAAGATCAATTACAATAATGGATTAAAACATTTGTTTGCCACGAAGCACTACAGAAGACTGATTCCTGGTCAGTGGTTCAATCTGCATATAGGTCAGCTAAATTTGTAAGCTTCTATCCAATCAGTTGCCAATGCTCATTGTTCCTACACTCACAGGATGTCTCATCAGCCTTTTCTATGTGTACAAAGCAAACCTCTTAGTTGAGGTCTTCATCACCAGTAGTCTGGACTATTGCAATAGACTTCAAATTGGTCTCCTTGATTCAAGTTTCTACTCACTCCATCTCATCTTCCAAACAGCTGCCACAATGTGGTGGTTGTTTTTCCTGAAAGCACAGGTTTGATCATGTCATCACTCTCCTACTCTCAGCAGCTCCCTATTACTTTCAGAACAAAATATGTAATCTTTTGCTTGGAATTGGAAACTCTTCATAACCTGCCCCCTTCCTACTCTTACAGTTTTTTATATTTACTTCCCTTTAGATACTCGAGTATTCCAGTATTTTCGTGCATTTGTTTTTAGAAAAAGATACTTCATCTCCAGTCTCCACACCTTTGTGCTAGCTGTCCTTGATATCTAAATGCTCCCCCTCCTCACTGTCTCTTAAAATCCCTAGCTTCCTTCAAGGCAGTTCAAATGCTACCTCTTGTTTGATCCCTTTCCTAGAGTATCCTCTCAAAGGCAACCTTCTTTCTACTTAGTCTCTGTCCCTGTCACTCCCTCTTATCTGTCCTCTCTCTCTCTCTCTCTCTCTCTCTCTCTCTCTCTCTCTCTCTCTCTCCATTTACTTATACATTGTCTTCCATATCAGAATGTAAACTCCTTGAGGGCAGGGGTTGTTTTTGCCTTTCTTTCTATCCCCAGAATTTAGCACAGTGCCTGGCCCATAATTAGCACGTGATATTGGTTAGGTGGTTGATGCATCTAAAGTCACAGACTGCATTGTAGTCTCCATTAGACATCCCAAAAATTCATGTCATTTGGTCACATTGGGGGCTGGATGAGGGAAACCTGAATGAATCTTGCAAATCCTCCTTGCTGGGGCAGGCAAAGCAACAATAGCAATTGTAATATATATGTTCTACTAAACATCATGTGAGTGTCTCAGCAGGGACAGATGCAAATACAAGCATATTATGCTGTGATTTGTAACAATATGCAAAATATCTAATAAGTTAACAATATCTTTTATGATGGACAACAAATTAATATATTATAATTATCAGTTATTAATCCACTTCCATAATCTGGAGAAACAAACAAGAGAGTCTTATAGTTTGTGAAATCTTAAACTTATCCTGCTATGATCATTTACTGCTGATCAGAAGGAAAAGAAAAAAAAAAAAGATTAGATATTACAAACCAACCCAGGGGGGAGAAATGGCCATTCTGTTAAATTTAGGAAGGAGCTCTGATACCAAAGATTTTATTTCACATCCACCAATGGATAGAAGAATCTATTGCTTTAAATCACGTTATTATGTCTTTCCCAGGGGACCTACTAAGAATGTGTTTGGTCCTTACCCAGATGAACTGAATTTCTTAGCTCTATAGTCCTTCTACTTGAATATTCCAGTCTAAATCCATTTAGAAGAAAGTGCCCTTCATGGTTTTTGTCAGTTACCAGAAAACTACTCATAGTGAGCCACTCTTAAAGGTTAAATGATGTGACAAGATTTGTAAATTCAAGATGGAAGAGGTATACAACTTTGGTATTGAAAGATTGAAAGAAAAAAAAAACATGGAGAGTTGTCCTGCAGTTCCCATAGCAGGTGAAGATAGTTGCCATATTCTAAAATAGAAATAGTAAAATTTTATTCTTAGAGTTGCTAAATTTTGTCTGTGAAACTGGTTAGTGTTCAAAGTGGATAGAGTTGGCATTGGAGTCAGGAGGACTTAAACTCAAGTCCTCTGTATGTCATATACTGGTTGTGTGATCTCTGGCAAATCATTTCAACTTTTGGTGCCTCTAGATGGCATCCTAATGAATTAACCAACCAAATTAACTAATTTAACATGACTACCTCTACTGAACTTAGGCAGTTGCCCTGGAGGATGGCTAAGTGAATGGTAGTAAGACCCAACTTCCTACTGACTGGGAGCTGAACCTCTGAGGTTGCTAGGAAATAAGTGAAGAAGACCAACTGATGGATAGAGGGGAAAAAAGTGAAAGAGAGAGAGTGTGTTAAAATTCTGTCCTGTTCTGGTCCTCCTTCCCTCCCCCCACTAGCAGTCAGTATACTAAATTTACAAGTAGTCAGCATAAAGAGACAATAACAGAAAGTAAGAATGTAAAGGGGAACCTAGAAGTCATGTATAAACTGTTCCAAAGATCAAAGGAGCACAATTTACTAATTATAGTGGATATTAACCAAAATTCACAGCCTGGTAATAGTGATGAATCAGGGAAAGCCATTTAGACTTTGCTGTCAGAACCTTTGGGTCCTATAATATATAAATCTCAGATAAGTTCCAGAAGACCAGCAGATCACCAAATGGTGCTGATAAATTTGAGACATATTAATTTTAAAGTAATGCCAACAACTTTGAAATGATTAGTATATGTTAATGAACTGATCCCAAACTGGCACAGATAAGAGATAGTCTGTTCTCCCCAAAACCCTATTAAAATGATATCTTGAACTCCTCCCCTTCTGAATACTTTCCATCTCCAT
The DNA here is from genome assembly GCA_028646515.1 of Pseudochirops corinnae. NCBI lineage: Eukaryota > Metazoa > Chordata > Mammalia > Diprotodontia > Pseudocheiridae > Pseudochirops > Pseudochirops corinnae. Next base: position 153,090,850 of record CM053590.1, on the reverse strand, counting down.
TGGGTCCATGATGCCAAGTGCTTCCAACTCAAATCCGTGGTTATGTGAATGATACTTTTTGCCCCTTTTCCTCTCCATCTTCTTCCTCATTGCTGCCTTCCTCCCTTCACCTTTCCATCACTTTTTCCTAAGCTGGCTACCTCCGTACCCCTTCTACCTCTTGGCTTTGTACCTTTTGTGCTTTTGTCCCAACACTCTATGTGGTTATTAAAGTGTGGTTACAGTCTCATTTCCTGCTGCCATTGTGGTCTTTCCCTGTGGGAAACTAAAGAACCTGGCATACCTGTCACCATTTCCTAATTTACTAAATTAATTATCAATTCATAGAGGCAAGTTGAAGACTTTGAAAGGTGCATGGGAGACTTTCCTAGATCTGTGTCAAGTGGGAAAAATTAGTACTCTGCCATGTCTCTTAATTCCCAAGAACTGCATCTAAAAGTTTACAAAGTCTAACATTTATCTCATTTAAATCTCACAATATTAACATGAACTAGGTCTAGATCTTGTAGCTGAGGAAACTGAGATTTAGAATGGTTGTAAATTGTCTCATATCAAATATCTAGAAATGCTTTCAAGTAGGATTCAAACTTAAGCATTTGGGATTGCTTCATTTAAATACACACACATATACTTGCATAAATATATACACACATGTACACATACATACATGCACATAAATATATATAAATTTGTGTGCGTGTATGTATATATATATACACACATACATATAGAAGGCACTTAATAAATGCTTGTTGATTGATTCTTGCTTCTAGGTCTATTACTCCATCCACTATCATACATGGCTCATCTCAAAAATATCTGATGTGTATGATTTTTCATCAGCATGAAGTGTCAATCTAAGATATAAACTGAACTAATATTACAAATTCAATAGTTTGATAATTGTAAAATGCCTTTGATTGCTTAGAATCCCTGTAGTCAACACCTGTATGGCAAAAGAGTCACACAGAAATCTTCCATCAGAGGATGCTGGCATAGATCACAGTCCTTATGAACACACCAGGGCTGTTATATAGAAGCTTAGCTCAACATCCCTCTAGCATTTAGGCTGTGCATTCAAATAGATGATAGAGGAATGATTACATCTGCACAGTATCACAGAAGCAAACATCCTAAATCCACTTCACCATTTGTCAAGTGACATTATAGATATCAACCTAGCCACTGCATACAAATAAATAAAGTTTCACCAATAATAGAAAACAAAAAAGAACTGAATTTAGGTATAACCAACTTCCAATTATTCAATTTGAAGTTTTCTTGGCAAAAATACTGGATTGGTTTTCTGTCAGGGTTTGAAAGCCCTAGCCCTAGGGTTTGTCAGCGTTCTGCAGCCCTGCCCTAAGGGGCAGAAGGTACTTACCCTTTCAAAGGAGCCGACTCTGGATGTTTTTAAGAGGGTTTATTAAAGTTGGACTCTCTGGGCGCCGCCCCTCCAAGGCTTGGATCCTTTTATCTACCCCAGATCCACACCCCACACATGACACAGCCCAGCTGAGCGGGATTAAGAGAGGGGAGGTAAATTGTAATTACAATGGCATGAAGACCCCAAGGTGTGGAGACATCCATCAAGAACCTCAGGCATCCCAGGCAAGAAAGTTTTGAGCAAAGCAACAGCCCCTGACCAGGGACGGGGCAATATGCTCTGACCTCCACGTGACCCAACTAATTCCCGGGCCTCAAACACATCCCTGTGTCTCAACATTACCATTTGCAATCTGGCACTATTTTGTGACCCTTACAATTTTCTACTTCCTTCTCCAGCTCATTTTATAGATGAGGAAACTGAGGCAAACAGTGTTAAGTAACTTGTCCAGGGTCACACAGACCTGGATTTGAACTCAGGTCTTTTTGACTCCAGGTCCAGCACTCTATCCAATGTGCCACCTACTGCCTGTATACATCTATTCATCCATCCATAAATATGTTTATATATATATATATATATATATGTGTGTGTGTGTGTGTGTGTGTGTGTGTATTTATAAATATATATATATATATACACAAACTAAAGATTAAGTTCTTATAGTTGTTGCTTTCATTTTTTCACTTCCTTGAAACAATAATATACATTTATATGGTGCTTTAATGTTTGTAAAGCACTTTACAGATGTTATCTTATTTGGTCTTCAAAATAACACTATATGGTAAATTATATTTATTATATTATATATTTTAGAGGTGGAGCACTAAGAAAGGTTAAGTGACTTGCCTCGTCACACTACTCACGTCCAAAGCAGCATCTGAACTTAGGTTTTCCTGAATCCAAGTCCAGCACTCTATGCACTATGCCACTGAGCAGCATCAATAAATTGCTAGTTCTATTTAAAGAAAAGAAAAAAAAAACTAAAAATTTTTTTGTATATATTCATACCTGAATGATTGGGAAAGTTTTGCAAGCAGTAGGAACACTGTTGTATTTGGTATGGTTTATTAAATATCAATGTAACTTTTTTCCAAATATATTTGTAAGGAGTTTTAGAACTAAGAGACTAAAAGTCATATTTATCCCAAAATTGGCCTTTTTATAAATGAAGTAATACATGACCTTTAGAGAAGTCATGAAAGACTACATTTTTACAAAATTAAATCCCACTTAGACTTTTGAAGAGTCTAAATGTAGTATTCAGTCCTAGATTCAGAATATCCTAGAAATAGAGGAGACTTTAGAGATAATCTAGGACAATCTCACCATTCTCTGGAAACTCTTCTCTTAAAGATCATTGATGACCCTCTATTTGCCAAATCTAGTGGTCTTTTTTCATCAATTGTTGCTACTGCCTTCTCTGCTACTCCTGATACTGTAGTGGTTGTTGTTCCTGTTTGTCTTTTATTCTCAAAAAGGACCAATGACATCGTGAGGGTGCTGTCTTGACTTGCTTGTGAATTGGAAATAAGTGAGCAGAGCTGCACAAAGTCGTCAGACTCTCTCCTCCAGAATCATCAAAGTCCAGTTGCAAGATAAAGGTCAAGATGACTGGTGATGGCCCAGCATGAAGTGGGTGACTTTGACCTGTCTACGATTACCTACCTTTACACTGTTCCCTACGCTACTCTATACCTTCTCCTCCTTGCACTACAGAAATATCACACTCCTTTCTCTTCTTACCTCTCTGACTTGTTTTCTTTTTTGGCTCTTCACCTTCTATCAATTCTTTGATATAATTTTTCTTTTAGGAGTTGGTACTAAACTTTTTTTTTCTCTTTTCTCTCTTAATCTCTGCCTTCACAATCACATGGTTACACACAGCTTTAATGACCAACTCTGTGCATGTGACTTACAATCCACATTTCCTGTTCTTTCCTCTCAGAATCATTTTTCTAAGAGGCTACATATATCTCCCAACCCCATATCAAACTTGGTGTGTCCAATTATTCTCCCTAAAGTTGCTCATCTTTTTGATTTTACTGTTTTTGTCTGTGTTACCATCATTTACACTTCCTCCCTAACACATGAAAGCTTGCAGTCAATCTCACTCCTCACTTTCCTATAACTCTCATAGTCAATCTTTACTTAACCTCCACAACATTTCTTATATTCATTATGTCTTTTCTAGTCCCACTGCTACTAGATTAGTAGAGACCCTCATCAATGCATATACATTTCTGAAGAGAATCATTGGATTTAGAGATGATAGGGAGCTCAGAGCCATAGAGCCTCATTTTGTTAATGAGGAAACAATCACAGAGAGGTGAAATTACTTGCCAAGTATCATGTAGTTAGTATAGAAGGTGGAATTTAAATCCAGGTCTTCCTGACTCAAGGTTAAGTTCCTTACCCATTACACAATGCTGCCTCTAAAAGATTTATCTTCCTCCATTCTCTTTACTCCAATCTATACTCAATGTAATTAAAAATATAATCTTTCTTACATATATATTATCATATTATATTCCTTTGTTCAAAAATCTTGTCTCCCCTCCTCCAGCTTCTCATTGCATATCAAGAAAAGCACATTCAAATTTGCATGGCATTCAAGGCTCTTCATAAATTGGAGGCATTATATTTTTCCAGTCATATCCTATATTACTTCCCTATACTCTTAAATAAATTGTATTATGCTCCTCCCTGAGCTAGGCCTTATGTTTGATTGTCTTTGTGAGTATAGTCGCATTGTTACCTATGCTTGGAATTTCTTACTTACCTTTCTTTACCCATCCCAACCCTTCACCAAAAGCCAAAGTCAAATATTTTCTCCACCAGGAAGTCTTTCTTCATTTTCCTTGTTGGTAACCATCTTTATACCTGGACTTCACTTCCTTTTACAACTCTGATGCACTTTTCTAATGGTAGTACATACTATGATGAGTGTTTATGTGTTATTCTCTGTGATAGTACCACTATATACCATAATTCCACCACTGTATTCCCACACCCCTGAATCCCTCTTCCAACACTCTCTAGTTGTTTTTCTTTTCCCTAAAAGGGATAAAGCTAATCCCAGGTCCAGGGGAACATAGATTTAAGCTCTGTCTCCTTTCACAGTTTTCTGCTAGCCTTTGGCCATCATAATGTGGTTTCCTGGTCATCTTTGGGATGAAAAAGCTCACCTCACCCACTTGAAGTTACGGACCCTAAAACACTCAGCTCTCAAGGCCAACGAAGTCACTGCACCCTACACTGCTGACCAAAAGTGTTTCCATGTGAAAGTGAGGGGAGCTGTGTCTACCAAAGGTAAGTGCTGCATATCCATATTGAATATTCCTTCTATGCTATTATTAAGTGATCTTCATTTGGGGAAACATCAAAAGACCTATATGTGCATCATTCATTTTCCAACACTAAACCTAAATTAAGAGAAGACTGAACTGAGTCAGACCCACCCTAGACTGTCTACTAGACGGTAAGCTTTGAGAAGGCTGGGGCAATATCTTATATAATCTTAACTTTTCCAGTGCCAAACAGAGCTATGCACATGGTAGGTGTATAAGAAATACTTGTTGAATTAATGAATGGATGAGGAAATTGAGGCTGGGAGGTTTTGAGACATCCAAAATTATTATAACTGTAGTGGTTAAAACTAAAAATGAGGTTTCCTAAATCTTAGGACTATTTCTACTATTTATATGATGCTTCTGGCATCCTTATTCCATTTAAAGGCATCTCTTCTGAAAAATAGAAAATAATCTTGAGAACTCTCCACATACTGTTGATTGGCTCCCCAATTTGTTGGGCATTGTCACTAAAATAAGCAAGAAGACAAATAAATTATCTATAGAAAAATAGAGTCATAAAAGTAACTAGTAAAAAAAACAATATGAGTTAGCATCACTTGCCACATGTAGGGACATAGATGTACAAAGGGAAAGAGAAGTGAATAAGCATTTATATAGCATCTACTATGTGCCAGATATTGTGTTAAAGAGGTTTTATAAACATAATCTCATTTGAACCTTTTAAAAGCTCTGTAAGGTCGGTATTGTTATTACATCCATTTTACATTTAAGAAAACTGAGGCAAATCGAGTGACTTTGGACCTGGCTCTTTTGCCACTCTGTCATCTAGCTGCCTCAATTCTGCCTATCATCATAATATATAATTGAATTATATATGATAAAATATATAATATTTCATATTATCATATATAATACATAATGTTATTATACATAATATATAATATTAAATAATATATAATCATAGTACATATATTACAATTATATCAAAAGCAAAGTTTACAGATAACTAATATGGTATGGATTATCCTAGTACAATAATATGGAGCAAGGGGATGCCCAAAAGAAATTCTTTCCATACTAATGACAGTAATTCTTTTGTCAGTAAAAAGCAAATGAGGAGTTTGTGAATTAGTGTTTCCTTTTTCTGACATATGACTGCATGCAAAATTAATCTTAAATTCGTTAAGTATTACCTTCCTGTCCCAATTAAGGTCTCTCATTAGACTTCTTGCCTCTCCTCCTCCTTTTCTGATCTATATTACATGATGTAAACATAGTAATTTCCCCAACTTTCTGCTTTTATTGTGTCAATTGTAGTACTTTCACATGCATCCAGATCCTGCCCTTTTTAGACTGGAGGGATGGGAAGGGGTGAGGAGATGCAGGGGTAATGAGTCACGTATTTTAATTTGAAAATAGACAGGTGAGTAGAGAAAAAAGAAAGAGGGGCATTAAGGAAATGTATCCAATGATGATTGGCCCCAGGATCTAATTTTTTGGAATCCTACCATGGAGTAGGCACTGAAACTAGAATATAGTAGGAAGAAGATGAGGATGGGTAAGTTTTGAATAGGAAAGAAATAGTGGTTGGAAAGAACATGACTACAGCAGATGGTATTATAATCAACAAATAATAAGGATTTGATAAGGGCCTTATGTATTTTTATCTGAATAGTATTTCATTTCCCCCAATTACATGTAAAGACAATTTTTAAAATTAATTTAAAATTTTTTTTGAATTTGAAATTTTCTCCCTCCTCTCTACCTTCCTTCATTCTTAAGAGGGCAAGCAATTTGACATAGGTTATATATGTGCAATCATCTAAAACATATTCCCATATTAGTCATGTTGTGAAAGAAGAAACAGATCAAAAGAAAAAAATATGAAAAAATTAAAGTGAAAATAGTATGCTCTGATCTGCATTCAGACTCCATCAGTTCTTCTGGATGTGGATAGCATTTTCCATCATGAATCCTTTGAAATTGTCTTGGCTCATTATATTGCTGAGAAGAGATATCACTCATAGTTGATCAATTAACAATGTTGCTGTTACTCTGTACAATGTTCTCCAGGTTCTACTCTCTTCACCTTTCAATTAGTTCATGTGAGTATTTCCAGGTTTTTTTTTCGAAATCTGCCTGCTAAATATTTCTTAAGCAAAATAGTATTCCATTATATTTATATTTATCCAATATATTCCATATATGTTTATATTTATATTCATCCCATTATATTTATATACCAGAACTTGTTCAGCCATTCCCTGATTGATGGACATCTCTTTGATTTCCAGTTCTTTGCCACAACAAAAAGAACTGCTAGAAATATTTTATACAAATAAGTCCCCTTCCCTTTTTTATGATCTCTTTGGGATATAGACCTAGAAATGGTATTTCTGGGTATGCCCAGTTTGATTGCCCTTTGGGCATAGTTCCAAAATGCTCTCCAGAATGTTTGGATCAGTTCACACAGCACCAACAGATCATTAGTGTTCCAATTTCCATGCATCCTCTCCAACATTCATAATTTGACTTTTCTATTAGCCAATCTGAAAGGTGTGAGGTGCTGCCTGAGAGTTATTTTAAATTGCATTTCTCTAATCAATATTGATTTAGATCATTTTAAAATTACTTTAGATAACTTTGATTTCTTCACTTGAAGGGTCTTCTATATATTAACCATTATGCACACTATGCACTGGGCACACAAAGACAAAAATGAAGTAGTTCCTCCTTCAAGGAGTTTACATTCTATCAAAAGAAACACATGTATGCATTAATTATACATACATATACGCATACACACATATATTTATATACATTAAACGTGCAAGGAAGAGTGAGATTGTAACTTATATATTATAAGAAAACTTCTCAAGGAGGGAAACCACAAATGCCAAACTAAGGTTGAGCTTTTTTTTCCCATTCATTCTTTGTCATGAAAATTTATTCAATTTGTGCTTTATTCTTCAATGACATTTCTAGGGCATCTGGCATTTTATTTAATAAAGACATTAAAGATGAAATATTATGATTGATAATGGTCAAATGGCAATGATTATGTAGTTATGGTGGAGGATGGATAAAAGATGAATAGCCCAAGTGTCCAATAACACTGGTGTCCAAGGGAAGAAAATATACACAATATATACCACCACTACTACCAGTAGAAAAAGAGCTCCAGCACAGAGAGTAGTGACAAATAATGAAAAGTCAAAGACCCTTCCCTCACCTCACCATCCTGTTGCCCACCCACACTCCCTAATTGAGGTTAAGACTACATTTCCCCTAGAAGGTGGTAGCCTAATATGGTAGGCTAAGGCTCTAGTGGTGCCTTTCTTGACACAGCTTCCTGACTGCCTCTGGCTGTGTTGACATGACTTCCTGGTCATCTAGATATATAAAAGTTCTCATCTATGTTGGAGTCAGTACTCTTCAGATTTGGTGTATATCCACATGCCATGAAAGTCACCATATCCCACCCTGCTGGCCAGACATGTTTCCTTATAGAGACCAATTCTTAACAGAAATTAAGTGCTCTTTGCTGCATTGCCTTGCTGTTAGTGCTGATTAAACTACATTTTGTCAACTACTCAAAGATCTACAAGTACCACCTTTTCTACTGATATGGAACCTGAACTAACAGTCACCAATGTTAGGAAGCCCCTAATAGCAAAGCAACTACAAAAAATAATTTTAAACCAAACTGATAAAACAGGACAGGTCTGGAATATGAGATAAGGAGCTTCCTGCAGGCTGAATCTACAAGATCTCCAGTAAACTTAGTGAGATAATGTAAGATAATATAAACCCTATATCGAAAATTGTTATGGAGGGCAGAAAGGGCAGCTTCTTCTTAATCTAAGGAACTAGGAGCAAAAGCACATCCTCCCAGACTCCAAGATAGTGAATAGGGAAGGCTCATTCTAGGAATATCTGCAGGAGGGAGAAGGGAATAAATATTTCTTAACCACCTATTATGTATCAAACATTATGCTAAGTGTTTTATAAATTTGATCTCATTTGATCTTTAAAAAAGGAAATATCTCTCAAGGTTAAAGATATTCAGGAAAAAAATGAGCCAAAAGAATAATCTTCACAAGGACAAGAAAAATGTAAATGAATATAATTTTAGCAAAATGGAAGAGTAAAAGTAGCAACAATGAATTTATTTTATAAACCAGGGGCATACCGTTCTACAAATAAATACATTTGGAATTAGTAGAGAGGGACAACATCAGGAACAGATGGTGATGTGCACACAGGAGGAACATGTGTGGTCATAATGAATTTGTTGATGAGCAAACATGTTGTAGGACAGCTAATAACTCTGACCCTACAGGGCTACTGATGTTTCTCTACTACTGTAACATATGCATGCATAATCTCTGCCAGATATGGCTTTGTTGGATGGTCTACCGCCTCGAGCATTTGAAACAGCTAAAATCCTTGACTATTTCTTCTTTAAGGGATAAAGATAACTTTAAATTGATAGTCTTTTTTCACAACCACTTTAGGAAAGGCAGATAAAGTTTTCTGGAGTCAGCAAAAAAAAAAAAAATCCACAAAAAACAAAAGAAAACAAAACCAAAACACAACCTCCCCCCCCACCCATGTTCTGTGTTGTTCTCTTCAGTACCATTTCCCCACCAGGAGATTCTTCTCAGTGTAAGGCATCAAACTCTTTATGATAAAAAGAGGTATCCTCCTATCAGTCTTAGTCTTTTCTATGAATTGAACATCTTTCTAGACCAGTGGTGGGGAACTTGCAGGTTCGAGGCCACATGTGGCCCTCTAGGTCTTGAAGTGTGACCCTTTGTCTGAATCCAGACTTCACAGAACAAATCCCCTTACTAAAAGGATTTGTTCTGTAAAATTTGGACACAGTCAAAAGGCTGCACCCACGGACTTAGAAGACTACACGTAGCCATGAGGTTGCTGGTTCCCCATCCCGGGTCTAGACTCTAGCAAGACAATCAGCAAGATGATATCAACTCTGAAACTGAGAACAGCTGCTGCCCATGGGGCCCCTCCCTCCCTCCCTCTGATTGGAGAGGGAGAATGGTAGACAGTGGAAAGATTTTCCATAAGCCTCTGTCATTTAAGGAGGGCACCCAAAGAATTTTCCTCATCATTTCTCATCAGGCTACTTTTCTGGACTTCATAAACTCCAGAAAGTCATCATTCAGCAAATCATGTCTCCTTTGATCATTTCCAACCCTGGCTTCAGGACTCCACCATGTCTCTGTGCTGGGTAACCTCATTTACTCTTTTCATCCTCCTTTTATGTATTATCTTCTCCCATATAGACTATGAGCTCTGTGAAGGCAGGACCTTTCTTATTCCTTTCCTTGTATCTCCAGCTTTAGCACAGTGTCTAGCGCATAGTAGGTGCCTAAGAAATGTTTACTGATTCATTGCTCTAGAAGATGTTTCTGCCCTTGGTCAGAATCTCACCCCAGTTTATAGTTAACATTTCTTATACATCCTAATTTTAATGTTTGAAAACTAAACTTTCAGTCAGCTAATAGTTCTTTGCCCAATAACTACAAAAAAGCTTGGCTTATGGTGTGCTAAGTTTTAGAAACTTAAGTCTCCCTTGTAAATAAATGGAGGAAAAAGGGATAGCAACTATCCCAAGTTTAATCTTTGCTTCTTCTACCTACTCAGCCAAATTCTTGACCTTTTTATATTCAAATACACTCAGCCTGAAAAGGCCTTGGTGGTGACATCTACATTTTCAGCACCCTTGATAAATTTGTTTGAATTATATTGCTAAAACCAAGATACCATAGGATTCACTCAGTCATAAAATACTGTATAGATGAAAAATGGTGGATAACGGAGAAAATCCAATATGAGTAGGTTTTTTTTAAGTGTGTGAAAACATAATTAGTTACCACTCAACAGAAGAGAGATGTATAATAGAGCTTTGACTAACTTAGTAGTTTACCTTCCTCTTTTCTTTCTCTGTATTAAATGTTCGAATGTGTCAGAGACCAACTATGAGGAAAAAGCAAGAAGCTTAGCACAGGAATTGAAGATGTTAGGCTAAATTTCTGTAAGAAAACTTTGGTAGTGATGTCCATGAATTTCAATTGAAGTAAAGGGCAGAGCATACGAAGATGTACAATAATTGAAAAAGAAAAGTATAATTGTGTTTCAGAGTTAGTATTCCTACGAATTTTCTAAGCAGCAAAGCTAAGCATATGCATTTAACAAGGTGTCAGTTAAGAACAAATTAGAGCAGTAAGCAATATTCCTTAGCTCAGTGGTAAAGCTTAGAAAACTTTAATACAGTAGAGAAACTGGTATAGAAATTAGGCACTCAAGCTCGTGTAGAAAAATGTCATACAATTCATGAATAAGTCACAGGAGTATTATAACTGACTTTGAAGGATTAGAGCAACAGATCAGAAAGAAAGCAATGGGCCAACTTAACCACATGGATTTTGATCGGGGAAAGTTTTCTACGACCATGATATCCATAGTGGTAGCTAAATTTAGAAAGGCAACACTGATGGGAGAAGAATTTTTCCAGATACAGGAGTGACATAGTACTACCAATTAAATGTGAGCTTTCATATTCCTAGGTATTAGGAATATATTTTTTCTGACTTTTAAAAGAAAGCCTAGTAATTATAAAAATTCATTTTAAAATAACCTTTACAACCCAGTCTTGTAAAGTAAAAATATAGTAATCAGGAATTTAGGAATTATTCTAGTTTCTAAACATATGGAATAAAAGTAACTTGAGAGTCTTGAGAAACCTAATACAGCTGCAAAACAGCTGGTGATATTAAATCAAGTTCTAATACATTTGAGCCTCTCTTTCCCTAATGGGTTGCAATAGACTCACTGTCACATAATTATAGTAATACTTTGTGTTTATATAATGCTCTTAGAGGAACTCACAACTCCTTTAAGGGGTTTATTATTCCTTACAAAATTCTAGTAAGATAAGTAAGGAGTAGGTATCATTATCTCTTTTTTTGTAGATGACAACATCAAGGAACTTCTAAAATGATTAGCTGTGGGTATTTGGTGTAGTTATGGTAAAATCAGGAACAGAATGCTGCAAGATCTTGGGATTAGATTTCTCATTAAGGCCACTGAATCATAGAATATCAGAACAAAGATACCCTATCTAATCTATGCCTTTATTTTGATAATGAGAAAACAGATTGAAAATAATAAAAATAATAACTTGTGCAGACAAAGAGGAAAAGGCAGGAAATCAAATAGATGTCTGTTAACTCCAAACCCAAATGCTGCCAATGCTATAGGCACATCTGTGACTCTTACCTTTAGACTCCATTTGTAATTTGTGGCTTAGTCAACTTATAAACCAACAAAAAGAGCAATATTTTTCTAATAACAATTTCTTGTTTTCAAACTTCAAATTAAGTTTCACACTGATGGGCTTCTGTCTAAGACCACTTCTACCTAACGTTGTCTGAAGCAAGTAGCTTAGAAATTTAAAAAGATTAGAGTAGGAAACAAAAAAAAATGCCTTGAAAAACCTATCATTCTAAAATCTACAGTGTTCACATAGCTTCCTCAACTCCATTCCCTTCTCCAGCAATGAAAGACCTTGACTTTCTCCTCTGCTGCACCCACCCAATGCTGCCTGATAATGTGGAATGATGTTTGCCTTTTGAAACTGGTAATATCTAAGTTCAAATCTCAAATGCAGATACTAGCTGCATGCCCATGGGTGAATTACATAAAATCTCTGAACCTCAATTCCCTCATTTAAATAATGGGGATAATATAATATTTCCAATTATGATATGAGTTTCAAATTAGGGAACAACTTATATACCTTTAAGTCCTGTGTAAATATTGATTGTTGCTGCTGTTCTTTTCTTTAATTTCTTGCTATGAAATCTTAGCTACCTTATGTCGTTCAACCTTAACACTTACTAGTTATGTGACCTTGGGAAAGTCATGCTACCTTTGTCTACTGAAATTTCTTCATCTGTAAAAATGATGATAAAACCTACCTCCCATGGCTGTCATGAGGAGAAAATGAGACAGTATTTGTAAAGAATTTTGTAAATCCTAAAGTCCTATATAAATGTTAGCAACAACAATACTAATAACAAGTATTGGTATTAGAGTTATTAGTGATAATAATTATTATTACTGATACTAGTAACACTAGTTAGTGTTAACATTAGTGTTATTATTCCCCCAGGATATTTCTAAAATAGCTATCTTAATAAGCTCATTAAAGAAGAAGCATCCATCACTTATAATGGCTATAATAAGGGATAATGCATAAACATTTTAAGTGTTGCTCTATACTATTTTCCATAAAATATTAAAATAACCAGAAAAAGACCTGAAGATCATTGAATAGGATATTTTTGAAGCACTTATGGAAAGGAATACAAGCACCTAAGTGGCATAGTGGGTAGAGGGCAAGACTTGGGGTCAGAAGTTCAAATCCTGTCTCCAGACACTTACCAGTTGTATGAGCCTGGGTAAGTCACTTAACCTCTTTCTGCTTCAGTTTCTTCATCTCTGATAATAATAGTACCTACCTCCCAAAGTTGTTGTGAAGATCAAATTAGTTACCACGTATAAACCTTAAGTTGACATTTGCAGACCTTAAAGGACTGTATAAATGCCAGAACTGGTGATGATGATGATGATGATGACAATGATGCAATAGATAACAATCTCATTGAATTAGCAGTCATAAATTAATAGATTTGGAGCTAGAAGGGACCTTAGAGACTATCTAGTCCAAACTCCTCATCTTACAGATAAGGTAATGTACATAACAAGCATCAGATCTAGGCTTTGAACATAGGTCCTTTGATTCCAGAAAAAGAATGTTTTTTACACTATGATGGATTTTCATCTGCAAAAGTGAATTGAGTATATATACCTAGGAGATCATTAATCCATTAGAGTATTGAAGAAATGTCAACATTAATCCTAATATAAAACATACGCATTTTAATAAAATCCTTCACTTAAAAGAGTAATATGGAAATTTATGACACTATAGCAGAGTAAACAAGGAAGACATTTGAGGGGAAAAGTCTTTCTTGGCAGTCTCTTTCTTCCATGGCACTCCACCCACCTCCATCCTGAAATCATGTAGAAAATCACCTACTACCCCTACACATTGAGCTGATCTTGATTTAAAAATGTGTAATGAATGTTTAAGCCAGGTGTTACAATGGAATGTAGATGTCCAATTTAGACAGTATTACCCTCTTTCAAGTTCCATATGCATTTATTATTGTGGTCTTTCAAAGTTCTGAGTGTTTTAGAGTGTGTCACTTTTTTCTTGGCTAGTGCTTCTGGGCAATAGATTCAGGGCATTATATCACTTTATAATTATAAGAATAAAAAAAAGTCTCTCTGACATTTACATTTGTTGATATCTCTTACAAGATCTAGAAAGCTGAAAGAGAGTTCCAGTAGGACTCAATTTGCATCTGTCCATCTAATACAGTTGCTGTTTGGACCTGGATTCAATTGTTGCCTCAGATACTAGATGCATAACCTTTGGAAAGTCACTTAACTTTTCCTTAGGTTAAAAGGAAGGGATTGGATTGAAAAGTCACAAAGTTCTCTTCCATTTCAAATTTGATGATCCAGATGGCCTCTGAGGTCTCTTCCAACCTAGCTATTATTCTAGGAACTAGTAATTTATCATCCAAGATAATAAGCAATAAATATTGTACCAGAGTTAAGCAGCACAAAAAAGTCTTCAAACCAACTTCCTAATTCATGAAGTAAAAATAACCCAGAAATTAATTAATATGAAATCAGTTTAGTAGGTGGATGAATTAGTCACTTTAAGACATGACTGAAAGGGGCAGCTAGATGGAGTAGTGGCTAGACTGCTGGGCCTGGAGTCAGGAAGATTCATTTTCCTGAGTTCAAATCTGGGCTCAGACACTTACTAGCTCTGTGTGACCCTGGGCAAGTAACTTAACCTTGTTTGCTTCAGTTCCTCATCTATAAAATAAGCTGAAGAAGAAAATAGAAAATCATTCCAATATCTTTACTATGAAAATTTCAAATGGGATCACAAAAGGTTGGACATGACTGAAACACAACACTGAAGGAATTGCATGTGCTAAAATTGTCCAATTTCTAATTTTCGGTACACTGGGGCAAAGCTCTGTTCAACTCCTGCTAAATACAATTTTCTGCCATGAAAAAGATATTTAATTCAAATGATTTAGATTAATTTTATTAAATTAAATTTTGAAATAAGAAGTTGTTTTGTCAATTAGTTGTGTCCAAAACTTTGTGATGATATTTGGGGTTTTCTAAGGTCACTTAATTGATTTAACAGGGTATTTTTGGTTTTAGTGTGTCTATCAGATGATTTTACTCTGAAATAACATAGCTCATTGATTATAATTCTGTTATTGCCCTTTCATTATTGCTTTTGAGACATTTTTCAGTCATGTCTGACTCTTCATGATCCCATTTGGGATTTTCTAGGCAAAGATACTAGAATGGTTTGCCATTTCTTTATCCAGCTCATTTTATAGATGAGGAACTGAGGAAAATAGGTGAAGTGATTTGCCCTTGGTCACATAGCTAATAAGTGTCTGAGTACAGATTTGAACTTAGGTCCTTCTTGACTCCAGGGAAGGCACTCTGCTGTGCTACCTAGCTGCCCCCAAAATAAGAAGAACTGATTCTACTAAGAGAACATTTTGCTCAGGGAAAAATGTTCAGTTTCATTTTTTATCTAAGATTAAAGATATTGATAGTATTTGTACTGTATTAATCTTAATTATTGACAATATTCTTAGTTTATTAAAATGTTATTCATGTTTGACTATCTCACCTCTTTTCTGATCAGTTGTCATTAATTATATATTTTGTAACTCTTCTCCTGAATAAGCCATTGTAATTAATATGCTGGGATTAACTTTTGCTTACCATATACCATTCTATCACCTCTTTGCAAATTGTGATTTTTGGACATCATGTAGTTCCATGACTCAAAGCCATAGATCCTAACCAAGAAATTATTAGCATCAAAAATATGGCTATTTACAGTATTAAAAGATTTTTTTTTAATTCAGAAGTTTTTGTGTGTAGATAATACCAAAACTCATCTTGCCAAGTCCAGTTAATAAGCATTTCTTAAGTCTCTGCTACATGCCAGGCACTCTGCTAAGTGTTGGGCATACAAAGAAAGTTGAAAAAAGCAGCTCCTGAAAATATTTCTACTTTCATCAAAAAGAAATATCCAGAAAGCTTTATGTAAGGCCTGTTCATCTCACTACACACAGGAATATTCATTTCTACTCAGAAAAAATATAATAAAATCTTCTTTAATCTTTATTATACTGGACATACTTAGGCAGAAGAGGAAATCTACATTTGTATGCTCATCTTTACTGTAGTAAAGTTTGTGAAAGAGTTGAGGAGAATAAGTGGAATTAGTGCATTTCTTACAAATGAACTGCAAAAAGATTTATTGAAAACAAAGGTTAAAAGTGGAACAGAAAATAAAATAGATGCATAGCAATTTTTCTATGAGGAAATCTTATTTTATTTTATTTTATAATCACAGCCAATACAAAGAAGCATTCTTAAATTAATGGGCCATGAGAGATTTTTCTGGACTGGACTGGGTTGATTGAATAATCAAATTCCAGAGTCTAATTGAAATAATAAACTCTGTAAAGGCCAACCTTGCAAAAAAAATATCCACTTAAGAGGTTTTATTGGAGAGAATTTTGCATCACTGCTTAATTACATGGCAAACTTGCAAGAATAATTATTTTTACTTACTGTTCGCATTAAAGAAAAGATAAGCTATAATTCTTTCGGTCAGAAGTAAAATTTCTACCCTGATCATTCACATTAAATTGACTTTTCATTTTATATTTCAAGAAATAAGTCCATTTAAGTTCATCATCCTCTGGACAGGATAAATAGTTATCTTCAAAAGGCAAAAGGAAAATGGAAGGTGGAGGGCAGAAGAACAAACCATTATGTAAAATTGCAGAGTAAAAGGTTAAAATTTATGAGGGGGAAAATAAAAATTCAGCACTGCAACTGCCATTTAGTAAGTGCTTACCAAGAATGAAACAGTCCATCCTTTTGAGGAACTGATACTCTCCGAATCTGCCTGCTAAATTCAACCTGTCTAGCAGCCAAGTTGCTCACTGAATGCCCATTCTGAGAAATATAGGTTAAAAAAAAGTCCCCCACAAAACAAAACAAAATTTGATTATCAGGGCAGTGAACACAAGACACAATTTCATTCCAAGGGTCAATACAAAATGAATAATTTTCTGATGTCAGCCTTGTTATTTGCCTTTCTAGAGGAAGAAAATCACCTTATCTCCATGTTTTAAAGGGCCATTAAGTCTAACCTGAAAAATGCATAAATCCCTTCTACATCACTGAAACATGATCATCTATTCAATATTTGGATATTTACAGCTACCTTCCAACCACACTCCAATTTTTCAGTTTCAAATATTTAGGAAGTTTTTTTTTCTCACATCAAAATTAAATATGATTCTCTGAAATTTCTACTCATGGGATCTAGTTATGCCCTTGAAGAGCTTATATTCCCTCCCATTTGCCTGCCAAAAACAGCTCAAGAACTAGAGTCAAGTAAAAGATAGTTGTTATTCCTCCAACTTTCTATTGTTTAAACAACTATTTCCCTCTACTGATTCTCAAATGACCTGATCTCCTAGAGTTTAATCATCCTGGTTGCCCTCTTCTAGCTAAATTATGAGATTCAGAACTGAAAACAACTCTAAAGATGTGGTAGGGTCAGAATAGAGTACCACAAGATGATCAGCTGCTACATTCTGAGTGCTATACATGTCTTAAAGAGACTGAGGCATCAAATGTGAAGACTGTTACTTAGAAGAGTCCCTAAGACATTTTAGGTGTGACATATGTAAAAAAGAAATTACAAATTCAATCAACATTTACTAAGAGCATACTCTGCTGAGTGCTTGAGAAGATGCAAAGTTTAAGTAAGAAATGGTCAAAAGATTCAGGCAAATTGAGATGGCAAGTAACCGGATCTTGGGAATGTTAGTTAGCAAGTCTATACACATTATTCAATAAGTCATCTCTGTTACTAGTGCAAAAACAAGCCAAGTAATTCAATGGAAGACTCTCTTCAATGTAGCTTTTTAATATAGTAAAAAGAAAATTAAATCTGAGGTCAAGACTTGAGTTCTTTTCCAAGCTAAACTACTGGCTAGCTATGTCAACTTGAATAAGACAAACAAATTCTCTGAATATTGCTTATTTTTCAGTTGAGAAAATTAAGATTAGATGATATTTAAGGCTTCTTCCAGCCCCCGAACTTTTAGAGATCCATTAAACATGTCTGTTTTAGAAATACATGGTGGGGGTGGGGTGGGAAGGTGGGGAGGTGGAGTCAAGACGGCAGAGTGAAAGCAAGGACTCACTTGAGATCTCCCAAAAATTCCTTCGGATACCTCTTAAAGAGTGAATCTGAACAAATTTTAGAGTGCCAGAATCCACTAGGAGACAGAGTGTGGCAGATTTCCAGCCCAGGACAACATGGAAAGTTAACAGGAAGGATCTGTTGCACTGGGTTGGGGGAACACAGAGAAAGCAGGCTGCACCAGCACCAACCCAGCCACAGCAGAGCAGGAGTGGACCCTGGAAGACTGAATCACCCACAGCAGTGGTGATTCCCAAATCTCTTAGCACAGGATGGGGGTCTGTAGGAGCTGGGTGAAAAAGAAATGAAGGTCCTGTGGTAGCAGCAGCAGCTACTCCTGGGGCTATTAGCTCAGACTGAATTTTTTTAAGTCACCAACTGGAACTTCTGGGAGTCAAGATGGCAGAGTAAACCATAAGTGTCCCACTCCCCCCCAGTTGTTGATTTGAAAATCCCAGAGAATATTGCCCTAGGAAAAATCCTGAATTAGTGGAACCAGTGAAGGGGTACAACAGTCTTTTAACTCAGGAGGCTAGAGAAATTGATGGGAAGGGACCCTCTTGCTGTGGCTGAAGGGGAACAGGCAGGATGGGAGGTATCCTAGAAAGTCCCACCTCAGTGAACCCACATGAGATCCTGAGCCCCAGTAGAGTGGAACCAGCAAGCACCAACACCAGGAACTCAGTCATGCCTTCATACAGCCAGGGGAATCAACAGACACTAGCATGGATGGCTGTCTACCAGTGGCTGAGCTCACCTGAGCTCCAGCCCATGGCTGGGGAGCTGGAGACCTGAAGTGGCTAGACCACCCCTCCCCAACACTTCATGCTGTGAGCTTCAGTGTAACCCTAAGGAAGCACGGAAAGACCTAGCCTTGGCTTTGTCCTCACCCTGGCACATACCAACCAGTTCCAACTTGCGACCAAGTGAGCTGCAGCATTATATACCTTCTAACTGACAGAACTAGAAGCCATAGCACACAAAACTACCAGGCCCCTAGCTCCAAGTGCAAGAAGTGTGAGTCAGAGCCCCCACTTCCCCAGAAGCAGAAATTCACTTTAAAAGTCTGGAAAGAGGCAATCACTACGGGCAAAAAGCTAATTGGAAAAGGAAAGACCATATATTTTTACTATGGGGACAGGGAAGATCAAAATATGCATTCAAAAGATGACAGCATTGACACTATATCCTCATCTGAAACCTCAAGAGGAAATATGAACTGCTCTCAAGCCCAAAAAAGATTCTTCAAGGAGTTCAAGGATTTTAAAAGCAAAATTAGAGAGGTAGAAAAAAAACTGAACAATTATTTTAAAAATACAATTGACAAAATGGGGAAAAAAAAATCCACTGAAGAGAACAACTCTTTAAAAAGTAAAATTGACCAAATTGACAAGGAGGTACAAAACCTTACTGTAGAAAATAAATTCTTAAAGTAAAAATTGGCCCAATGAAAAAAGTACAAAAACTAACGAAGAAAACAATTCATTAAAAATTAGAATTGGCAAGTAGAAGTGAGGCATCAAGAATCAGTCAAACAAAATCTAAAGAATGAAGATAATAGAAGAAAATACAAAATATCTCACTGGAAAAAACAACCAACCTGGAAAACAGATCCGGGAGAGACAAACTAAGAACTGTTGGTCTACCAGAAAGCCATAATGAAAAAAAAAATAATCTGAATATTATCTTCTAAGAAATCATCAAGAAAAACTGTCCTAAGGTTCTAGAATGATAAGGTAAAATACTTGTCAAAAGAATGCACCAATCACCTCCTGAAAGAGATCTCAAATTGAAAACACCAAGGGATATTGTAGACAAATTCTAGAATTATCAGGTCAAGGAGAAAATACTGCAAGCAGCCACAAACAAACCATTCAAATATTGTGGAACTACAATCAGGATCACACATCATCTTGCAGCTTCTATATTAAAAGATCAGGGGGGTTAGAATATATCACAAAGCAAAGGAGCTTGGACTACAACCAAGGATCAACCACCCAGCAAAACTGATTATAATCTTTCAGTCAAGGAGATGGATATTCAATGAAACAAGGGACTTCCTGATTTTTCTGATGAAAAGATCAGAGCTCAATGGAAAATTTAATCTTCAAGTACAAGATTCAAGAGAGGCATAAAAATGTAAACAGGGAAAAAAAAGAAAAAAAACCTTGTTATTCAATAAGGGCAAACTGCTTACATCACTATATGGGAGGATGATACTTGTTAATCTTGAGAACTGTATATTTATTACAACATTTCAAAGGGATATACATAGATAGAGGGTGTTAGTATACATTAATTGGAATGATGATAAAAAACCTAATTAAGGGGTGCAAAGGGATTGTAATGGGAGAAGAGGAAAGGAGGAGGTAGAAAAGGGTGAGTTACATCATATGAAGAGGAACAAAAATATATTATAGTAAAGGGAAAGATGAGAGGGAGATGAACATTGTTTGAGCTTTACTTTAATTGGATTTGGTTAAAGGAGGGAATAACATACTCTGTTAAGTATAGAAATCTACCTTGCCCTACAGGCAGTAGGAGGGAAAAGGAGAATGAAAAGGGAGGGAGTAATTATAAGGGAGGGAAAAAGTAGGAAGGGCAAAGGGAAAGAAGAAGGAAGGGGGCTGATAGAAGAGACAGAAGATGGAGGGAGGGGGTGGTCTAAAGCAAAACTCTTTTGAGGAGGGGAAGGGGAAGGGAGAAATAAAAGCATAAAGGGGGGGAGGAAATAGGATGGAGAGAAAGACACAAATAGTAATCACAACTGTGAATGTAAATGGGATGAACTCTCCCATAAAATGGAGGCAGACAGCAGAAATGGATTAAAAACAATAATCCAACAATATGTTGTTTACAAGAAACACATTTGCAACACGGGGATATACACAGGGTAAAGGTAAAAGGCTGGAGTAGAATATATTATGCTTTAGCTGAAGTTAAAAAAAGCAGAGTAGCAATCCTAATTTCAGACAAAGTAAAAGCAAAAATAGATCTAATTAAAAGAGATAAAGAAGGAAACTATATGCTGCTAAAAGGCACCACAAACAATGAAATAATACTAAACATATTCACCAAGTGGTATATCCAAATTCTTAGAGAAGAAGGGAGTCACAGAAAGAAACAGAAAGCAAAACTATAATAGTGGGGAACTTTAAACTCACCCCTGTCTGAATTTGATAAATCTAACCTCAAAATAAACAAAAAAGAAGCTAAAGAGGTGAACAGAATTTTAGAAAGGTAGATATGATAGACCTCTGGAAAAAAATTGAATAGGGATAGAAAGGAATATATTTTTTTCTCAGTGGTATATGGCACATACACAAAAGTTGGGGATGTACTAGGGCATAAAAAAGTCACAATCCAATGCAGAAAGGCAGAAATATTAAATGCATCCTTCTCAGATCATGAGGCAATAAAAATTATATATAATAAAATATCATGGAAAGATAGACTAGAAAATAATTGGAAACCAAATAATTTTATCCTAAAGAATGAGTGGGTGAAACAACAAATCAAAGAAGCAATCAATGACTTCCTTCAAGAGAACAACAATAATGAAACAATATACCAAAATTTATATGATGCAGCAAAAGTGGTTCTTAGGGGAAGTTTTATATCTCTGAATTCTTACATGAATAAAATAGAGAAAGAGGAGATCAATGAATTTGTCATACAACTGAAAAAGCTAGAAAAAGAACAATGGAAAATCCCTAATTAAATACCAAATTAGAATACTGAAAACCAAAAAGAGAGGTTAATAAAATTGAAATTAAGAAAACTATTAAAGTAATAAATAAAACTAAGAGTTGATTTTATGAAAAAACCAATAAAATTGATAAACCTCTGTTTAATTTTATGTAAAAAAGAGAGAAGAAAAGCAAATTACCAGTATCCAAAATAAAAGGGTGAATTCAGCACCAATGAAGAGCAAATTAAAACAATAATTAGGAATTATTTAGCCCAATTGTATGCACATAAATTTAACAATCTTAGTGAAATGGATGATTATTTACAAAAATATAAACTGCCCTGATTAACAGAAGAAGAAATAAAATATTTAAATAACCCCATCTGAGAAAAAGAAATTGAACAAGTTATCAATGAACTTCCTCAGAAAAAATCTCCAGGGCCAGATGGATTTTCAAGCAAATTCTATCAAACATTTAAAGAACAATTAATTCCAATACTATACAGACTATTTGGGAAAATTGGCAAAGATGGAGTCCTACCAAATTCTTTTTGTGATACAAATATGGTATTAATACATAAACCTGCAAGAGTCAAAACAGAGAAAGAAAATTATAGATCAATTTCCCTAATGAATATAGATGAAAAAATTTTAAATAAAATGTTAATGAAAAGATTACCACAATTTATTATGAGAATAACACAGTTTAATCAGGTAGGATTTATACCAGGAATGCAGGGCTGGTTCAATATTAGGAAAACTATGAACATAATTGATCATATCAACAACAGAACTAACAGAAACCATATGATTATTTCAATGGATGCAGAAAAAGCTTTTGACAAAATACAACACCCATTTCTCCTGAAAAACTGGAGAACACAGAAGTAAATGGAGCCTTCCTTAAAATGATAAGGAGCATCTAAAACCATCACAAAGCATTATATGTAGTGGGGATAAGCTTGATGCATTTCCTATAAGACAGGGGGTGAAACAAGGATATCCATTATTACCACTGTTATTCAATATCATTCTAGAAATTTTAGCTTTAGGAATAAGAGAAGAAAAAGAAATTAAAGGAATAGGAACAGGCAAAGAAGAAGCTAAGTTATCACTTTTTACAGACATTATGATGATATACTTAGAGAATCCTAGAGAATCAAGTAAAAAAATACTCAAAATAATAAATAACTTTAGCAAAGTTGCAAGCTATAAAATAAACTCTCATAAATCACTTGCATTTCTATATATCACTAAAAAAGCCCAACAGCAAGAGATAGAGAAATTCTATTTAATGTTACTGAAGACATTATAAAATTTTTGAGAGTCTACCTGCCAAAACAAACCTAGGGTCTAAATGAGCAGAATTACAGAACACTTTTCACACAAATAAA
>CM053590.1:153032212-153067126 GCA_028646515.1 Pseudochirops corinnae | reverse complement strand
AGGTTGTTTGTTGACTCTCTTTTAATGATTTTCTTGCAACATTCTTATTTCTCTTCCCAATTTTTCCTCCACTTCTCTCGTTTGGTTTTCAAAATCCTTCTTCAGCTGATCTCTAGCTTTTAGGCAATCTTCATGTTTTTTGGAAGCTTTTCGTGCGGGAGTTCTGACTGTGTTGTCTTCTTCCTGTTCCCTGCTTTGATCCTTCTTTTCCCCAAAGAAGAAATCTAGAGTTTGGTTGCTGTTTTTACTTTGCTTCCTATGCTTGTTCATGGTTGGCCCATCACTGATTTTTTAGCTCTGTGGAACTCTGCTTCCAGAGGGGAAAGCTTTGTCCCAAATTGCTGGGGTTTTCCCAGCTGCCATTGCTTTTAGGAGGTTGCTGCAGCCCCCGCCATCTCTGGCTCACTGAAAGCCCATCCCAGGACCCCCACCCAAGACCATGATCCGGATCCAGGCTGCTCAACGCAAAAGCACTTGGCCTCTGAATGATCGCTTGGCCCCCCTGTAGTCTCCAGGTGGGAGCACTGAAGCGGCAACATGGTGGTGGCTGCAGGGCCTCCGCTTCTGCCTCTTTCTTGCCTTGGAAGCAGTTTGGCCTGACTGGCTTATCTCTCCCAATTTTAGCCGAATTCCACTGACCTTTCATTTTTTTCTTATGGCTTGATAATTCTGGATACTGCCACAGCTGTCGCAGATCCGCTCTTCTGAAGCTCCAGCTGTGGCTAGGCTTAGCTCATCAGGCCGCCCCCAGGGCCAAGCCACCATTTCAGGCTGGGTTGGTTTCCGTTCCCAGAGCTGAGATGGTCCCGTTGAGCCGAGCTGCCTTCACCAAGAAGTATATCTGTGTGTGTTTTAGATCTCTAAAATATGTTTAGAGTCATATTTTATGGGTATTTAGAGGTGGCTATGTGGGAGCTGCCAAATCTTGCTGCTCCTATGCAGCCATCCTTTCATGATTTTCTTGTATCACTCTTATTTCTCTTCCCAATTTTTTGTTTACCTCTCTTATTGATTTTAGAGTACTTTTTGAGCTCTTTCATGGCCTGAGAGTAATTCATATTTTTCTTTGAGGCTTTGAATGTAAGAACTTTGACTTTGTTTTTTTCTGAATGTGTGTTTTGATCTTCCTTGTCACCGTAGTAACTTTCTATGGTCACAGTTTTTTCACATTATTTTCTCATTTTCCTATCCTATTTCTTGACTTTTAACTCTTTGTTAAAATAGAGCTTGTCTTCCTAGGTGTAGGACACACTGTTCCAAGCTTCAGCAGTTTTGTGCAGCTGTTTTCTGAGACTTTTGAGAGACCTGTAAGTTTTTAATTCTCCCAACATGGCATGATCTAAGGAGAGGTGTATTTACTACTCTCCTGGCCTATGCTCTTGTCTATAAATGCTCATAAAAAATGTTTTCTGCCCTACAACTGTGATGAGAGTCCCCATTCCACTGTGGTCTCAAGGTCTGGTGTGTTAGAGCCCCTTTATTGCCCTGGAACTGACACCTAGAACTGTGACCTGAAATCCAATTATGAGCAAAGTAACCAAGTCCTGCCTCAGTGCTAGCAAAGAGACTACTGTAATCTCCTGACCAGTTGTTTGACCCTTTACCATCTGTGGGCTGAGAGCTCTGGAAGTAGACCCTACTGCTGTTGATTCAGTGTCTCTCAAGGCTTGCTTCTGGTTTGCTGGGACTGGCTTTGTGTTTGTTGTGTTTCACTCTCACTCAGATGTGACAGCCCTTTCCTGCTGACCTTTTAAATTGAAAATTATTTAATCCCATCTTTTTGTGGATTCTGCTGCTCTAGGAATTATTTTATGGCATTATTTAAAGGTGTTTGGTAGAGTTTGGGGTGAGCTCAGGCAAGACACTGTGTTTTCTCCATCTTCTTGACTCTGCTCCTGTAGATTCTGAGATCATCTCACTATCTCTTTTATACTACACACACACACACACACACACACACACACACACCATTCATGATATCATTTTTCATTTCTGAGTATGCTGTATTCCTTATCTCATCCTGCTACCATATAACTACACCAGTTGAATGTTGTCATTAAAAAGATCAACTTGCTTTCATGGGAAGTTTGGGATCATTAAGGGATTTATGCAAATTTCTGAAAGCAAACTAGCCTGCTTTCTTACTCCTGTTTAATTCTTAGCCCAACTAATTTTTCATATATATTGGCTAACCCAGATATACATATTGGCAGAGAAACCCCAAAGGTTTCCATGTAGATGGACACTGTATTCTGGTTGATAGACATTTTCATCCACTTTGTATCTCTTATGTGGATAGTCAAGCCAAATTCACTTGAATGGTCATAGATCTCAATAGGAAACTTAAAACTTTTCTGGGGGCTTGATACAATTGGCACAAAACTAAATGCAAACCAAAGTCATATAATATGTATACAACAGATTGTGTGTTATATATCCATATATACTATTATATATGCTCACATAAATGCTTATAATTAATTGTCAACAGAATCCTGAATATCATTTACTTATACATTTTTAGCTTGATTTTCTAGCTCTCTCCTGGTGAAATCTTTAGAAATCCCTTAGTATCAAAAATAACTATGCTTCCTATAGATTTTGCTTAAACATTAAAAACAACAAAACCTAACCTATATTCTCTCTATTAAAAATATTAAAGAAAATAAGAAGAAAGAACATGTAGGTATAGAAATTGTTAATTTGTGATTTTCAAAGTTTGGAGGGTGGCCATAACAATGGATTTCATACACACTTCAACAGTTCAGTAATCATGATGATCTGTAGGCTTAAAGGGAAATTAATGACATTTGATCTCTTTCATAACTAAAGATCTCCACTGATTTAATCAATCTCTTCATTTCTGTCTCAAAAGAACACATTTGGACGATACTTGTAAGAAATGCTTATAAATTGTTATATGTATGTATATTCATACATAAAGTTTAAATAGGTACACATTAATAACTTTTGTTGAGTCAATATTTTAATGGCATGTACCTGAAAATATAATTTTGTAGCATTATAGACAACAGTAAAAACTGCATTATTATGTTACTCATTCTATTTTGAGTTGGGAGTGACAAGTAAATTGGATCAACTTTTGATGGCTCTGTGACTTTTTTTCCCCCTGGCTCCCTCCCTGTGATAGAACAAGTTTTAGTTCTAATTTGTTAATGGACACTTAGGTTGCCAAGCCCCAAACTCAGGGGAAATTTAAAAAAGAGGACTGAGGAAGAAATTGAGTGACCTTCTTCTTTGTGGAAATGAAGTGAAAGCAGGCAGAGCCCATGCACCTAAATAGTTCCATTAATGAAAGACAGACTCCCTACACAAAGCTGATCAATCACCATGAACAGAGCTGTTACTTCTAAATCCAATTCCAAGGTTTCAGCTTTTACATTTCCCAAATGTCCCTAATTGCCAGCATACTTATCCTTTCATTTGCAGTAAACACCCTCTGGTGAAAAATATTCTACAAACCCAACTATATGTATGTCTAGGTACTTACCAATAGTATCTCAGATTGAAAACAGCTCAACTTAACCTCAGTTCAGCTAACTTAATGAAGAACATTGAGTAAGGATTATGGGTCTCTGTGTCATTATGAATAAAAATAGTCTGGTTAGTAACCAGGAAAGTTTCTTCCCTGAGCTACTATTATGCTCTGTTTTTGCTACCCATGCCTATTCATTTGTGACCATTAAAACAGATGTAATTATCTGGTTCCAAGTACATATTTGTGACATGATATGATAAATCTTCAAGTCACTTAGAGGGTAAAAATTTCAGTAACCATATATTTTGTTGCTTCTACTACCTCTCTAAACACTTATTAGTATCTTTCCTTCATTAATCCTCTTTCCAGAACCTTAAAGTGAGGGTTAGAAGTCTTAATTCTTTTATGTGAAAGCTCTTCAAATACTTAAAAAGAACTATCATGTACCTCTCCTCAATCCTCTTCCTTATGCTGTACATTCCTAACTCTTTTCTCCAATCCTCATATAGAATATATCCTCACCATCCTGTTAAGCCTTTTCTAGAGACAATCAAGCTTGTCAGCATCCTTCCTAAAATGTGGCAAGCTGAATGAATTCAAGCTGAATACAATATTTCAGATGGGATCTCTAAAGCAAAATATCATTGAATTATGCTCATTTTCATGTGGTCATTATACCTCTGAAAGAAGCCCAAGATCATCTTAGCTTTTTTTGCCTCCCATGTGACACTGCTGACTCATATTCCTTCTGTTTGTACTCTGCTAAAACCTTCAAACCATTTTTAATATAAACTGCTGTATAAACATGTTCTCTACTCTACTGTTTGTTTTTGCACTTGATTTATTGACTTAATTTTAGGACTTATATTTTCACTTTTATCTTATTAGGTTTGGTCCATTGTTCTAATTCATTCAGTGTGTTAGCTATTTGTCCAGCTTCCTACTCTCTGAACATATGATGTATTCCATGAACTGAAAGGCAAAGCATAAGTCATTATGGTCACATGGTATTTTACTTCCTTACTTTTGATGCTACAGTTTTCAAGGGGAAAGAAAACTTGATTTTGACTTGTATCTATTCAAAGGGCATTGATATGAATTATAAAAGCAGTTACTGTCTCCCAAACTCAGATGATGCATTAATGTGAATAGACAGTTCAGTTCATCAGGAAATAATCTTAGAATTCATGAAGTCAACTGACTGAATGAAGAATATATGAAGCTTTCATTCTGTACATCTAATGACCTATAAACAAACAACTTGAATGTCACAAAAACATAGCAGGAGAGAGAAATATTCCTCTTCCCCAAATCTGTCTCAGAACAGCCAGTGAAATAAACACTTATGAAAAAATAGGTTGTTTGGACAAAGTTAGGCAAGAAAGCTAAGACAGTTTGGCTTAGTATTAACCTTCAAAGAAATTAACAACTTGTCAAAATGTAAAAAAAAAGCCCAAAATAAATAAAATGAATTGTAATAAGACTAAGAGAAAAAATAGGAATAACTTTCTCAAAGAACAACAAGGGGAGAAGGACAATGGGAAAATAGGAGAATGCCAGCCAAGGTGATGTATGATAGAGACTTTGCATTCTCTTAAGTCCATTAATAAATCTTGAAAGGAGCCCTGGAATGTTGACCAGCTGGCTCTGGCAATACCACTACATCGGTCAGAAAGATACAATTATTCCTAAAAGCCTAAGAAACTGATGGAGATGCACAGGAATGCAGATTGACCCCAATTGAAATCATCATGAAAATCATAGGAACACAGAGAATAGAAGAGTGAATGACACTCCATTATATCATCTGTTAGCACAAGAAGGCACTAGAGCAAACCAGAAATACCAATAACCCACTTGGTGAAAGTGCTTCAGTACAGATGACACTCAGTCACTACTAAAGCAGGTAAACCACGAGTGTATATGAAATGTACTGAAGACATGTATATGTGTATATATATATATATATATATACATATATATATAGATATATATGTATATATACACATACATATATGTATATATGACACATATAAGACATGTATATATAAGACATATATAAGACACACACACAGTACTATATTGTAACAACAATGGCCGTGGGTGTTACTAGATATAGGCAAGGACTTCATGCTACATTTTTGTCAACGATTCCCTTGGGGGACAAGTCACTGAAAAATATACCAATGTACCTCACCAATACAATGAGGAAACAAGCAAACAAAATAGGACATGTGCTATTCTTTGTTTATCAAGCAAACAAAAGAAAACAAACAAAAAGCCCTCCATCTCTAAGCCTAGTGTATAGATGAAATGAAGTTAAATCAACATACTACTAAAATCTGAAAAGAATAAAGTTAAAGAACTTGAGGTTAATAAAAATTTTCATTGATTGCAGGCCGCAGAAATTGTATGTAAAAATATCAAACAAATGGAAAAATATTGCCAGTTTTTGGTGATTTTGAAAAAGAGAAGGGCATACTTTGGCTATAATTTTGAAAAATCCAATAACCAGACCAATTATATAAAAACAGAATAATTTTAAAAAACATTTTCTGTAACAATCAGGAACAAATATCTTCTTCTATAGAGTATTTCATATAAATTGTAGAATCTTCTTAGAACCCACACATAACAGTACATGTGGTGACTATTGCCATGTTGTCCTATAGGACAATAAGAATTCACACACAGGAAGAAAAGTGGTTCTTTCTAGTCATATCCCCGAGAATAGACATAGAAGATAACCATAACAAAAGCAAGGAATCTACTGAAAATATGTGGAAAGTAGATAAGTCATGTAACAAGAATGAGAGAAATCTGTTAGCTATCCCTAGTAACCCACTCGTACCCATAATATATTAAAAGAAGCAAAGGAAAGTCTTTAGTGAACTGATTAGGTCTTCAGAAATAGATTCATTGGATCACAAGAATGAGAATTATTCTGGAGGCAAATGGTCATTCTACTATCAATCAAGAATGCCAAACTCATGATTGGTAATAGAAATACAATTTCTAGAACTATCTATTCTCATATGTCTCTTTCTCTCTTTGTCTCTTTCTCTCTCTGTCTCTCTCTGTCTCTCTCTGTCTTCCTCTTCCTCTCTTTCTCTCCCTTTCTCCCTCTCTCTCTCTGTCTCTCTCTGTCTCTGTCTCTGTCTGTCTGTCTCTCTCTCTCTCTCTCTCTCTGTCTCACCCCCCTCTCTCTTTTTCTCCTTTTCACTGTGTGTGTTTACTGGATTTTTATTTCTTTAAGACAGTGTATTCAAAGGAGCGCAGTCAGATCTCTCAGGCGACCACCTAATGGAAGGCAAGTACACTGAAATTTGTGTTAATTAGAGGTAGAGGTGAGAGTGGGAGCATAGGATCACAGACTAAGATAAAGGAGGTCTTCAGGCAACAGAGGCATCCCTCCCTCAGAAGTTGATGATAAAGTGATTAGTTGACTTGCCCAAGTTATATTGATAATAATAGGTTTGGGATTCAAATTTAGTTCAAGATATAGCCAATTTTATACTTATTTTTATGAACCCCTTTTCAAACAATGTGACTACTAGATAAGATATTTTCAATGAGGAATCAAAAGTGGTACCAACTTTTTGAATGTTTAGGTTGGTAAAATGTCAAATAATGTAGCTTTTACCTGATAGGAAAATAGGAATTCACACTTATACAGAATTTCACTGTTTATAAAGCATTTTTTTTTGTGTAAACACCAAGGAAATTCTCATTAATTCAAATAATTTGTAAGATTAATCTAATTACAAAAATTTTTAAACTATTAAAATATCGTACAAAAGAAATGTAATTCCATTATTCATAAGTGCATAGAACACAAACTATTAGATGTTTAGTAATGTAGCTAGACCTCTTTCACTAATATATTAGTGTTTTTTAATTAGCAAATTAATTGTATACAGAGAGACGTTTCCAGACTGCTATAAAATAGATTAAATATTCCCTTTTAATTGTACTTAAACTACAATTTCTAACCTTCTTTCAAAGACAGTCAAATAGTGAACCTCTTCCCAGCTCATCAAATCATGCCAAATTAATGAAGGCAAATTAGTAAGGTTTGATTGTATCTTTTATACAGTAATACAGAGAAACTCTTGTATATAACATGGTTTCTCAATTAATTAAAATGTAGAGGAATGAATATTTTGGCCAACTGTAGTTTCCAGTTAACTGAACCTTAGTACAACAAATCATTTAAAGCGTTTTTGTTCTCTCCTCCTTTCCCTTGTCTCTGCTCAGTAAGATTAATATGTTTCTTTGGAAGTGACAAGGAATTTTTGTCTTTCTTTGTGCAATAACTGGGTAAAAAAATAATTTTAAGTAAAAAAAAAACCAGGATGTACTAAATACCAAATTCTTCAAAAACTCCAGGCATAGCATTTAGGATTGATCCTTTGGACTTCACCCAAATAGGACTTGTAAGGCATTACATTTCATTAACACCTAGAAAATCCAACCACAGATATAATAGGCTAAAGTGGAACAATTTTTTGAATATTCATTAGGCTAGAGAATTGCAGAAAGCATAACCAATGAGACAAATACAGTTTAATAGAATGGAAATGCAAAATTAGCAATGTAGTCTAGGTAGAAAAGAAACAAGGGTTATTTTCAATTTAGGGCAGATATTTCACATCTCAAGATCAATAATCTCTTTTATATAGAAACCTAGAAAACTTTTATCAGTTCAGTTAAGTAGCCCAGTATCAGAGCAATGAAATAAATTGGAGGATGAAAGTGAGCTAAGTATTCTAAACTGGTTAAAGAAGTGTAAAGATGAACCATTGAAATAAGCTACTGAACACACTTAATATGAGCTAAGTAGTAACTGAGAAAGGAAGGTTTCATTCTCATTTGTGTTTGAGAGTCACAAACTAATAACTAAGAATAAATGTGATGAAAAGAAAAAAATGCTTTAGAATTAAAATTAGGAATGCTGTTCTAATCATGAGAATGTGTGAAGTTACTGACTGCCAGGAACTGGACATTATTCAATAAGCAAAAGATATTCGTTTAAATTGTTTGAGGAGAAGAATGATATGACCAGATCTATACATGAGGAAATTTTATCTGACAGAATTGTGAAGGATGAATTAGAAGGAAAAGATGATGTAATGAGAATATTTTTAAAGAGGGGATTTGCAGTAGTCCAGAAGGATGGTCATGAGAACCCATGCTAAAGCAAGTACAATGAGAATAGAAGAACTGGAAGATTGTGAGAGATGCTGAGGCAGTAAAAATTATGGAACTTGTTAACTTTCTAGTAATTTATACAAAACAGAAACAATGCATTTTTATTTAACTGTAGAACTTGTATTCGATATGAGAGTGGGGTGAGAGGAAAGAGAGTTACACCAAAGTTGAGAACCCTGTAGCCTAGACGAAGAGTAGTGCTGGTGATAAAATGTTACTTTAATATTTAGGTGAACCATATGTTATTACATATTTGAAATTACACATATACAGGCAACTAGATGGCTTAGTGTATAGAGCACTGGGCCTAGAGTCAGGAAGTTGTTTTTATTGCTTAGCTGTTTTTAGTCATGAAACCCGTTTGGGATTTTCTTGACAGAGCTATTTGCTATTTCCTTCTCTAGCTCATTTTACAGATGAGGAAATGGAGGCAAACATGGTTAAGTGACTTGCCTAGGGTCACATAGTTAATATCTGAGGCCACATTTGAGCTCAGGTTTTCCTGACTCAAGGTCCAGTGCTCTGTCCACTGCACAACCTAGCTATCATCTATCTATCTCATTCTAGGCTTCCCTTAGTTGAACATGTAAAAAATTATTTAGATGTTGACTACAAATTGATAAAAATCATTAGAGCTTGGGAACATCTAAGGAGTCATTTAGTCTGAATCTCTTTTTTATATAGATGAGGAAACTGAGACCCAGAATGCCCTAGGTAACA
Organism: Pseudochirops corinnae; assembly: GCA_028646515.1. Classification (NCBI taxonomy): domain Eukaryota; kingdom Metazoa; phylum Chordata; class Mammalia; order Diprotodontia; family Pseudocheiridae; genus Pseudochirops; species Pseudochirops corinnae. Next base: position 153,057,696 of record CM053590.1, on the reverse strand, counting down.
CATGTAAGTCAACAGCAGTGTTAGGATTCAAACCCATGTCCTTGGAACTCAAATCCATCATACTTTACAATGTACCATACACTTCTCATTTTGTTTAGCAGTGTTAGCCACCCCTCTTTAGTTGATGTATGCATGACTTCATTCAAATCACTAATTAGACAAGAGAGGGTAAAAGGCAAAGCTATACCCCTCACCAAAGAAACAGATAGGTGAGAAGTGCTAGATTTGGAGTTAGGAAGACATAAATAGAAGCTCTAATTCTGCTTCAGTCAATCACAGTGTGCCCCTATGCAGGTGACTTTACCTCTCCCAGTCTCAGTGTTTTCATCTGTACTATGAGAATAATAGTACTAACCCTGCATGGTTCTGAGTATCACAGGAAATAAGTGAATTGATTTTTAAGCTTTAAAGTACTATTTGTTGTTAAAGCCATCACTGGACATATTAGTCTATCCTGTCTCTCATGTATCTAGACCCCATTTGCAATCATCATTTATTTGCTCCCAGGATCTTAGAAGTCTATGTGATTTCAAGCTTCAGAGGCCTGGCTGGTGGAGTATTAAAATATAATTATCCTAATGGCATATCCTAGGCAGAAAATCTCCATTTATTCTATAGAAAGGTACAAATTGAAGGTGTGTTTTGGTCAAAATGTGCTTCAAATACAACCATTATGGAACCTACTAAATAAGATCAAGAAACAGGTCCCTGTGTTTGAAACAATCATAATTCTTACATTCAAAGCCTCTTTGCAAAACCTATATTTTATCACTTCAACATTTTGTTTATTTGGTATAATATTTCTTTATACACCTGTAGGGATAGAATAGTATTTTTGGTCACACTATTAATGTTTTGTTGTGACTACTCAGAAGAAAGCTAGCAAAAAGCCTGTCCATTTCCTGTGGGGTCAAATTTCAATGGAATAGATTTTAAATCAAAGAAGACCACATGCTGCTCCACAAGGGGAGGAAACTCCAGGCTATAAATATGATATTTCCATTTCTTTGCTATTTGAACTGTTTGGAATGCTGCCTGTGATTTATGAGAGAAGGGCTCAGGACAGACTGCACATTAGTTCACTATTACAGAGGAAATAATGCTTTATTTACAGCATTTTCTGCTCCTGGGAATCAAAATCACTTTCCACCTATATTAAACTCCCATGTTTCCATAATGAAAAAAATACCCCACACACCAGTGTTTGTGCTGTAATGAATGCTGTAGCACAATTTATAATAAAAGGTTATGAATTTGTAATTTGAAGCATTCTCTATTGAAATACCAAAGAATGTTCAATATATGTTCTTACTACATTTAGAGATGGATAACAATCTCATCCTAATAATGTTCTAATAATTGATTACAAGCCAGAGGACAATGATGTGCTAGAATGAGACATATTTTTCTCCACTGAATAAAAGGGAAAGTTTGCATTTTACTACTTTATTTAGTTTTGATCAGAAGTTTTCAAAAGAATTTGCCTTTCAATTTTTTTTAGTGTATCTCCAGCTGTCAGAAGACAGAAGTGAAAAATGTTGGTATTTTGTTAACTACTCATAGGCTGTAATTCCACTCTGTGATACAATCAGTTAGTTTTAATACTTTTGCCTTATTAGACAGAGTCTTCTGAAGACAACAAGTTTAACAGGCAGTTCTCAGGAGAGGAAATTCAAGCTCTCTATTGCCATATGAAAACATACTCAAAATAACTAATAATTAGAGAAATGCAAATTAAAGCAATCTAAATTAAAGTTCTACCTCATACCCAAGCAAATTAAAAAAGCTGGCAGAAAATAACAAATGGTATTGTAGGAAGCAGGCACATTTGTTGTACTTTTTGATGAAGTTGTGATTATAGTGGGATAATTCTGCAAATCAATTTTGAACTATGTCTAAACAGTTAGTAAATGGTCCTGACACTTTTACTCAGGGATGCTACTATGAGGTCTATATACTTGAGTTAAAAAAGAAAAAAAGGTCTTTTAAAATATTTATAGCTGCTGTTTTTGTAGTGGCAAAGAACTGGAAACTAGGGAGATAATCCTTAATTTAGGAATGGCTGAACAAGTAATGGAACACTATTTTCCTGTAAGAAATGGGGGAAGATGTATATAAACTAGTGCAGAATGAAGTGAACAGAATCAGGAGGAAAATTCACACTATGGAATCAACATTAGAGATAACAAATAATTTTGGAAGTTTTAGAACTTTGATCAGTGCCTGCTTTACTGTGAGTCCAAAAGACTGAAGATGGAGAATACTGCTCTCCTCTGGACAAATATTTTTGGATATAAATTGTAGAATCTTCTAGGAACCTGCGCATAACAGTATATGTGGTGACTATTGCTGTATTGTTCAACAGGACAACAAGAATTCACACATAGGATGAAAAGTGGTATAGAAATGTTTTGTTTGATCACGCTCATCTGTTATAAGGTTTTTTCTTCTTTTTTTCTCCTCTCCCCCTCCTCAACAGAGAGGTGAAAGAAAGGAGAAAAATGCTTAATAATTGAAATTATTAAATGCTTAATAATTGGAAAAATAATAAAAAGAATTTCCAATTTAATTTAATAAACATTTATTAAGTGCCTGCCATTCTAGGCACTGGAGATACAAAAAAAGATTGTTTTTTCTCTTAAGGAGCTTACATTCTACTCTCTCTCTGTATGCATGTGCGCACACACACGTGTGTGTGTGTGTGTGTGTGTGTGTGTGTGTGTGTGTGTGTGTTGGGGCATGGGGAAAGAAAGATAAACTTTTAGAGAGATAAAAACACAATATGATTTGAGAAGGGAGAGAGTAGGAATAATTCAAGAGATCAAGAAAAAGACTTTGTATTGAGGTTGGGATCTGAGTCAGGTCTTGATGGGAGCTAAGAATTCTATGAAGCACAGGTGAGAAGGAAGGACATCCTAGGTATATGGAAATATTGTGCAGTCACAGAAGAGGGAATGTTAAGTTAACAGAACATGAAGTAGTCCAGTTTTGCTGAACATGAGGTTTATTAAGGGGGCTAAAATAACCTGTCTAGAAAGGTTGTGTGTGCCACAGTGGCTGTGGCTGAATTCATACTGTGAATGTATTTAAATGCCACACTAAGTGGTTTGTATTTAATCCTGGAGGCGAAAGAAAGTCACTGAAATTTGTGATCAGGGAAGAACATGGTCAGATCCTTACTTTAGGAAGATTAATTTGGCAACTATTTAGGAAGATTGATTAAAAAGGGGAGAGATCTGAAACAGGGAGTCTAATTAGGAGGCTATCGTAATAGTCCAAGAAGGAGATTAATGAGAAATTGAATTGAGGTAAGGGCCAGGGAATAGGAAAGAGGAGGATAGATGCAAGACATATTTGGAAGTAGAACTGGGAAAACAAAATGGCATAAAAGTCATATAATTGTTTCCCCTTTGGGGGTAACAAGCTTACCTTTATTATTCAATCGAAGTATGACAACACCTCACTTATCTGGAGGTCAGACTTCTGACAATCTCAGCCATCTAGAATATAGTAAAAAACCGACAAGTTAAGAAAAATTTTCTGAAAAGGCAAAATTAATGCCACAATACCATGAGACTAAAGAACATGAGTTTTACTCAGAAAAGAGTCTCAGAGGTCCTAACTCAGAAATTATTTACTTTTTTCCTTTATTCATATTTCTAATAAGCTTGCTCATTTTTTTTTTACCAGCCTGCAGAATATAATACTCTAGCCATCTAGAAAGATTCCCAAATGGAGACTGATAAGAAAAATAAAGACCAAAATTTCACTTGTAATATACAATAACTTTTTTTGAAATTTTGAAGAAACATGATTATATAATTATCATAGCTAGTATTTATATAGTACTTTAAACTTTGCAAAGTGCTTCAAATATCCTTTCATCTGATACTCACAACAACTATGTGAGGAAGATACTATTATTATCTCCATGTTACACATGAGGAAACTGAAGTCTATAGAGGTTAAGTGACTTGCTCATGGTCACACAGCTAATAAGAGTCTGAGGCTGGATTTGAATTCAGGTATTTCAGCACTGTATCTGTTATACACTTTTCCCCCTTTTAACACATGCTGTTGGTTGATGATTTAATTTAATAAAAATGAACATTTAAGTGTTAGGAACTAAAAGGTAACAAGACATTTAATTTCCAAAAGGATGGAATTAAAGTGTATAAAAAGCAGACTGGGAAATTGTTTGAGATACTGTTTGTAATCATTACTTTCGTTTATAGTTATTCACCAACCACCTCTTTGGTAATTCATTTTAAAATTTTCTCAGAATCAAAATCAAGCTCAATGGCCTATGTGGCTGCAGAATCTGTTCTCTTCCTTTCCAAATTTGTGGTACCTCTTCCATTTCTTATGATCATTGAAATCTTACTGATAGACTAAGCAATTCCATCTCTCAATTTTTTCAGTACCTGACTCTGCCAAATGACCTTAATTCACCCTGAAGAATTAAATACTTTTATGCTATCTCCTTACGTAATCTTGCATGTCAATTCTGTGATAGCCACTGTATTCAAGTGCAAAGGTAATTTTTCTGGTAAGAGAAAATAGAAACAGAACAATAATCAATGAGTTCTGTTTTCTGTAATCAATTTGCAGCCTTTCATTGATCTTTTTTCCTTACAATATAACTTTAAAAAGTCTTCTGTATTACCTTTTTCTTATTTTTCCCTCACTAATCTCAGTTCATTCTGAATTTTAGTACTCCTGACACTATTTTTAATGTGACCATGCTATCTATGAATTTTTCTTCATTCTTTCTCCCCTTAAAAAAAGTCTATTTATATTGGAGTGTTCCCTGTGCATAAACATTAGTTTTAATTAGACAAATGAAATTTAAATCTCTATTTCTTCTCTCAACCTCCTTCCTGAGTTTGAGGTCTTCATTTCCAGCTATCTACAGGGCATCTTGTCTTGTTTGTTTTACCTTGAACTCAACTATCTCAATATCAAAAAATCACTTTTTGGCCAAATAAGAGATTTCTTTATTAATTTCCTCATTTCTATGAATGAATAAGAGCTCAAAACTTGAGACTCCTTTCTCATACACCCTACATACAATGAACTGTCAGATTATGATGCTTTTCCTTTCCAAATATCTGTCATATCAATTTTCTTTTCTTCATTGCCATTAACTACTTCAGCCCCTTATTGTTAACATTGTTTTAAAAGCAGTCAGCACAATGCTTATGGATAGCAATTCCTGTAGCCAACATTGAGGCTGGGAAGGTTGTGTGGGGAAGAGGGTTGTGGCTAACCAACCAACCAAACAACAAAAAAAGAGTCTACATCTGGATTGCATAGTCCTCTTTGGATCATTTTACTGATAGAGATTCAGAGAAACAAAGTAATGTGTCCAAAGTCACACAGCAAAAAGAATTGGAATTCATTTACTGTGTGTTTGACACCGATTTTGCAAGGCCTGAATGCCAACCCTTGGTGGAAAGGGGACCACTTATAAAATTTTTGCAATAGCTCTGAAAAGGGATAATGAATATTATTTCAAATATGTCCTTGAGCTATTGGGAGCAGAGTCTCAAAACAAGCTCCACATCAGAAGTACAGCTGAAGCCATCTCTGCAGGTTATCTCTCAAAGATCTGGTCCTTACAGGAAACACTGACCCTTTGTCTTGGAGACACTACCAGATGTTACCAAGGTGATCCAAAGATCCCATCCAACTTTCATGTTCAATGATTCTGCATATGTCCAAGCTCAAAATACTCCACATTTTATATATTGTAGTAAAACCATAGGATTGCAACCCACCTCCTCTGGTGTCTTCCTATTCTGAGCTGGGTCTGACTCAGGCCACTTCTGTGGTTTTGTATGTTCAATATTGGGGTGAAAAATGAAATGCTTACAAGCATTCAAAAGTTAACAAAATGAGATTTACTTAGTTATAGCTCATTATTGGGAAAACCTCATATCTTGCAAGATCCCATTAAGAGCCCACTTGACCTTCTTATTGAAGGGTGGGACCATGAATTCCAAATGCTTCATTTAAGGAGGGACCTTAGATCAGAAAGTCTCATTTCTTACCAGCTTCACTATTTTGGGATTTATCTGACTTCACCATGCTCCAGAAAGCTCATTAATGGGAAAAATTCATCATCAAAAATTCACCAAGATCTCTTCAGTTTTGGTACTCTACCTAATAACTAACTTCTGCCCCTCTTACTGGAGAATGGGGCTATGAACTCCAACCCTCCATTTAAGGAGGAAGCTCAGCTCAGAACATCTCTTTTCTTACATTACTGAACTACTTTGGAACTTTTGAGACTTTTCCACTCCCCCTCCCTCCACAACTGCATACCTTCCCCCCAATTTCAGCTTCCTTTTGTGTATTGTTTTTTTCCCATTAGATTGCAAGCTTCCTGAGGTCAGGGAGTCTTTCTTTTGTGATCTTCATATTTCTAGAGCTTAGAATAATGCCTGGCACATAGTAGGCACTTACTAAATGTGTTTAGAGTGTTAACTATAGCAGGAAGAATATTTAGCAAGGACAAGCATTGAAGACACCTGAGTTGATTTAAATGAATGAAGCACCCTTGACTGATTTGCCATTTGTTTTTCCTACTGGCCAAGCATCAGGGATCTCTTGAACCTCTTTGTGACCACTTTTTTCTCACCAACCAAGATTTGATGATAACAGCTTGAGTCTTTAATCTCCATAGCCAATCAAATCTTAAGGATAGTCTCAGTATCTTTTTAAGGAAAAACTAAGCTGACTAGTATGGAGGTGGGATACTAATTCTACCACACTTACTTAATTCCTCCAACTAAGAAGTAATTCTTTCCTCTTCTAAACTTCTATAAAATTTTTTTCACCTTGTGCAATTTTATACATTATTTTGTATTATCCCCTCTATATATCTTTTCATCTTCCAGTCTATTAGATTTTAAGCTCCTAGGTAGCAGGAGCTATGAGGTGTAACTGGATGGCACAGTGGACTTGGAGTTAGAAAGATGTGAGATCAAATCTTACCTCACAGACTTATTAACTGTATGATGCTGGGCAAGTCATATAAACTCTTTGTGCTTCAGTTTCTTCATTTGTAAAATGAGATTAATAACAGCACCTACCTCAGAGTTGTTTTAAAGACCAAATGACACAGCATATATACAGTGTTTTATAAAACTTAAAGCACTATATACATGCTAGTTATTACTGTTTCAATTATATCTTATTTATTTTTGTATCTCTATCAACATCTAGCATGGTGCCCTGAACATAATGGTACTCAGCAGTAATGGTAATGTAATTTGAATTTGAAGATCCCTTTGTGTTGGCAAAGGTAGAAGGTTCTTAGCACTTAGTAATTGATCAAGCTTCTGTTGGGGAAACAGAAGGTATGAACTCCTGTCTCCTGTTGCTGACATAACAGTAAGGAGTTCGCTGAAACAGGAAGCTAATGCTGTGTGTATATAAGAAAAACCCCAGAGAGGGAGAGGGAGATTTTCTTGGAGCAGACTCAGTGGAGGCTGAGGAGGAGCCAAGGAGGCTGAAGAGGAAAGCCCCTCCCAGGTTTAAGAGAATGATTTTGATTTTGAAAACCTGGATGGAATGATTTTGATTCTGGGAATCATTTGAAACTTCTGATGAGCCTGAGAGCCAGCTGGAGTTGCCAAAAGACTGAGGAAGCATGACTGTGAGGGATTTAAGACTTTGTCTGTTTGTGCCTTTGTTTAGCCTTGTCTTCCCAGAAATGAGGACCGTGAAGGATTTGAGATGGACTAGACAATGTGAGTTCCAATCTGGAGCAGGAAGTGCACAGAGAGCTGGACAAGGAGCTGGGAGCTGTCTGCATTTGAACCCAGGTGACAGTTTGGTGAATCCAGGTAGTATCTGGAACCATGGAAGAGGGGGATCCAAGGAATCTGAGAGTCAAGCTGAAAGAAGACTTTACTTGGATACTGTGTACTGACTGAGAAATTGTAGTTTACTAGTGACCTAGGGATGTGGGTCTGTGTAGTTTCTAATGATTGAATAGTGAATAAATGAAGGATGATTGATTGACAATGATTGTACTTGGTGATTGATGACTGAATAGGTAATTGATTTGTAACCTAGTATGCCCCATGAGTGGAAAACTTTGACTATTGTACTTTGTGATTGAATTAAAGATTTTGTGAATGCTTGAGTTACTAAATGATTGTTCTTTGTTCAAAACTTTGTGACCACTGTAGTGGAAACAATGTGGCCGTTTTCTGTGAATAAGTTGTTGTGAATGCTATATTTTGATTTTCTGTGATAAGCTATAACATTGTGAATGCTGTACCTTGATTTACTATGAAAGTTTTGCTTTGATTTGTTATGGAATAAATAGAGTATTTACTATACTGTGTAATCAGAACCTTAAAAGCTGTTCACAGTAACATTATTTTAAAAAGCTGCTAGTGCTTGGCTTTATAGCACCAAAGTAGAAAGTATGGTATAGTGAAGGAGTATTAAATAATAGCTTCTAGGTCAAGCTCCTACACTTGCTATCTGACAAATCTTGGGAAAATAAACAACCTCCCTGAGCCTCTATTTCTACATTTATAAAATAGGAATCATAAGACCATTGCCTACCTGCCAAGACTGTAATAAAAATGAAATATAACAAAGTGCTACGAAACAACAAAACACTATTTAAATTATTTATTATCATTATTACCAGTACACTCTATTTCATTCTGGCATACAGTTTGATGTATTAAACCAATGGTTATTAACCTGGGTCAATGGGGAGATTTCAGGGAGTCTGTGAACCTGAATGAGAAAATAAAATATATCTTTTCTCTCCCCACTAACCTCTAACTGAAATTGAATATTTCTTAGAAGGGTTATATAGGCTTTACCAGATTGTCAAAGGAATCCATAATTCACAAAAAGCTTAAAAACTCTAAATTAAAATCCTCAACTGGTAGATTTTGCTAAGGATTCCAGAGCTGACATCTTTTGATTTGTCACAGTTTATTATGCCTCAGTATGCTAATCTGGGCAGTTAGGTGGAGCACTGAATACAGTGTAGGGACTGGAGTCATCAAGACTCATCTTCCTCAGTTCAAATCTGACCTTGAGCACTTACTAACTGTATGACTTTGGGCAAGTCACTTAAGAAAAGCCAAATAAAGTCATGAAGAGTCAGACATAACTGAAACATGACTGAACAACAACATGCTAATCTACAAAATGGAAGTCATATACTATAATTTTATAAACAAAAATGACTCAGTAACTTATGTCTCAGAAATTGTTTCACTGAAAGAACTAATATTAGCTAGGACACCTACCTATTCTATTTCTGATTTCTGACATTATATGAGAACATCCCTACTTATAGTCCTTTGTATTCCTACCAAAGATCTGTCAAATATGGTTTCTTGTCATGAAGAACTATATTTGCCATTTCTCGTAATGTATATCATTTCCACTCACATGTTTTGTCTGTTTGCTTACATCTTTGCTTTGTTATTTCTAATTAAAGGGAAATATTCCACTACTTGAGCTGTTATAGTTTTATTATTGATAGAGGATAATGATTTTATGATTCATCTGTTCATTCACAAACATATTAAAGACCTGTCAGTGCAATGAGCTGTGTAAAGTGCTGAAGAAATTACAAAAGTAAACATAACATCCTACATTCACCCTGAGGAGAGGCAGAATTGTGCAGTGGAAAGAACACCAGATTTTTAGTAAGAATATCTAAGTTCAAATCATAATTCTTCCACTTTGAGCAAGTCAATTAACTTATTGGAGCCTCAGTAGCCTCATCTGGAAATAATAGATTTGATGTCTAAATATTCATCCAGTTAAATAAGTCTATGATTTTACACCACAGCTTAAAACCTGTTAAAAATGAATACTTCCAATAGACACAGATCTTTCAAACTATGATAAACTCTTTTGGGTTATATCATTGGGACTTTTGAAATTTTATATATCTTTCTTTTTTTTTACCTATTAACATATGCAAATTATATTTGATTTCATCAGATTAGGGTGGAATATTCTTTAACAAACACAGATCTATAACTTAGTAACTAGATCAGAGGGAGGTTCCTGAGACACAAAGAGATTAATTGACTTTCCTAGCATCATAGAGAGGCAACATTTGAATCCAGTTCTTTCTAACATGAATCCAAGAATTTTCTCCAATATGGTTTACTGCCTCCATTCCTGTGAAGAGATCTCAAATAATTTCTTTCCTTGTTTTGACCCCTTTAATTCTACCATTGTAGTAATGTACTGTTTATCACCTTTTTATTTCTGACTTTTGCATGTTGTTAAAACTAGTTCTTTAAGTTAAATTAATAATGGTTCTAATAGTATTCTATGCAAATCATTATTTATATTAGCTGTTATACAGGTGCAGTTCTTGCCTATATTTCCTATCACACTCCCAAAGAGGACCTTGCTGTTGTACTGAAAATTTTCATCTTTCTGAAGATACTAAAAGAATGAGAAGATGAGGCAATTCAGTCTTATAAACAGTCTATTATATTGACAGACAACTCAAGTTTTCAAATTCTTTTTTGCCTGTCTTGGAATTCTAGGTAAGGTAGTCCAGTCTATAATTTTAATGGATTATGATTTGCCACTTCAAAAATGAATCTTTTGTGTAAAAATCATATAGGATGATACTTTGTCATCATAACTGCATTTGAAATATGTTGAGAACCTAAGAAAATGTTAGAATTTTCTTTACTAACATTCTAGTTTCAGCAGCTCACATTGTCTGTGACATCAGCGTACAGTTTCACTGATTTCATTCACATCCTTACTTAGGTATATTGTTTAAAGAATACTGCACTCTCATTGCTATAAGCACTCAAGTACATAGGGAATTTGAGCATAGTCCTAGTATTCATATTCATCATAAGGACTTGGAAGCCAATTCCTAATAGGGAGATTTTAGCAAGGCACTCTAAACCAGTGGTAGAATCATCTAGGTGTTGAGCAAATATATGCAAAAAAGTCTCAAGTTTCAGCATGAGAAATATTGCACTCATTCATGACAGAAAGGTCACAGGTAGTTAGGTACTTGAAATTTGGTGAGAATAAGCCCTGTGTTACAACCTCTTTTATTAAAAATACAGAGCAATTTAGTTAACCACCCATACTCATGCCCTCCTTTTGTTATTGCTCATTCATGCAGTGAGAAGGTTGTAGCAAAAGATCAGTCTAATACACTTAGAATTTTTAATTGTTTGAGTCTCTAGTGGTTATATCTTAAAACACACTGAAATTTATGATGAATAAAAAAGTAATTTATTAAGAGTTATTCACTAGTAGCTGCACTTCCTCACTATCCACTCGGCCTCAACAATCTGCATTATGACTTTCATCATCACTACTCTACTGAAACCATTATTCCCAAGGCCACCAACTGCCTCTAAATTTTGCCTCTTAAAACCAATAACCTCTCTTCTTCTCCTTCTTCTTCTTCTTCTTCCTTTCTAAGGCAGTCTGGAGCAGGGGATGACACACTGGATTTGGATCAACATCAGGCTGCTGCTTGGGTTGTGCACAAGGCAGAGGCCACTATGGAACAGATCAACATATGCTGCTTATGCAGGGAAAATAGAGAATGCAGCAAGACCTTGGAACATCCAATTCACTTCATCAATAGAGCTTCTGCCATCCACTGATATTCTACTTGAATTCATTCTCCAGTGCTTACCAAATGCCCCTCTATTTACCCTAATACCTGTGATACTGAATTCATGAATGCCAAAGAGCAATCCCTTCCACCCTGCAAATCCTGCAGCTTGCCCTCATCCCTTCTCATACAATGTTCCATTTCATTCCCAATCTGTAATTATTGCAAAAATTTCTTCTAGTGTGCCCTCTAGAACTCCCACTTGGTAATTAAAACAAACAAGCAAATAAAAACCTTCCCTTCATTTTAGACACTTTCATCTCATGTTTCCTAGCTATTTTTTGGTATTTTTTTTTTTGAGACTTCAACTACACTTGAGAATGGCCACATTCTTCATCTTATTACACCTATGGATTCCTTTATTCTATCAACTCTACCAGTGTCCTTCTCCCTATGCCTTACTCCTCTTAAAGCATTATCCTAGTGGTGACATTCAATCCCTCTCTTTGTTAGTTCTTATCCATAACATTCACTCTTGTTATGATTAGATATCCTTCTCTTTTCCCAGTTTTAACCACGTAGTGAAATCAATTCAACTCTACACCATTCTCCACTTTTAAATTTCTTATACAATTGACCCACTGTTACTTTTGACTTGCCAAGCCTGTATCCTGGATAACTATGACCATCTAACCAGTGGTTCTCAACCTGTGGGTTATGTTCAATTTGTAACAATGAAAATACATCCTGCATATTAGATATTTACACTATGATTCATAACAGTAGGAAAATTACAGTTATGAAGTAGCAACAAAAATAATTTTATGGCTGGGGGGTCACCACAACATGAGGAACTGTATTAAAGGGTCATGGCATTAGGAAAGTTGAGAAACACTGATCTAAGCTGTCTTTTCCTATTAGTGTCCTTATTAAGAGACTTCTGGTTTTCATGGCACTGCTTCTCCTCCTACATATCTGACCACTCTTTCGCTTCCTTTGCTGGATTGTGTCTTAGGTTACATCAACTAACTAGACATACTCCCAAAGCCCTATCCTAGGCCTCATTCTCTTTTCTCTCTTCATTCTCTCATTTCATGATGGCACTCCATCAGCTCCCATGAATTCAATTATTATTTCTATGTAGAAGATTTCCAGATGTGTGTGTGTGTGTACATGTGGGCACATAGCTGTAAAAGTAATTAATTTAGCAGGTACTTAGCCCTTACTAACTAAGGGCTAAGTACTTCTGTGAAACAAACAGAAGGTGTGAACTCTGTCTCCTGTTGCTAACATAACAGGAAGGGGTTGGCTTAGATAGGAAGCCAATGTGTGTGTGTGTGTGTGTGTGTGTGTGTGTGTGTGTCTATTTAAGAAGAGCTCCAGAGGAGAGTCAGTCAGAATCAAGAACTATTACTCCTGGTGGAGGAAGCAAAATTGTTCCAGCATCTGGGAGCTGGGCTGCTACTGGTCTGACAACTGAGTTGGAGTTTTCTATGAGACCAGAATCTGGTGAAGGCTGAAGTGGGATGCTGCCTCCTGGAAAGCTGAGATTTCTTCTGGGTCCTAGGGCCAGCAGAACTGCTGGAGGACTGAAGAAGTATGACTGGGACAAGGCTTTGCTTGTTTGTGGCTTGGTTAATCCTTGAGTTCCCAGCAACAGAAGTTGTGAAGGTTTTGAAATGTGTTGGATCCTGTGAACTTCAATGTGTACCAGGAACTGCCTGGAGGACTGCACAAGGATCTGGGAGCTGTCTGCCTCTGAATCCAGGTGACTGTTTGATGGATTCAGGTAGGAGCCGGAACCATGGAAGGGGATCCAGGGAATCTGAGAGACCACCCTGAGTCAAGATGAAGAAAAGGCCTCTCCTTGGATATCGAACATGTGATGAAATTGAAGTATACTAGACACCGAGGGGTGGAGGGTTTGTGTAATTTTCTAATGATTGTATTTAGTGATTAATGCTACTTAGTGACTGATTGCTAGATAAGTGACTGATTAAGTTAATCCATAATTGCCCCATGAGTGGAAGATTGATTATTGTATTGTGATGACTGAATAACTGAGTGAGGAGGCAAACCTCCTTAGGGATATCAGATGATTATTCTTTTGTCCATTGTTCCAAATACTGTGACCACTTTGCTGAAAACTATGTGGCCATTTTAATGGTAAGCTGTTGTGAACACTATATTGTGATTTTCTGTGACAAGATGTAATGTTGTGAATATTATATTGTGATTTGTTGTGAATGTTTGCCTTGATTTGTAATGGAGTGTTCACTATACTGTGTAATCAGAACCTTAAAAGTTGTTCACAGTAGCATTCTTTTGGAAGCTGCTTGTGCATGGCATTATAATTGCCTTGGTCTCTCTATTGAGCTATAATCTGACATTACCAACTGCTTATTAAATGTTTCAAAATAGACAAAATAGATGTCATAAAGGCACTTTAAACTCAATGTAGCTTAACTAGAACTCATTATCTTCTACACTTCACTCTTGCAAACTTTCCTTTTCCTGTTGAGCAAACTAATATCTTTCTAGTCATCTAAGTTTTTAATCTCATTGTTGTCCTTGACTCCTCACTCTCACCTACCTCTTATATCTAGTCAACTGCTAAATCTTTTTGTTTCTATCTCTACTTCATCCATCACATATATCCTCTCTTCTCCATTTATATAACTACCTACTCCCCTCAAGTTTGTGACATTATCACTTCTCACTTGTATTATTGCAAAAATTTTCTTCCTCAGTATATGCCCAATCCAATGAATGCTTCACATAAGTACCAAACTGATTTCCTTAAAATACAGATCTCCTTAGCTCAGTAAAGTTCAATGATTTTTTGTTTTTTAGAACAAATTTAACTCCTCTCTTTATCATTTTACGTCCTCCCACCACAACCCACCTTTGTAACCTTTCCTTGTTATATAGCATCCTAACTCGATATGATCTATGACCCATCTAGATATCCTACTTCTTTTTTTTTCTTTTTTGGAAGGGGGGCAGGGCAATTGGGGTTAAGTGACTTGCCCAAGGTCACATGGCTAGTAAGTGTTAAGTATCTGAGGCCATATTTGAACTCAGATCTTCCTCACTCCAGGGCCAGTTGCTCTACTCATTGCACCACCTAGTCACCCCTCACCTCACCACCTAGCTTCCCTGAGATTATCTTACTTATTATTCTCTTCCCATGACAGTCCATCTCCCATCTCTGTCTGTGCTTTTGCACTGGCTGTTCCCCAGGCTAGGGGTGTTCTTCCTCCTTAAATATGCTCATTAATGCCCCTGATTTCCTTCAAGACAACTCAGGCACTACCTGGTTCTCCCAGATGCTAATGCCTTTCCATCTAAAGTTACTTTATGCCTGCTGTATATGAATCTGTTTCCTGGTTAAAATGTAAGATTCTTGAGAGCAAAGGCAGTTTCACTTTTGTCATTGTATCCTCAGCGCTTAGCCCAGTGTCTTTCATATAATGGATATTTTGCAAATGCCTATTGATTGATTTGGAGTCAGAGGACCTGGAGTCAAATCCTCATTATGACATTTAACACCAATGTGGTCATGAATAAATCATTCAATGTCACTAGATATCAATTTCCTCATGTAAAGAAAAATACTTTTTCCATTTGGCTCTTGAGAATTGAATCAGGAGCAATGGATAAAAAAGTTTCAAAGAGGAAAATTTTATCTTGATGTCTGGAGGAAAAACAAATAAACAAACAAATAATAATTAGAAATATAATGGGCTGCCTTTAAAGAGGTGAGGGGTTAACTAGGACAATTTATAAGATATCAATATTACAAAAATGATTGATTTTAAAAGCCTTAAAAACTCTGATAAATGATAAGCCTTGACTCCAGAGACTAGATGATAAAGAATGCCAAACACCAGATGACAGAGGTGATGGATGAATATGTAGAATGAGACACATTTTTGCACATGGCCAATAGAGGAATTTATTTTGCTTAACTATGTTTATCTGTTATAAAAGTTTTCTTTTTCTTCAGAAGGGGTAGGAAGTGAAAATAAATGTTTGATAATTAAAAATAGTTTAATTAGAATAGGTGAAAAGTTAGCCTTTCTTCAGAAGCAGCATAGGTTGGATAAGAAATCGTTGACTATTATAGCAGGGATTACTTTTGTCCATAGATTGGACTAGACAGCTGCTTAGGTCTTTTCCAACACTCAGATCCTGTAATTTATCTATAAAATGGAGTTAAGAATAGGCAAGATTTCCTCTGAGGTTCCTTCCAGTTCTAGATCTAAATATTATGCTATTCTGTAGAATTTTACACGCTTTATGCTGCTTCCACCCAGGAATCTCTTCACAATCATCTTCCTTTCTGTATAATACTATTACAGAACAATAATATTATTACCTATAGAATAACTCATAATATTATTACAGAGCAATATTACATGTTAATACAGAAAGCTTTGGTAGTATAAAGAAAGCACTACCTGAAGTCAGGAAGATGCTGTCTCAGTTCCTGACACTGACATATTTAAGGTTAGGGTCAGAGTTGGAGGCACATTTAGGGTTAGAGTTGGAGGCCTGAATTTAGGCTTAGGGTTAGAGTACTGTGTCAAATCACTTCACTTTGCATTGTTCTAGGCAATTCTTTACAACTAAAAATTGCAGAGAAAGTGTTCACCTCTACTAGTGGAAGAAGTTTCTTCACCTGGGAAATTCCCTATACCAATGAAATCACAGGTTCTAGGCCCTCTGTCTGATAGTATTATAGAACACTAATGTATTTGACGTCCACATGAAAACTCTATTTCATCAGCACAAAAATATCAAGAACAATTTATGTAAAATGTGGCATTTTTGTTAAGGTAGAATTTGTACCAATTATGGTTTTCCTAGTCTTAAATCCAAATAAAAACCTTCCCCAATAGAATTAAGTATGAGAATTAAGAGCTAAATCAAAACATCTTACTAACAATTTAGTATACATACACAATATAAGCTACATGGCTCCAGTGATAAAAATGAAAAAAAAAAAAAAACAAACAAAATGAAATAGTTCCTTTATCTTTTAGAATCTTTCTCCAACGATATCACCATTTCATTTTGCCTTGCTAAATGCAAAATTATGAATGTATGTCAAGGGAAGATAAAGACTCAAGGCTTCACATTTGACAGTGGAATTCACACTTGACCCGATGGATAAAGGAAATAACTACAAATATCTTGGTCTCTTTCAGCAGAGACAACACATAAAGCATAAAGATAGCAAAAATGATTTTGCCTGAATATGTTAAAAAAATTTAACTGATATTCTGACATAAATGTTGAATGGGAAGAATATGTCTAACGGAAATAGCACTTATTACTACTGAATACTAGTTTTGATGCACACTTTTGTAATATGAACTGGAAAGTTCCTTAACAAAATCTCATATATATTAACAAAACACACTTTCCATTAAATTAATGCAGCTATAGCAAGATGCATGTTTTCATACCAAAAAGGATGAACAGGATTGAAAGACATCTAAGGAATGCATGAAAAGCATGTACAAATCCTACAGAAAGAGAAGGTAATAATAAATTAGGCTGATACCAGGCACATGACATTGGATTTATTGAATGTAACCAAAACTGACTTATCTTTGGATGGAGACTATGAAATGTCTGAATTCAAGGGGTTGGAGGTAGTGGAGACAAAATGCACATTACAGGTGATTTCTGTAGGAACTCAACTACCTACGTCAACAATGAAGAACTGAATAAATGGCTGGATCATGTGTCTTTGTGGAAATGGAGTGGTTTATATGGTAGCATTTCAGTATCAGATCAGTGATACCAGAAACTACAGAAGTATTATTCTTAAGAAGCCTTGGACTAGTGATCATTGTAGATTATGCAATGAAAACTATGGACTTTAAGTGAAGCAACCCCATAGACTACAAAAGTTTATCCCCTATAGAGTAATTCTGGCCAGTAGCTAGAATTTTACAACTATCTTTTATGGAATGATAGACAAAAAATCCCCATACCATAAATACAGCCCTTACAATACCATGAAGTATTTGAAACTTACAAGGACAGGTAAAATGGTTAATGACAGAGTTCAGATCTAAAAGGATTTTAAGAGGCTAGAACAATGGGCAGATCCAAATAAAATTCAGTTTAACAGGAATAAGTATAAGGGATTAAAAAAAAACAATCTTCCAAATATAGATGGGAGAAAAGCTTGGTTAGACAACAGTTCTTATGAAAAAAAAATTGGGGTTTTCAATAGGCTACAAGCTCAATGTATGAATGAACATTGTGACAGGACAACCAAAAGAATGCAAATATAATCTCAGGATGCAGTAAATGTTACAGGTGTCCAGAATGAGGGAAGTCATAGTTCTGCTAGAGTTATACAAGTAGGGAACACCTATGGTGAAGGCTACTACTCCTCTGATGCTACAGAGCTTCCATGTCCTTCCCCTCTTTATTCTACTCTTCTGGGTAGGATCTTTTATGGACTCAATCTGGAATCCTGGGCCTGTGCCTTTTCAAAGTTCAACTAATGGGCCAATTTACTCTTGGTTCACAAACTTAGTCCAATATGACACCTTGCCTAATTGCTTCTATTCCCTGATGGATGTGATAGCTCTTAGTGGCTGTTAGGCTCCTCCAGGTCTTGTATCTGATGGTCGGAGTAGAAGATGGGAATAAAGGGGAGGGAGAAATATCTTCTCTCAAAACTGATGAAGAATGATTCCCTTTCACTATGATCTTCCATAACTAATTATCTACTGGAACTCAGATTCCTCATTGCTGTCTTCTGTCTTAACTGATTTCTTACAGCAGAGATTCCTAATTCATTTTGTATCAGTGATACCAGAAACTATGATACTATGTATCATAGATCCCTTTGGCAGTCAGGTGATGCCCATAGATATCTTTTCAGAATAACATTTTTAAATACATAAAATAAAATGTATAGGATTACATTAGAGCTCTTCTCCCCCCCCCCCCAATATATCATCAAAATATTTAAAAACAAATTCACAGACTGGACGTTACAAAATTCTCACATAAAAAATGTCTTCATTTAAAAAATTCCATATGGTCATGTCCAGTCTTTGACTATCTGATACTTACTGCTGCCTAATTTCAACAATTTTTAGATGAGAGATTCTTCTCACTTTATAATTGAATAACAGAGTATAAAATATCTTTGCATGTTATTCAGTATTTCTGTTCATTGTTACCTGTCAAATGAGATAATATCTGTAAAGTGTTTAGTACAATATCTGGTACATAGTAAATACTTAGTAAATATTTGTTCCCTTCTTCCCCCTTTTGTCCCTTCTCTATTGGAATGGAGGAAAATAAACTGATAGGGAGTACCCTGATAACTGCCCCCTTTTTACACACACACACACACACACACATGTGCACATATGTATGCACACACATACACACATGTGCACATATGTATGCACACACATACATACACACATGTGCACATATGTATGCACACACACACACACACACACACCACAATGCTTCTGTACCCTCCTCCAAATTAAACATTTGCTATCCCCAGAAAAATCTACCTGGATGCTTTGGTTACATTTGTCCATAGGCCCAGTTTTGTAAAACTGTTTAGCACCCTGGGGAGCCTGAATCATTGTCTTTTTATGTACTTCCCCCCAGCACCTTGTGCTAGAACTTCTAGCAGCTAGAGGGTCTCAGTAACATTCATAATTACTATCCATAGTACTTGGACAATCTAAAAATGAACACTGGGTTAGCCACCATAATCACTCTCAACTAAAATGGTAGTGTCAGCAAAAGAAGTTCTTTTAGAGCATGTTTTGATAGTAAGAAGCCTGATGTTATAGAAGGCAAGGAAAAAAGGGAATCATAGTTGGCTGTCTTCCATTACTGGTAAATGAATATTGAAAATTCCATAAACCCTGACTGGATAAACAGTGCCCTTTCCAGCTAAATCTCATATTCCCAATTATACTTTACTTTTTCAACATAGCACCAGTTTATGCTAACTTTCACCTTTGTTTTTCAGCTTCAGAAAGAAATTTTAAGGAATATAAGGTTAATTAAGACTTGGACTCAAAGCTGTAACTAGAAATTCTAGTGCCCAGAGCAAGCATCACACAATGTACCATGAATAGTTCCTTCAAATCAAACACTTGAAGATAAATTCAGGTGAGTCTATATTGAAGAAGACTGAAGACTTTGGAATTCAACATTCTTTGGATCACTCGAGGACACCAAGGAAACTACAAGGCTTGATATGGAATGGTTCCCTCAGGGAACTGGAGTAGGTTTGGGCTAGGTCAGGAAGAAGCTAGCTAACAATTTCCTACTTTAAGTAATTATTCTTGTGAATTGAGCTCACTTCCCTTCTACATATTAAAGAAGTCACTAAGTGCTCTCAGAACTGTTTAAATTTTTGCATCCTGGGGTAAGTCCTGTTACCCTCTCTTAGTTATACTTCTGCTTGGACCTATAGATCTCATGGTCTTGCTTCTGATAATTTTCATTTCCTTTTCTCCCTCTCTTCCAACTTTTCTCTTCTTTCCTTCCTTCCTTCCTTCCTTCCTTCCTTCCTTCCTTCCTTCCTTCCTTCCTTCCTTCCTTCCTTCCTTTCTTCCTTCCTTCCTTCTTTCCTTCCTTCCTTCCTTCCTTCCTTCTTTTCTTCTCAATTCATTAACTCTTGCTAATGAATGACTACATATTTAATTAAGTCCCCCAACGAATTATCTAGCATCAATGATGAGAGAGATGAAGAATTTGGTTTTAGATATGTCAAGTTTCAGGTGTAATGACAAATTTAGTTTTAGCAAACTATAAGAAATGTAGAACCAAAGCTTGGGAGAGAAGTATAGGAAGGAGACAGTCATCTATACTGAAATGACAGAATGAAGTAGATCCCAGAAAGAGGGGAGAGAGAATGTGGATATGCAGCGAATTATATAGGGAGACTGGAAGACGAAGGGAAGACAGCAGTGTATATGGAGAAGCGGTGGTCAGAGAGGTACAATGAAAAGAAGATAAAGGAACAGAGAATTTTCAGAGGGGAGTCAAAAATATTTACAAAAGGTGAGGAGAAACTGGTAATAAGACTAATTAAGGTCAATTAATTGCCTTTATTTATTGATTATTACTTAATTTCAAGTGAGCAGTTTTAATATGACAGTGAAAGGAAAAGTCATATTTCAAAGGGTTAAAATGAGAGGATATTCAGGAAATAAGAATGGGAATATAGACTCTGTCTTGAGTAATGTGGATGCTATGATAACAATACTTATATGTGTATAACAGTTTATATGTTCCAGATATATTATCTGATTTTGCTTTGCACAATTCTCTGTTTTAAGACTGGGATTATTATCTTTGCTTTACAAATGAAGAAACTTAGCAAGTTACTTAGCAATTCAGAGCCATTAGAACCAAAAAGGGCTTGTCTTACAATTGTTCATCAAGTAGCAGCAATTTAATCACTGTTACCCTCTTAAATTTTTTTTTTCCTTTTCCTGGGAACTTCTTGCATAACCAAAGGAAATCATGTCCTTCACTCAACTACTCTTCCACTAATCTAAAAGACATCAGCAAGATTTTCATATATCTGTTACAACTGCAGCATGATGACACGTGAGTGGAACCATAAGGACAAACAGCTGGACTCTCATTCAGGAGCCATAATGAGTAAGATTCTTAATATCAAATGCTCGAGGGAAGAGGAGTTAAAGTATCAAAACTCCCCATCTGTGGACATGTCCTGAGTAGGCCCTGAGGATATTCTAGTATTGAAATTAAAACCATTTTCTGTTAATACAGAAGAATTCTTGAAATTTGTATTCAGATAGGACCCTCACTATCATTCACATCAACCTATATACTAAGGGCCATGGAGAAAGAGAAAGAGACAGAGATATAGAGAAAAAGACAGAATCTGAGAGGGGAGGTGAGGGAGGAGAGAAAGAGAGAGAGACAGAGAGGGGGGGGGGAGCCTGGCAAATATAAATTTCCTTATACTATTATGTGACTTGATATCAATGATCTGTCTTGAACTTTTCTCTCTATGGAGGTCTTTCACATCTGATACTGAACATAAGTAACAACAACAGAATAGCTTGTAGAATACCTAGGGGGTTTATCAAAGAGTCACTCAAGTAAACTTGGATGAGTTTACAAGTTGGAGAGTCTTTGTTTGGGAATTTGGTTTTTGTTGAGTGGCAGTGGACTGTCTGTATGGGCTGTTGTAGATTGGATTAAGCCCCTTGTGCTGGGTCCATAACAGAGGGTAAGCTGGTCCAGAAGTGTTAGAAGGGCCAGTTTGACCAGTTTTTGCCTTTAGAGAGAGAGAAACAGAGTGACGGACAGAGACAGAGAGAAGAAGGGAGAGGAGAGAAAGGTAAGGGGAGAGAGAAGGAGCTGAACATGAATCAGATCCCAGAAACCTGGAATGACTTTTTTCCTTTAGGGGTGATCGATCATTGGCACTGGTATAGCCCCATATGGTCCAACCAACAAACCATCTCCTTTCATTTCTAAATATGGAAATCTTTTAAACCAAAAATTTTAGCATTTGGAGTAGAGGTGGAGTAGCAAGTTCTTAAACCCGGAGTTAATCCTGAAATTTGATGGCCAGGACCCAGAACCAGAGAAGCACATGAAGTTGCATATGCTTTTGCCATGTACCCTTTGTTCAGAGGAACCACATAACAGAGCATTACTGAATCCTAGCCTTCCAGAAAGAGAAAGGGAAATTCTAAGTATAAGTTTGAGGAACTGAATAAGTTTCTATATCTGTATCAACAATGCAGTATTCACAATGCCTACAGTAACTATGAGTATGCTGATATGGTTATTAATCATAAAATGTAACAGGCTCTCTACATGAGAAATATAGCTAGAACATTTAAATACCAGACAACTGAGTCCCAAAACCAGAAAGTCAAAGCCAACACAGTAGTTACGAAGTTGGCACATGTAGTTAAAGTAGTAAAGACCCACATTCTCAAGCCTTCAAACAGGACAGGCTACCTCAGGCAAAGATCCTCCTCTCCTCACTCACGACAACTACTCAGTGTCCAGGTAGCTTGCTCCCAGCAGCTCCAGCCCTGCAGCAGTTCCCATTCCTGGCAGTCCTCAGCAGGAGTCCTTAGCAGAGATTCTGGCTGACTCAAAAAAAGGAGTTCACGCTGCAACCGCAGCTGCTGTGTCTGCCACTGCTTCTAGTCACCACAGCATGGATGCTAGCTTGGCTCTGGCTTTCTCTTGCTCCACCCCTTCCTGCTATGTCAGCAAGTTCAAGGGGCATGGAAGATCTTCAAATCCCAGTATCATTATATTCAGCCCTAAGATCTTTTATGTCCCTTACTTGACAAAAATATTTACTTTGGAAAGAGTTGTGTGATTTGGCTAGATGAAACTCTGGGAAGCCATTGAGCCCCCCCAGCTTTGAAAACCCAGATGCTGATGCTTCCTTCTCTGGTAACTAACTAGGTATGGATGTAATGGTCAAATGGCGGGAAGCTCGTCTATGGATCTGTTTCTTTGTCTGCTTGTAACTCCTATTTGTATTCTCTGAAGTTCAGGGTGCTGACTTTTTTCTGTTGAACTAGGTAAATGATACATGTTTGATTGATTAAAGTAAGATTGTTAATGCTTTTTGAGTTGCTTTCCTTTAGAAAAGCAGATCTAAGAACCTGTGCTAGCAGCCATCCTGGGTATGCTAGGGTTCTTGCTGATACAAATGGCATCATGAACAGGATCTGTGAACTAAAAAGAAAGTATGGAGGCTGGGATAATTGATAATTGATAAAATATTTCCCAGTTGTGGTAGCTGTGACTCTGTGGAGCCATGGAACAGGAGCACAGAACTGTTTGCATGCCAACTTCACTGAGATGAGAGCAGGAATGGTGAGCTGCTGGCATTGGGACTGGGACAGAAACCAGGAGCAGCTGCCTCTTGAGGGAGGAAGAGGAACCCAGGAGTTTGGAATTCAGCTATAGGACCAGATAAGGACTGGGCAGCAAGGCAGGTGCACTGAATGTGTTTTCCTGCTGTGTCCCACAGTTTGGGACCCAGGGGAGGATGGAGTTGTGTCTGTGGTGGGTGGGGTGAAGTGCTACAAACCCCCAAGGATCCAACCCTCTTGATTTTGTTGCCCAGTAACCCCTCAGGACTTGGAAGCAGGGGCCGGAGTAGTGTTAAGATTGGGAGTGCCAGGAGGAAGCCTACTAGGGTGCTTGCTGATACAAAAGCAAAGAAATGAATCATTGGAATGTTCAAAACTCTTCCAAGTAGAATCTATACTATAAACTAGTTGTATTTACCTAGAGCACTGTATAGGCCCCTTCAGGGAAGGAGGTACTCAGCAGACAGAGAGGTAAACTATATTGATTTTATATGAGATGAATCATTATGTTTTCTAAAGAAAGGCTATCTATATTTCATATGTAGTTACCCTGAAGACTTGCATAGGACATGGAGATGCTTTTATTAATATCTGTGAAAGTTTATTTGGAAGTTTCACAGTGAGATCTCTGATTGGTGGCACAATAAATCAGAGATATGATTTGGGAAAGAGGGTAGTGGGACAATCAGTATTGGATCCAATTCATGTAAATATTTATAGATTGGGGCATTGAATCACAGATTAGAAACATTCAAGAGCCTGGAAGAGACATTCTGTTTCAACCCTCTTATTTTACAGATGAGGAAAACAGAAGCCCAGAGGTGTATGCGTGATTTCCTCACCATCACATGAGTAGGTAGCAGGGCAGTAACTGGAGACTAGGTATCCTAACTTAGTAGTCACATTCAAATTACTTGTTCACATAGACCTAAGTCAATGGAAATGGCCAATAAATACACAAACACACACAAACACACACACAAATGAATAAGTGAGTCATCGATACCCAAAATTATTCTAAGCTTGTCATAAGAAATAAATTACTGGGGCTGAGCCAAGATGGTGGCGTAGGAGCAGCAACATATTGCAGCTTTCACATAGCCACCCCAAAATACCCATAAAATATGACTCTAAATTAATCCTAGAACTCCAAAACGCACACAAATATACTTTTCACTAAAGTCAGCTCAGCTATGAGGAACCATATCAGCACTGCAAACCGAAACCAGCCTGGCCTGAAGCCCTGGCTGAGCCCCAGGGGCAGCTGGACAAGAGGAGCGGAGCCCCGGCTGGAGCTTTGGGTGAGCGGATTGGCGGCAGCTGCAGCAGTGTTCAGAACTAGGTCAGTGGGACTTGCGAGGTCGTGGGAGAAAAGCAGTCCAGCTGAAATGCCTCCAAGACTGAGAAGTGAAAAGGGAGAGGTATTGCACCCGCCTCCCCATTGCAGCTTCAGCTCCCTCGGCCTGCAGACTGTAGAGGCCCAAGAGATCGTTCAGAGGCCAAGTGCTCTTGCATTTAGCAGCCTGGATCCAGATCGCGGTCTTGGGCTTTGGTCTTGTGGGTCTTCTTTATCCAGTGAGCCAGAAGTGGGGGAGGGACCCAGCACCTTCCTGGGAGCTATGGCAGCTGGGAGGACCCCAGTGATTTGGGACAGAGCTTTCCCCTCTGGAAGCAGAGCCCCACAGAGATTTAAAAAAAAAAACACGGAATGACCAACCATAAATAAGAATAAGCATAAGAAGCAAAGTAAGAAAAGCTCCCAAACCCTAGATTCCTTCTTTGAAGAAAAGAAAGATCATGGCAGAGAGAGGGAGGAGGACAGTGCAGCCAGAGCTCCCCCACCAGGGGCTTCCAATAAACATGAAGATTGCCTTAAAGCTAGAGATGAGCTGAAGAAGGATTTTGAAAATCAAATAAGAGAAGTGGAAGAAAAATTGGGAAGAGAAATAAGAATGTTGCAAGAAAATCATGAAAAGATAGTC
>CM053590.1:153003227-153031712 GCA_028646515.1 Pseudochirops corinnae | reverse complement strand
CTGGATCTATTTTCCAGGTCAGTGGTTTTTTCAAGGAGATATTTCACAATCCCTTCTCTTGTTTCATTTGTTTGGATCTGTTTGATACTATCTTGATTCCTCATAAAGTCATTGGCTTCCATTTGCTCCACTCTAATTCTGAAGGAATTATTCTCTTCAGAGGGCTTTTGAGATTCTTCTTCCATCTGGCAAATTCAACTTTTTAAGGCATTCTTCTCTTCATTGGCTTTTTGGGACTCTTTTGCCATTTGAATTAATCTATTTTTTACGGTGTTATTTTCATCAGTCAGGTGGTTGACTCTCTTTTCATGATTTTCTTGCAGCATTCTCATTTCTCTTCCCAATTTTTCCTCCACTTCTCTTATTTGGTTTTCAAACTCCTTCTTAAGCTGCTCTATGGCTTGTAACAAGTCTATATTTTTTTGGAAGCTTTTGGTGCAGGAGTTCTGACTGTGTTGTCTTCCTCCCATTCCATGCTTTGATCCTTTTTGTCCCCAAAAAAGGAATCTAAAGTTTGATTACTGTTCTTACTTTGCTTCCTTTGCTGCTCATCTGGACAGTCAATTACTTGATTTTTTAGCTCTGTGGAATGCTGCTTTCAGAGGGGAGAGCTCTATTCCAAATATCTGGGGTTTTCACAGCTGCTGGAGCTATTAGGAAGCCACTGCAGCCCCCAACAGCTTTGGATCACTGAAAACACACCCCAGGACCACCACCCAAGACCACAATCTTGATCCAGGCAGCTTACAGCAAGAGCACTTAGCCTCTGAATGATTGCTTGGCCCCCCTGCAATCTGCAGGCCGGGAGCTTCTGAAGCAGCCGTGTGGAAATGGCTTCAGGGCTGCCACTTCTGCTGCTTCCTTGCCCTGGAGGCAGTTTGGCCAGATCCTCTCCCCCAAATTTAGCCGAGTTCCACTAACCTTTCACTTAGTCCTTATTTCTTATGGCTTGATAATGCTGGAAATCACCACAGCTGCCGTTGGTCCACTCTCCTGAAGGCTCTAGCCATGGCTTGTCCTGACAACCCCAGGGCCTAGCCACAGTTTCAGGCTGGGCTGGGCTCAGCTCCCAGCACACTGTAATGAGCCCTTCCTGTCCTGCCTGCTGGGCTGCCTTCAACGGGAGATGTGTTTTTCTGTAATTTTGTGAGTTCTGGAGCCCTAAAATTTGTTTAGAGTCATATTTTATGGGTATTTGAGGTGGCTATGTGGAGCTGCAGAGTTTTTCTGCTTCAATGCTGCCATCTTGGCTCTGCCCCCCCCCACCCCTAATTCTGCTTGCTTTAAGGCTTCTTTTTCTTAATCATCAAATCTAGACAGAAACTCAAGTCTCCTCACCACAATGTGAAATTGTCTATTTTTTTTTTAAAGAAAGGGAATAAAATAAATCAAGAATGTCGCAGAGGTTCTTCATTGCTGTTTTTTGGAAGTATACAGATGGCATAATATACACTATTAAAAAGTTAATCTGTCTATGCTTAAGAAAACCTTCCTGCTTTTACTACCATTTGATTTAAAAATTATCAGTGATGGAAAATGATTGAAATATGATTCTCCAACTACATAACAAGGTGATCTCACTTTGTTCCAATTATAAATACCAAATTCTTCTCTTAAATCTACCTAGAAGTTTATAGAATCATAGGCTTCAAAGAGAGAAGAAGGTTTAGAGGTTATTGAGGCTTGCAGATGAGAAAACTATAGTCTAAGTGATTCTGTGAGTTGACCAAGGTTATACAAGTATTAAATAATAACAGATTGTGTTTGTAGAGTGGTTTAAGGTTTACAACTTGCTTTTCATACAACAGCTCTATGAGTTGTGAAGCCTGGATTAGAACTTGCATTTTTTTATCCTAAATTTAGTACTCTTTCCATCACATGTGACATCAGAAATTACTTAAATTTGATTTTAAAATAAGATGTCATCATTGAAAGCTAGGTTTGGAGATTTTAAAAGGAACCATAGGTTCTCTTAAATGAGATTTTTTAAAATCTCATCAATCTCTAACATGCACTACAACTTTCATTTTATATTTAGTTTTGACTAGTTTGTTTAAAGTACCATATAAATGAATAGAAATAAAGCATGAAAAAGTAGGCAGAAGACAATTCCACACAGAAAAAGCATTGGATCTCCAGTCAGTGACTCTAGATTCAAATCAAACCTCCAATCCTTACCACCTGTACAACTTAGGAAAAACCACTAAATTGCCCAGGGCCAGTTTTCTCATAGGTAAAATAAGGAAGTTGGACTAGACAGATTCTGAGGTACCTTCCATCTCAACATCTATAATCTTATATGACTAAGAAAATAGAGTTGTTTAACTTGTTTCATTTTACCCCCAAAGTCTTAACAAGGAGCAAAAAGGGGAAGCAGAGGAACAGATTTCAGGTTTGAATTAAGGAAAAATTTTCTTACAATTAAAAGTATCTAAGAGCCAAATGGATTATCTCAGAGAAAAGCTGAGTCCCACTTTTAAGTCTTCAATGATTTTCTCTCTTCTTGATTCCAAGAGAGAAGGCGCAAAGAGTATGCCCTTCATGAGGATGCTAAATGGCTTTAGATGAAGGATTTCATAGAGAGAACTCTTGGCCAGTTACAGGTTGGGCTATATGACTCCTAGGTCCCTTCCTACTATGAGATTCCATGTTTTATAATAGAATGCTTGAGAAATGGACCCCTCTCAATATGGAGTATCTCTATCCTTATATAACATGCATATACATTTCTGTACACATATATTTACACAAATGTATTTCCTAATAGATCCCCATAATTCCTTTAGGGCAGTCACAAAGCATTGGATTTTAATTCAGACAGAAAATATAGGTTCAAATTTCAACTCTCTTCCTCTCTACTTTTAAGTCCTTGGGTAAATCTTCAAACTTAGTTTAAAAATCTAGTTTAGAAAATTTAATTTCCTCATCTGAGGAGACTAAACTAGTTAGAACCTGTCTAAGATCCTTTCTAACACTACATTTATGATCCTAACTTATATATAACCTAAAAACTGATTCAGACCAATGGCTTTACAACCAGGTTACTTAAGATCAGAGACTTGGGTATTACCCAAGGGTGTTACCAACATATTCTTTACTGTGTATTGCAAATGAAGCTTCTTAAGATAATATGTCAGGAGACTTTATATATACCGAAGTTAGGAAATTTGCCTAAGTAAGGAGAAGCATCATTTGCCAATTCATATGAAAATAAGAAAATTTGATCTTTTCTTCATCTCAGCTCTAGTACTGTCTATCTGGGTAAGACATTTCATCCTTTACCTCCTTCTACCCTAATACAGAAAAAGAAAATGATGTTTGCCTTCAGGGTGGGTGAGAGGATTTCATTTCTAAAAGTACAAAGTATTTCATTTTATAAGATAATTTAACTTTTACTTAAAACACCACAAAGTTTGACTCTATAATTCAATATTCCCAAGGACTTCATGCAAATTACCATTAATTCATATTCTTGTGTAGTAACAATCTGAACTAGGATATATTTATTATTATTTTTAAAGGACCTAGCTTCACACACACTCACCCCTTATCCACTGGGCTAAGGGAAACCTTTTATTTTCCTATAGAAATGAATCAAAAAGATATATTTCATGAATCTTTGGATTTTTCACAGAAGGATATTCTTCCGAGGGACATTCTTTTGTCCTATTGTCTTTCTTGACTGTGTCAAGAGACCCAACTGATTTCATTTAGATTGTCTATCTTTTGACTGCAGTCTCTCCAAGCACAAAGAAGACTTTATTCCTTTGTTTTCCTGAGGGTTTCCAGGGAAGGCAGTCACATGAGGCAGAACAACAGGAAGCAGCAAGAAATAAGGAGTTGTATAATCAAAAATAAAGAATTTGAACTTTGGGGAGGGGTATTTCTTTATAGTGGCAAAAATGGAAGATAAGCCCAAAATAAAATGTGGATTTAGTGTACTTGCATCGTATGTGTGAACCATCAAATAAGAAAATTTATAACATTTTGAAAAATATTATATTCTATGTGGATAGTCATTTTATTAATAGGAAGATACAAGTATATCTGAATTATTCTTTGAAAGAAAAAGAAAGTCAATTTATTTCAAAATCAAATCCCCTCTGAGAACTCAGCCCTGGGTCCATTATCCTTTTGTATTTTATTTAACCTTCTTGCTGGCTGACTTTGATGAAGAATTTTGGGGGCTTTTCCCAGTTTGCTTGAATACTTTAGAGGCCTCAGGTTTCTTTCCATTGTCTTTGAGTTGATCTTTTACTGTATCTGATGACTCCCTTCTTTCTAGTTACTCATTTAAAAATATTGGGGAACTCAGTATGCTGAAACAGATTCTGGCATGTAAAGCTAATAATCATAATCTGTAAAATTCTTTTGCATGCCACTTGAATTACATTATCTTATTTGCTATTTATGGCAAATCCCATGACAGGGTTATTATTATACCCATTTTACAAATGAAGAAATAGAGACTCAGAGATGCTCTAACTTGCTCAGAGTCACCCCAGATAAAAACTACCAGACTCTAATTTCCAATCCAGGTTTTTCTGATTGCATGACCAGTGCTCTATCCAAACCATTACCCATTATCTTTAGCAGTCTTCCCTTTTTTCTCTTCTTATTAATCTTTCTTCTTACTCCATGGTACTCCATATTCACCTTTGTCCTGTAGACACATAATTCTGTTAACAGTATAAGTAGAACCCAATTCTAAAAGAGATCAAATGAAATAATTTCTCAATTAGAGGGAAAACAGGCACTTGACAAAATTATATAGGATGGATGTTGATAATTATGATGATGGAAAGCTTTTATCATGTCAGTCTTGCTTCTCATATTATTTTAGTCCAGGAAATGAGTATTGGCCATAAGACAATACCATACAAAATAACTCTAGCAAAGTGAATATTTCTAAATGGAAATAGGCTATCAGCACCTCCTTTGAGCTATCAGATGGATAATTGCACTTATTTTGTGTTGGACATGAACAAATAAATGTCCTCATTATAAAATTTTTCCCCATTTGAATCCTTAAAATACCGTGATTTATAATTGCTCTATTTGTTATGTATTCTTAAAATCATCCAACACTATAATTGCTGTTTGTAGGAACATTTTGTTTTAAGGGGATGTGAGAAAGGGACACCAGCCTATAGTATTATTTAAATTGCAAACCCAAGAAGGGATCCTCTTACTTTATTAACTGAACATTTCAGAAAATTGAACATTTCAAGCAAATTCAGTCTTCACAATCTCTTTGAATTTCTTTGAAGCCTGTTTCCTTCCGCATTCAGTCACTGGAAATTAAGAACCAGTTTCCTGGGTAACAATAATGGAGTTTTCAAAAGCCCTCGCAAGGCCTCCCTCATTGAAATTGTTAGCTATACAAATAAAGTTTCACAAAAAGGTTGCTTTTAAATAAAAGAATGACCATCCCAATCTATTGTAATAGGTAGAAGGGTATATTATTCACAGTATCTACAATTGGACAATGTGGTTTTTTGTGATGAGCTGAATTACTTTCGATTGGTTTGCCTGTCTTTTTCTGCTGTGTTCAGTAGTCCAAGCTGTCATTCCATTTACATTCTCTCGTTTCCTTCTTAATTGCATCCTGTTGGGGTTTGTTTGTTTGTTTGTTTTTTCTTAAAGGATTTACTTACCAAAGTTGCTTTGCTTCCTTTTTGGAAAATACCATGAACTGGAAGATAAGCAGAATTTTAAAATGTACAAAATCATACTCAACCTTTGTATTTATACCTATTTCTTCAGCCTTCTCTGGTGATGCGCCTGAAAAAGTAGGAAACAAAGCGAAGAAATTAGTTTAACCTGTGGGATGACCCTCAGAGTAAACTAATTGGGATTGGACAAGGTGTAAATTTGATTAGAGATCTGGGGGTTCTGAATTTACTACAACCTATTTACCAATCTCTCTTTGGGAGGAAAAGGAGATGGTTGTTTTTTATTAGGACTACAGGCTGATTGATAAACATCCGCAGAAAAAAGATTAGGAGTTTAATGTAATTTAATAGCTTTTTTCACCAGTGCTGCTTAGGTCATACAGAAATAGGATTTATTAACTAGAGCTTACATCTGTTGTGTCAGCTTTGTTTTTGTCTTTTCCTTTTTTGGCAGTGACAAGTGATTTCTTTAGCATTAGGGAACTCCCATTGTAAAAATTTCTTTCATGGATACATATCAGTAACATATCTGTAATTTACAGTCTTAGAGTGTTGTTGTCTGGGGCACTGAGAGGCTACATGATGCACCTAAGGCCATTCAACTAATAGGTATAAACCTAAGTCTTCTTGACAATAAGGCCGGCCTTCTCTATGTTAAATCTAAAAATACTACTACATCTATTTTCATATTGTATGTATAGTGTTGACCTTTATATATGAAAATGATGCTACTGATCCAATAATTATTATCTAGTTAATTATCTAGTGGTGGGAATGTCTTTCCACTGATTTGACTATATTCTCTCTGACAATTCCACTTGAGATAAATTATATGCAACTGACAGACAGCTAGCTTGACTTACGGTTATAATCAAAGGACAAAGGAAACTTAACACTCATAGGGCTTAAAACTGGGTACCCAGAGGGCAACTAGGTGGCACAGTGAATAGAGCACCGGCCCTGGAATCAGGAGGACCTGAGTTCAAATCTGGCCTCAGACACTTAACACAAAAACCTAGCCCTGTGACCTTAGGCAAGTCACTTAACCCCAACTGCCCTACCTTCTCCCCTCAAAAAAAAAAACTGAGTACCCAGGATATTCCTAGTATAAAACTTTAAACTCATAGACTTTAATACAAACAATGTTGTTGTACATTGGTGGAAGTAAAAAAGATGAATTTCATAGGACCTCAAATTTTGCTTTGGTTCTGAGATGCTAGAAAACTTTCAGGTAGACCAGCAGAAGATGATGCAAAAGTTATTTGAGTAATAAAGGAGAGAGCATAGCATAGCATGTTATCAAAAAGACTGGTTTTCCAATCTTGCCTCAGATTTTTACTAACTATGTGACCCTAGATAAAGTCAATTAACCTCATTAAGCCTAAGTTTCTTTATCTGTAAAATAAGGGAGCAGATTCAATGCCCTTTAAAGTCCATTTTAGCTCTAAACCTATGCAATAAGTCTAATATTCCAACATTTATTCATTCAACAAATATTTAATGAGCATCTAGCAGAGTTTTTGGTGTGTGTATGTGTGTGTGTGGATAGATGGATAGATACATAGATACAGAGATACATAGATACATAGATACATAGATAGAGGTTTACCATCCAGTCATTTACAGGTAGCATTATATTATGAATGTTAGATTGGGAGACTGACCCTGAGTTCTAAGTTACTTCTGCCATTCAGCAACTATATGACTTCAAGTCACTTTAGCTCCTCTGGATTTCAGTTCTTATGTCTTTATCAGAAGGCAAAGTATATGAGTAATTTTTTTTCAAATAAACTGCAGACCTTAATACAATAAGATAAAACCTAGCTCATGAGCATCACTGAGATGCTTGGAGTTGGGACTTATGCCATGAATTTGGCAAGAGAAATGTATACCTTATCCAAAAATTAAAGTTCAGATGAAAAAGAGTAGCAAAGTGTCACTGTATATCAAGAAGGTATGTGACTCTTTCTAAATCTAGCAGCCCAAGGAAGGAGAGATGGTGGCAACAAATGTAGATGAGGATTAAAGGAGGGAGAAATAGCAATACTGGGGTAGAGGGGGGCAGAGGGAGAAAGTGTGCTTTGAAAGGTTCATTTATATGTGGAATAAATGAATTATTAGTTCCTTATTCAGATCACAAAGCTATGACAGATGAAGGATATATGTGTGATAGGGGATTTCAAGTATTCAGACATCTGCCATAGTAACTCAATAGTCCAGCAATTCAGTACCCCTATGCCTACTTTCTCATCTCTATGAAATCTTTATGAGAATAATCTATGCCTGCATCAAGGGTTATCTTTGGTGAAAATGTGAGAAGAGAACAGTTAGACCTTAGTAGAAAATTTTCTACAGCAGATTGTTTGTTCGTAGTCTCACAACTGCCTGAAACGTATATTAAAAACAAAAACAAAAACAAAAAACATAAAATTGTTCCCTTTTTTGTTCATTTAAAACAAAATTTAGCCTAAAAGACTTTTACCAAGCAAAGTATCCCCCATATATACATTAAAATCACACAGGATTCTATAACAGGTGAACCCATGAAGATGATACATGAATGAATGAATTTTAAACATTTATCATATGCCAAGCACTGTCCTTAAGTACTAGGAATATAAATTCAGAGACTCTTGGCCCCTGCCATCTAGGAGTTTATGTGCTCATGGCAGAGACAACATATGTAGAGGAGTTTGGCTGGGGATTTATGATCTCTGAAGTCACAAAGATTATGAGTAGAACAATAGGACAGGCAATTGATATACTTTTTCCAGAAGCAATGGATTGTTGGAGCAATGTTGTGGGATTATACTTCTAAGAGGTAGAGGAAGAAAGTGGGGAGAGATGAAGTGAAAAATGACCAAGGTAAAGATGTGATCCTGAGGAGTGCTAAGCCCAATGGCCAAGCTACTCCCAGGAATGATCTCTGGTGGTTCAATTGGGAGCTTAGAATGGCAGTAGCTATAGTAGAAAAAGAAAGGAAAATAGTAGAGGAGATAACTCTTAAATGATCTGATTAGCATCAGTAACATGAAGTGCCATATAACACGGATATACTCTCCCTTGTCATTCACCAGTGAATGTCATGTCCAAAGTCCAATTAGAAGAATTCCTTATTAATGACAATATTTCTCTAATATTCTTTTTGGCAAATGACATTGTATTAATGTCATCGAGTTCTGAAGCACTCAAGGCTTCTTTAATGAAATCCATATTCATTAGAAAAAGACTATTCAAAATACACTTGAAAAATGAAGTGGAATTTAAAAGGATATTACTCAGATGATGGCATGAATATGGTCAGGTAGTTCACAAAGATACAGTGGTGTGTGTGTGTGTGTATGCGTGTGTGTGTGTGTGTGTGTGTGTGTGAGTGTGAGTGATTAGGAAGAGATCAGGCTTGTTCACATTTGCAAAAATGTGGCTCAATTGCAATTATCCTTCCTGCTTTCCTGCAGTTTTTTATCATCACAAATCTTTATTGTTTGTTCAATTCTTATAGTATTTTAATATTTTAAATGGCAGCATAAGCTTATAATTATACACCAGTCTAACAAATTAAATTGCCTTGCTATTATTTATATTTAAGTGAAATAATCCCAATCTATATATTAGAGATTTCTAAACTGCTATTATTATTTGATATTCAGGAATCAAAATGTTTTCACAAAGTAGTTTCTTTTCAAATGTGCTAGAACAATTTTTTAATGTTTAATATATTTTGTTTATATACCTTTTAAAATTTCTGTCATGACCCCAACCCTCTTCTCCCTTCCTCCCTTCCTCAGTTATAAGTCCCTTCCCTTATATATAGTTGAAGAAAACAATTCAAGATATTGGCCATACTTGAGAATATATGTCTAATTCTCTGCCTCTAGTCCATTCACCTCTTTACCATGAAGTCCAAGATATGGTTTATCATCATTCTTTTAAAGTCAGGACTGGTTGCTGCTTCAGCCAAACTCCTGAGACCTTTAATAGTTTTTTTTTTTCCCCCTTTAATATCATTGTGTTCTCATAAACTCTTCTCCTGGTTCTGTTCATTCCATCTTATATCAATTTATACAAGCTTATCTTTTTTTTTTCTCTGAAGCTATTATATTTCACATTTCTTATGATGCAAAAAAATTTCATTTCATTCATATGCCACACCTATTTTGTTTCTAGTTCTTTGCCACAATAAAAAAGCATGGTTATAAATATTCTTATATGTATTGATCCTTTCTCTCTCTCTCCTTTATCCTTGGAGCATATAAATAATAGTTTTACCACTGAACCAAAAGACATATACAATTTAGTGACAAAAGCAAATATCTGTAGTGTAAACATTTGTTCAGTGATATTTTATGGTTGTATATCAGAAGACTCAAAATTGCATATTTGACAGTTAGTGGTAATATGCATAACACATATAAGTAGCTTAAATCATATGATGGCCAATGGCTTTGGGGTAAAAAATAGCATAAAACACAACATTAAGAACATATGTAACTGGAAAAGGAAGTGAAACAGTGATAGTAAAAGTAAAGAGTAATAATGCATAGACACCCAAAGTGCACGCTACTACTCACTTTATATTAACTGAATTGGAAGATGGCCACCAGTACATTGGGTGAGTTTTCTAAGGATGATTTGTGGAAGAAAATGCCACAGGATAAGAAGACATGGGGGAATTTTGATCTGTGTCTATGGAATATGTATCTACAATGATGAGATCTCAGCTCTAATCAAGTGTACACCGCTGTCCAAAGTGCTGAAAGTCTCTGGCATGAATTTAGACTCATAATTTGACAGTACATTAGGATGAAATCAAATGTTTATTTTCTGTCTTGAAAGATTTGGTTCATTGGCTCTGCTTTTTCTAAAGAGATTCATATAAATTGTGAGTTAGATGGAGAGGGGAGGCATTACAGGATTAATTTCTAAGAAGCATTATGAAAGACACAGGAATGCACATAAAATCAATAATTTCACACATACCTTTGTAAGTGCGTTAAGGTAACAAATTGTCCTAATTTCCTTGTAATTACCCCACTTACAGAAATTGAAGCTGCTAATTCAAGACAAAACATTGGAAACTTATGGGAAGCTACTTCCCATAAGAACTCCTCCCAAGCTATATGGTCCCTAAACCCACTTTTCCTCACCTATCACCTGAAAAACATTTAGTTCATTGACTTTATGACTAAATTGCAGAAAGTAATGCCATGCCCTGAGGCCATAAGCACATTTAAAGAGTTTGTGTTACTGAGAAAATACTTGTATCTTGGAAATAATAACAAAAAGAAGATTCCAATTTCTCTCTTAGAACTAAAAATAAGTAGTTTCAGTCTTTTGTGATCAATTATAAAGATAAATGTTGTTGTTGGTTTATATTATAATCGATATATTATCTTTGGAGCATGCATGTACTTTGGTTTTTCTACTTTTAAATAAAATCCTCAGTACACTATCTATACTTTCTTTTTATCTTTTTTTATTTTAGACAAATACTAAAACTTAAATACATAATGAGAAGAGAAAAAAGAAGCATATTATAAATTTAAGTGTTAAACTTAAATTAAAATAAGGAAAAACATGTCATGTGCACAGTAGAACATAGGAGAAGATTCAGAATATATAGAAATTATATCAAGAAACCAAGAAAATATATATTAAATACTTGCACATCATGTTGAAAGCTGTCTATCTTTTCTTTGCTTCCTTGTAGGTTTTTCTACACTTGCTAACCCCATTCTCTTTGTAACCAACTGCAATCTTTTACATGTAGTGCTTTATGATTATACAGTGTTCATATACATTATCTTATTTTATCTTCACAATCTTATGAGTTAGACAGGGCAGATAATATTATTTGCATTTTACAATAGAAGAAATTCAAATTCAATGGTTAAGTAGTTTCTGTAAGGTTGGAAATTGTCAGTGATATTAACAGAACTTAAAATCAATTTAGACTTGAAAGAAGTCTTAGAGATGACTTATTCTAGCCTCTTCATTTAACTGATGAGATAATTGAGTCTCAGAGGCTCATATAGGTAATAGAGGTACAATAGAACCCCTGTTCTCAAATGTCCACATTTTATAAAATATTTCACTTAGCACAGTGCCTGGCACATAGTAAGGGCTTTATAAATTCTTATTCCCTCCTCCTCTTACTAAAAATCTGACCCTCTTTTTTTGTCAGTTGGAGATGAGTCCAATGATTTACAAAGTAGCTGGCCTACTCTAGATCAGGAAAAAAAAAATCTGCTAGCTTATACAAGATTTAAATGTATGACCTTAACTAATTAGTCTATTCTCTGCATGAGATAGTTAACTTAAACTTAGTTGATGTGATTAGAATTTTATTTCTAATATACACATTTTGGAAAAGAATATCAGTGCCACAGAAGAGAAATGGCTCTGAGACATAAATTGCTAAGTGAAATGTTTCCATTTTCCATCTATTTCCCATGTAATTAATGTTTCTCACTTTTTTTTTCAAAGTAGAAATACTGAAGCATGGAGTGAGCATATGTGATCAATAAGCCTGGGAGAGGAGAAAGGACATTTCCACAAAGGAAATTTCTTATAAAGGCTCAGAGTATTCAATGACGATATCAGATGTGATAGTCTTTAGTAGATTGAGCTTACAAGGCTGCCTAAAGACTCTCTGAAGATAATTTTCATTATGAAGATGGAGACAGCTTATACCACTCTACCCCAATCCTTTTGGAATTCACCTTGACCAAAAGGCTGTTTCCACTACCCACTATTCTCTTGGGAGAACAGTTTGGATTATAATCTTAAAGGGATGGAAGGCACAGTTTTCCTTTCACAAAAACTTCTGGCTAGAGCCATGTCCTATTATAGGACTGCTTTCAGAATTCGGTTCTTTAAGGTAAAACTAGATGTCTACACTATATGAAATAGTATCTGGATTTTCCTGTGTGTTTTTGTATAAGCATACTCATTATTTCTGCTCTTAGATTTGCACTTCCTTAAGAAGATTATAAGAAATGACTGGGTTTTCTTGCCTCCTGAGAGAAAGGTGATGAATTTAGATGCAGAAAACCAACATGGTCAGAAATGGCCAAAGTTTTGCCTGAATAGGGCCTATTTATCACAAGAGTTTTTATCTCTATTTCATTTGTGAAAAGGAGCTTGCCATGGGTTGGGGAGGAAGTTAACATCCTCGCCTCAAAATGAAAAAAGGGTTATTGAAACATTTGAAAATATTTTTTTAATTACATGTAAAACAATATTTAGTATTCTTTTTTTTATTTTGAATTCCAAATTCTTTCCCTTCCTTTCCCTTCACTGCAAAGACAAAACAATTTAATATAGGTTATACATGTACAGGTCTGAAAAACATATTTCCATATCAGTCATGTTGTGAAAAAAAAGACAGACAAAAAGGTAAAAAATATTATGATCCCATCTGCATTCAGACTCCCTCAGTTCTCTGGAGGGGGATAGATAGCATTTTTCATCATAAGTCTCTTTGAAATATGTTTATTGCAGAGAATAGAAAAAAAAATCCAGAATGAAATAAAGACAAGCAGGACAGCTTTAAAACTTTCATATTTTAAAAAGCAAATTGTTTATAATAGAGCTTCAAAGATTCATATACTATCTTTTTTCTTTTACTATATATATATATATATATATATATATATATATATATATATATATATATGTATGGAAAAAACTGTTTTTCTTCTATTTTTAAGTTTAGAATAAAATTAATACATGAAAAAGAAATATCAGAACTGTAAGGATAACAGAAAATTCCTATGGACTATATTATTCTAATTCCATGGTAGATTTTAAAATATAAAGTGGGTTTCTGAAGTCCCCTTCTTATAGTAGATAAATACATAAAAACATGGATAGTTCTGCAAATCAGGTTTTAATGAGAAAGTATATTTGAGAATGGCTAATTATATAGAGAACCTCATCCTTTAAAAAAAAAAATCACTTGGTAACTGAGTATGAATGTGGAGGCCTTGTGAGCTCTGATTTGTGCCTGAGGCTGATTTTGTG
This sequence comes from Pseudochirops corinnae, assembly GCA_028646515.1. NCBI lineage: Eukaryota > Metazoa > Chordata > Mammalia > Diprotodontia > Pseudocheiridae > Pseudochirops > Pseudochirops corinnae. The sequence continues at coordinate 153,018,012 of CM053590.1, read as the reverse complement.
AATGGGTATTGAATTGAATTTGTTTACTATGCCTACTGCTGTTCTGTCTATCTTCCTCTCAGCTATTAGGACTTGGCACGATTTTAGGTTGTTTTGCTTTCAGCAATACCATTAGGAAACTCTGTTCTTGACTAAAATATGGACCACGGAGAGCAAGGCAACTGGGAAACTTGAGTAGTTTCTTAAGCCAGCTCTAAACCGACACACTAGCCCATGAAAGTGTGAGAAATCATGGTCTAGGTGTGATTGTCAAGCAATCTGTTTATTGATACCATGAGCAAGGTTTTTATAGAGAAGTAAAACAAAGAAGGTAATTATAGGTCATTTGGTTTTCTTAATACTCTTTGTTTAGTAATAAGATACTAAGTAGTGATGTCAACTTTTAGGCCTTGAAGATAACCATGTCCTAGATTCCAGTACCCAAAGAATAGCAACTAAAAATGTATAAAAATCATAAAGGGCAGCTAACATCTTCTGGCAGTACTCCCAGAACAGAGTACCTCCCTGGATCACAGGATATCTGAGGGGCTCTGATTTACAGCCACTTCTCAAGGGGAAAAAACCAAGACCAGTTACTTTAGACTGGCCATAGTGAAAACCTGGAGCAAACTTATCTAGGACCAGCCTGATTCCTAGATCAGATGTTTTCATTCCCTTCAGGAAAGTTATAAAACAGCAGAAAGAATTTAAATAAGTGCTTGAGAATTGCATAAGGTAGATAGCATCAAATAAATTTATAGCTTGAAGGAATTTTAGAAATAAACTGTTCCAGCTCTCTGGTAAAGATGAGGAAGTTGAAGGAAATCATAATGTCATAGCAACTAATTAGTGACAGAACTGGTACCACAATTCAAGTCTCTTGACTTGTTGTACAGTGTTAATATTTTTTTTCTAGTATACAACATTGCCACCATGAGATCCACTGATTTACATAGCCTTTTGAAAAATAATTTTGAAGCGTGATCACTTCAGATTTTGGGGAATAAAGCTCATCCCTAGGAACTAATTCTTTCTAGGAAAATATGAACTAGAATATTTCCAATACATCTAAAAATTCATACATGGGGCCCTAAAAATCTGTATAATGCCATATAGAAAATCTATATCAAACTATACATATATTTTCCTGATAACAGTTTTCTTCCTAGTTTATTCTTTGCAAAACCCCTTTCAAAGGGTTGGTATAGTGGAAGCTTATGCTGAGCTAGGTATTTCATGTGATTAAGCATCAACACAAAAGCAAGAATGTTAAATATAAATTTGCACTACAAATCTTGTTCTAGAAACAATGAGACCAAGTGCACTAACCAGATTCCCTTCATTAACTCAAATTCTGTTAACTGGCCAATGAAATTTCCTTAGTTTAGCAACAATAAATTGGAGGCGAATTCTCTGTTGTTAGTCTGCAGATACTTTGTTTTTTCCTGGATTAAGTCCCCATTATTCTAAATTAGGGACAGATAGATGGTACAGTGGGCAGAGTAGTTTTGGAATCAGGAAAATCTGAGTTCAAATTCAGCCTCAGGCACTTGCCATCTGTTTCACCCTGGGCAAGTCATGTATCCCCTATTTGCCTCAGTTCCTCTGTAAAAATGCAGGCATGCTGGAAAAGGAAATGGCAAACCACTCTGGTATCTTTGCTGAGAAAACTCCATGGACAAAAAGTTCATGGGGTCACATAGAGTTGAACATGACTGAACATACTGAATTTATTATTTCATTACTTTCATCCAATAACCATTAATTCTTTTTATTTTTGTTTTTTGGAAGGGGGGGAAGGCAGAGCAATTGGGGTGAAGTGACTTGCCCAAGGTCACACAGCTAGTAAGTGTTAAGGGAGGCCAGATTTGAACTCAGGTCCTCCCCGCTCCAGGGCCAGTGCTCTATTCACTGCCACCTAGCCACCCCAATTATTCATTCTTTCAACATCAAGTACCTTTTATTTATAGAGTACTAAATCAATTGTGCTTACATTTACATTATCATTTGAATTATGGGAGAGAAACCACTGCCTAATGGATAGAGAAGTGGTACTGTGTCCAGGAAGACCTGAATTCAAGTAGTACCTCTCTACCACATACTGACCAAGTCACAGCCTCTCAGTGCTCCATTTTCTATTTCTCCATTTCTATAATCTCCAATTCTCTATAAGTTCAGGAACAGGGTTCTTACTTGCATTGGGAGAAGTTTCTCCCTAGTAACTCACCATCCTGATAACATCACAAGTCAAAAATTTGTTAGTCATGTGTTTAAAGTTGTGTTCAATCTTCAAGGTTTTTTTTTTTTAATATATTTGCTTATCCCAATTCTGTCTTTGTAAATTTTACATGCAAAGAAATCTGCAACCCCTTCTACCTCAAAAATTCTTCAATGTTAAGGCTCTGTTTGATGTGTACAGCTCTCAGGATAGTAGTGAGTGACATTTATATAATACTTTAGGGCTTAGAGTGTTTTACATGCATTCTTATCTCCTACTCACTTTTCAGCCTTTGGAAATTTATTTTCTGATTTCATCACCTGACTGGAATTATGTTCTGTAAAATAACCACTGACCATAACTTTGAAGTCCTTTGGTCTTTTCTCAGTTCTCATCATGCTAAACCTCTTAGTAGCTTTTGACACTGTCAACCACCCCTCTCCTTGATACTCTCTTCTCCTTTAGTTCTCTTGACACTCTTCTCTCCTTATTCTCCTACATTTTTGACTACACTACTTCTTTGTCTCCTTTATTAGATCATCTGTTAAAAATAAATATCCTCCAAAACTCCGTCCCAGAGTCTTTTCTCTTTTCTATATTCTTCCATGGTGATATCATAAGCTCCCATAGATTAATTTATTATCTCTGTGTCTACCAAAACCAGTTATAATCTATTTCTGGAATTCTAGTCCAACATCACCAACTACCTGCTTCACAGTTATATTCACAACTCACACTCAACACTTCTAAAAAAGGATGGAGCCCATTTTTTTCCCATAAACCTATACCTTCTCCAAATGTCCCTATTTATGTTGAGGGCAAAATTTTTCCTGTAACCCAGTTTCATGACCTTGCGTAATGCCATGCATGAGCAGCTTCCCAAAAGAATGCTACTGTGAACAGCTTTTAAGGTTCTGATTACACAGTATAGTGAACACTGTTTTTATTCAAAAACAAATCAAGGGGAAACATTCACAACATATCAAGATAAAGTATTCACAACATCACATCTTATCATAGAAAATCACAATATAGTGTTCACATCAGCTTATGATTAAAATGACCACATAGTTTTCACCAAAGTAGTCACAATATTTAGAACAAAGAACAAAAGAACAAACATCTGGTATCCCTAAGAAGGTTTGCCCCCTTACTTAGTCATTCAATCATTTCAGAATACAAGTCAGTCTTCCATTTATGGGGCAACTAGGTTAAGAACAAAGAACAAAAGAACAAACACCTGGTATCCCTAAGAAGGTTTGCCCCCTTACTTAGTCATTCAATCGTCTCACAATACAAATCAGTCTTCCACTCATGGGGCAACTAAATTAATTTATTCAGTCACTTATTTAGCAATCAATTACTAAGTATCGCTAATCACTAAATACAATCATTAGAAAATACACAATCCCTCCACCCCTCAGTCTCAGTAAACTTCGATTTCATCACAGCACTTAATATCCAAGGAGAGGCCTTTTCTTCATCTTGACTTGGGATGGTCTCTCAGATTCCCTGGATCCCCTTCCATGGTCTCAGCTCCTACCTAAATCCACCAAGCAGTCACCTGGATTTAGAGGCAGACATCTCACAGGTCTTTGTCCAGTCCTCCAGCAGTTTCTGCTACAAGCTGAAGTTCACAGGGTCCAGAATATCTCAAAACCTTCACAACTTCTGTTCCTAGGAACTCAAGGATCAACCAAGCCACAAACAAACAAAGTATTAGCATCCTGGTCATGCTTCTTCAGTCCTCCAGCAGTTTGGCTAGTCCTAGGACCCAGAAGAAATTTCAGCCTTCCAGGCATCAGCAACAACTTCCATCTTCCTGGCAGCAACTTCAGCCTTCATCAGATTCTGGTCTCAAGAAAACTCTAACTCAGTTCTCAGTCAGCTGTAGTAGCCCAGCTTCCAGAAGCTGCCTAGAGACTCTCTCTCTCTCTCTCTCTCTCTCTCAGCTGGCTTCAGTCACCGAGATTCTTCCACCAGTAGCTTGTTAGGAGAAAATTCTGAATGTCTCTCTCTGGGGCTTTTCTTATATAGACACCTGTCTCAGCCAACCCCTTCCTGTTATGTCAGCAACAGGAGACAGAGTTCACACCTTCTGTTTCCTTCACAGAGGCTTGATTAGCTACTAAGGGCTAAGTACCTGCTCACTTGACATAACAAAAAAAGGGGTCTTCAAATTTAAATTAATTACCATTACCCCTTGGAATCACCTTTGACTCTTTCTCATTCAGTAACCAAGTAGTGTCAATTTCACAACCACAACAAATATTGGACTCAGACATTGTTATAAATCATAAATCACTGCTATCACCTCTCACCTGAAATGTAAGTGATCTCTCTTCTCCCAGTCTCTCCCCTCTCCCATCCTCCTTCCAATAGCTCCCAAATAAATTTTCCTGGAAATAGATCTGACCATGTTACTTCCCTACTCAAAAGACTTAGCGGTTCCCTATTGCTGTGGTTTAAACCCAGGGACACCAAAAACTGTTGAGGTAGGGTCCCTGCCTACCCTAAAATTGTTGTGGTTTCATGATGTGTTGTGGTGGAACCGTCTCAAAGAATTCAGAGTCAGAACACCTCTAAACCAAGTATAGGTATTTATTTAGATTGACACCTCTCATGAATCAGGCTAAGTTTCAACAGGAACCAGCAACTTTAGAGAAAGCAAAATGGATTTTTATAGGGTAAAGATGCAAGGAATATCATTAATATTAAAAAGGCAAGAGGAGTTAGTTAATGGATTAAGTGAGGGAAGAGGGGTCTCATCTATGGTTTGATGGTTAAACATTCTGGTCATTCTGCCCTCCAACTGGCTAGCTATTGTGATCCTGTCTTGGGCTAGATGGATGATGTGATTGTGATTGAATAACACACCTGTTTCTGTGGGAATGGGTCTGGGGGCAGTGACTAGGTAGAGGTAGTAGCTAGGTTTCCATCACATGGACACACCTACTGTTTCTGTGGAAACTAAGGGTTCAGGGATACACCTGTTCTCCAGTGACCAGTGAAGCATATACAAAGAAGTTAGGACATTGTTTGGGGGGTTAGGGGGTGAAGAGGCTAGGTAGGTGCAGTGGGTCGACTGTTCAGTAGGGCCAGGCCTATAATGAAGTTAGAATATTGGGGCTGGGAGCAGCTTTATTAGGATTCCATCACTATTGCCTGTAGGATAAAACACAAATTCCTCAGCCCAGCATTTAAAGCCCTCCCCAATTTATCTACAACTAATTCCAGAAACTAATAATGTGTGAAATAATATGCCTGGCATATATTAAGTGCTGAATAATTTTTTTTCATTCATTTATGGACTCCATACTCCAGCCAAACCAACATAATAGCTCCTCCTAAAACACAACATCTGTATCTCATCTTTATGCTTTTGCATTGGCCATCCCTCCTGCCTTGTACACACTCCTTTTTCACCTTTACCTCCTAAAAACATTAGTTTAAGACTATAGTATCACTTCCTCCATGATACCTTTCCTGATCCCTCTAATTGCTAGTGTTTCTTTCCCTCCTCATTTTTCCTTGAATTTGCTTATCAGCATACTTGCTATATTCCCTCCTTGATGCAGCTGAATGTAAACCTTTTGAGAGTATGAACTATTTGTTCATAAGTCAGTATGTGCCAAAAGTGAGACTTTCACCCAGGTCTTCCAAGGTCATGCTTCTATCCACTAGCCTCTCATACTATGTGTGTGTTCATGCACATATCCACACAAATCCACACATGTTCTTGTTGCTGTTGTTGTTACTAAAGATGTGGTCAAAGGAACCATAACTTGTGCCTAACTTAATGGCCATGTATCAATTCCATTTAACAACTGGTGTCCTCTAAAACTAATTTCTCAATGAAAAAGGAGGGTAACATGAAACTTTGTGTTTGCACCACCTGTCATTACTAAACTGCAACCAGTGAAAAATGATCAACCAAATGCTGTTTTTACACTAAAGTGCTGTGTCAGACTAAAGAACAGCTGCCTTTGTGAAAATAGAGATGGGAATGAAACAGATTTTCTAAACCTTCCTCACCAACTATTTTTGTGAGCTAAACATTTCTTTACCAAATTTGGTTGGATTTCTATTATTTTAAGGGTTTTACTACTGTAAAGAGTGATTTTCAGAGTTTTCTTCAAGCTTGACTTCTCATCAGTGTGAGACAAGCCATCCCCTAATGTTTTGGCACATCTTTTAAAGAAGAAAAGAGATGTCATGTATTTTTGCCTCCAGCCATTCATGCATATACTCATATCCTCTGTCAGTCTCCATTATTTCATATCCTGGGAGAAAGTGCTCTAATCCTGCTTCATAACTCTAATTGCAATCATGTGTAAGTAGTCAGTGATTCTTGATCCATATCTCTCTCCTATGGCATGTTTTCTGACAAGTTCATGCAACAAATGGAGGCCAAAAATGACAAAACAAAATACATGCCACACGTTTTGTTTCTTTTTTCTTTCTGGTTTTTAGTGTTGCCCCTATATTGACACTTATACATTACACTTCATCTTCTGGTTATACAAAAAAAATTTCCATTATCAAAAACGTGGATAATTTTAGCTTTTCCTGTCCTTTTCATTTCTACTCTATAAATTGATTAATGTGGAATCTTTTTATAATTTTTTTTTCTCAGAGTGGAAAATTATGAAGAGTAGTTCATAAGAGCATTTGAAGAGGGATTGGAATAACAGGCAAAATTGTACCTCAATGTAACTAGATGATGATGTAACATAGGCCAAAATAGAATGATCCACACTGGTTCTATCCATTCTTTGTTTTGTTTTGGTTTTTTTGTCACATTATGGTTTCTGAAACACTTGCCCCACAATGACCAAATGATTAAGATTGGTTTTTCAAATAATATACCATTTTATAGATGAAGAAACTGATGGTCAGAGACATGAGGTAACTTGCCTGTGGTCGCACAACTATTCACTGTTAGAGCAGTAATTCAAATTCAGTTCTTCTGATGCCAATTCAAATGTGTATTTTTTCCCATTATATGATGTTGTCTCACCTCAAGTTCACATCTTCACTTTCTCAGATAATAAATGTTTTACTTCCAGCATCATTATGTTAATAATAATTGATAATCATATGGCACATTACATTTTGTACACATTTTCATATGTTAGAGGCAGCTAGGTGGCCCAGTGGACAGAGCTCTGGTCCTGAACCCTTTGTTCAAATTGGTCTCTCACATTTAATACTATAAAAGTGGGAATAATAATAGTACCTGCTTACTAGGGTTGTTGTAAGGGTCAAAAGCACTTAGCACAGTGTCTGACACATAATAAGTGCTATATAAAAGCCATCATCATCATGTTAGCTTATTTGAGGCAAGGAGAAAAGAACTGGCTTTAAAGTCAAAGGGCCCAAGTTTCCATCTTATATCTGTCATTTGTTACCTATGTAAATTTCTGTAAACTACTTCATCTCTCTACATCTTGGATTCTTTATCTATAAAACGAGCTCATTGAATACAGCACTGGGCTTGGAATCAAGACCCATCTTGATAATTTCAAATCTAGTCTCAGACACTTACTAGTTGTCTGACCCTAGGCAAGTCACTTAATTGTGCTTGCTTCAGTTTGTCATTTGTAAAATGGGCTGGAAAAGGAAATGGCAAACCACTTGAGTATCTTTGCCAAGAAAATCCTAAAATGAGCTCATGAAGAGTTGGACATGATTGAAATAACTCAACAGAAACAACAATAACACGGATTCTTCCAGTTCTAAATTTATGATCTTATGATCATATGATCTTCAGAACAACTCTGTGAGGTAGGTACTATAATCACTCCCATTTTACGTATGGGGAAACTGAGGCTCTGAAATGTTAAATATCTTGACCAGGAACAAATAGTAAGTATTTGAGTCAGGATGCAAATCCATTTCTTTCTAATGCAAAAACTAGAATGTTAGCCATTCCACCACATAGATTTTAAAGTAACCCTCTATGTGTCAAAAGAATGCACTGTGATGGACAAATACCTTGATGATGCTTTTGAAATGTTTTATTCTGTGTATGTATGTGTACATACTTAGGTCATAATATGTGTATCTAGTCTAGGCTTTCCAATGTCTAAAGAATTTCCAATGTGAAAGCTGTCCCCTTCAAATAGCTAAGCATTTTAAACTCTTAGACAGTAGCCTGGGGTCCTGAGAAGTTATGTGGCCACACAGAAGATGTATATATATCAAAGGCTAGTGTTTGAATCTAAATCTTATTGATTTCAGTGCTGGTTCTCTGTATGCTATAATATGTCCCCTCTCTTTTCTATGAATGATTGCTATTGAATTTAAATACAAAAGATCCATAACCTAACATAAATCAAACTAACCAAACCAGTTCATGCTAAAGTATGAAAGTAAACAAAACCTGAATGCATAATAATATAACAATGTGATATAAATTTAATTTCACTATTCAGTGGCAAAGTTTGTATTCTCTTGATACAAATCCTGGTGTCAATGCTGTGTCCTCAGAAGTTAATGAGCAAGCCTGGTATTTTATGGATAGGTTATCAGAATGACCACTCTCAAGTCTCCAAGTTATACAGGACTCCAGATTTGAAAGCTTAACCCACTCAGTGTGTGCTCTGACCTCAGACTTGTGTAGAAAAATGTCTTAGTCACTTCATTTTTGTCCCAAAGTTCCATGTGTTACATAGCCACAGTAGGTACAAGTCAGACTTCAAAAGTGAACAAAAGCTTGAGAAAACTTGCTCCTGAACACTCTCTGTCTTCCTGAGTCTTCAAAGAGATTGGAGTTGTGAGTCTCTTTAAAGTACAATGTACTCAGTTCTCCTTGATATTCTTTAGATTTCAAAGCAGTAAATTCAAAGAGAACGTATTTCCATGTTTTTAAAAATCATTATCCATTTGCCTTCCCAGCTGCAGTGTCACCCTAACCCCTGTTTTGGAACTAATTAAACATATACAACATATTGACCTAACCTCCCATCTTCACAATTTTACAACTGGTATCTTGTTTTACTGAATATTTCTTGAATAGATAGTGAATTTCAGCTCATACCTCCTTCCTAGCAGTTAAAAAGTTCCATCTCTACTTTAAATTTGCAGCTAAAATTGATATTCATTTAAAAATATTTAAAACCAATATCCCTCATAATTATTTTGATCTATTAGAGTTATCAAAGTGATGTCACTGAAGCACAAATCTGACCATGCCACCCATGCTCAAAAAGTTCACAAGTTTTTATAGCCTGTAGATGAGGGTTTCTTAACCTTTTCTGTGTTAAGGATCCCTTTTCCAGTCTTGTGAAACCCATGGACCCAAGGAATATGTACAAGAAATGCAGGTACGCATGTGTGTGTATTTGTATAGTTGGCATATGAATGTGCATATATCCTTTAATTTTGTCATTTCTTACCACCATCCAGAATGAACACTCCTGGGAACAAAAAAGATAAGTAAAAAAAACAAAACAATAAGTGTGTATACACACACACATGCACACAGATAATAATCTCAGAGTCAGAAGACAATGAATATAAAACTGTAATTTTTTTCCCACCCAAGTTGTCACACCCCCTGAAATCCATAGCTCAAGAAGCCATGCCTCTCACAATCAGGGGTCTGACTATGTTTACAAATTTGTTATCTAATATTCCCTTTCTCACATTCTTATTTCTTTGCTGCTAATTTCAAATATGCCCAACCCACCCCCAGTCTTAAGGAAAAAATAAAAACTTTAGTAGACAATATCATCTCCCTCAAAGTATCATCTTATATCTCTTCTCCCTTGCTCAGACAAATAAATTGGGTGGGGCAGGGCCAGAATTGCCTATACTCACTACCTCCACTCTCTCTCCTCTCATTCTTCAACCTTTGCACTCTGATTTCTAACCTCATAACTTAACTGAAACTATTTTTTCCAAAATTATCAATAATGTCTTAATTGTTAAAAATGAATACTTTGTATTTGATCTTAGAGATCCTAGGAAGCCACTGGTATTTATTGAGTAGAGGAGCAGTGTGGGCAGACTAGGGTTATAGGCAAATCTTTATTCTGCCAGAGGTGTGGAAAATGGATTGGAGAGGGCAAAGACTTGAGCTAAGGAGAGCAGTAAGGATGGAGAGGGAAAGGCCAATAAGGAGACTGTTCCAATAGTTTAGGAAACAAGTCATAAGGGTGTGAAGCAGGGAGGTATTTGTTTGAGTTAAGAGAAGGAAATATATATAAGAAATGTACAAGTAGAACTAACAGCTTATGAGGTGAGATTGAAGAGTTGAGGATTTATTTTTAAATATGTCTTCTTTGTGATATACAGACTGATATTTGTTTGTTATATTAATATAAATGCAGCATCTGGAGAACTTTATAACAGAAATTGAAAATGAGCTCCTTTTACAAGGCATTTATGCCTCAACATACCAGTGCATTGTACCCTGACTGGTCTTAGACTCATGGGCAAAAATGTCAAAAAGAAAGATGTTTCACAAACTGAATGGAAACATTTAGCTGAATGAAAATAGGAAGCTAAGTGACACTGGATGGAGTGTTTGACTTAAGGTCCTAAATTCAAAGCCTTAAAGTCAATCCTTACATAGCTGTGTGACTCTGGGCAAGTTCATTAACCTCTTTCAGCTTCAGTTACCTCATCTATAGAGTGAGGATAATAATAGTGCCTTTCTCCCAGGGTTATTACAAGGATATGCTGAGAAAGTACATGTAAAGTGCTATGCAAACCTTAAAGTACTGTATAAATATTAGTTGTTACTAGCATCTTTTGAATTCTATAGAAGAGGCAACATCATTCACTGCCAAGCTTAGTCCAAACAAATGTATTTGAAAAGGGTAGTACTTGCTCATGGGCTCACCATTCTAAGAAGCATGAGAAGTCTTGGAAAGAGCTATGAAGGGTTTGAAAGCCATGTAAAAGCAATCTGAATATTGCTTATTTTTATGATGAATTCATCATTTTAAAGTATTGGAAGTATTTTTATGGAAAACTATTTATGGAAGTATTAATATCATTTAATGTGAAAATAAATTATTCCAGGATTTTGTTTCTACCTTATGGAGCATCCATAAATCAAAGGGTGGATTCATTAACTTTTACTGGCTAATCTGAACTATTTCAATAGCCCCTTAAGTTTCTGCCCTTTCTCCTGAAGCAGAAATTTGACTATATCTCTCTCCAAAGTCAATTAACTCCAATGGCTCCTATGACCTTCAGGATCAAATACAAAGTCCCCTGTTTAGCATTTATAGCCTGGCCCCTTCTTGTTTCTAGTTTTCAATATTTTCTTCTCTTCCATGCACTCAACAGTCCTGTCATATTGACTTACTTGATAGTTCTCACAAATCACACTCTATCTCCCATCTTTATTTCCCCACTTTGACTTTTTTCCCATACTTAGAATGTATCTTCTTCTGTATCTCTTCCTCTTAGAATAATCTTAGAAAAGGCTGAGTTCAAGCATTTTCTTCTACATGAAATCTTTCATGAAACACCTGTTTGATAGTGTCTTTCCCCAAACTTTATCTTGTATCTATCATATTTTGTATTCAGTGTGTGTATACTTTTCTGCATTTGTTTTGTCTCTTCCAGCTAGAGTATATAGATTTATCACAATTAGTGAAGAATCTGAAAAAGAGCCTAACATAGTAACTGTCACTGTCATTACAGAATGCTTTCTCATTGGTTAAAGAAGCTAAGCATGTTTAGACTGGAGAAAAGAATACTAATATACAACATGATAGCTGTCTTTTTTAAAATTATTTATTTTTAGTTTTCAACATTCATTTCCACAAGATTTTAAGTTATAACTTTTTCTCTCCCCATCTTTCCCCTACCTCCACCCCAAAATAACAAGCCTACTGAATACCCCTTCCCCCAATCTGTTCTCTCTAATATCCTCCCTCTTAACCCCCCTAACTTTCTAGTAGGTAGCAAGATGGGTTTCTATACTCCAGTACCTGTATATCTTATTTCCCAGTGGCTTGTAAAAAAACAATTTTTAAACATTTGTTTTTAAAACTTTGAGTTCCAGACTTTTTTTCCCTTCTTCCCTTTTCATTCAGCCCCACTGGGAAGATAAGCAATTAAATATATATTGTACATGTGTAGTTATCCAAATCATTTCCATAGGAGTTATACTGTGGAAGACTAACTATATTTCCCTCCATCATATCCCACTCCCTACTTATTGTATTTTCTCCTTTGACCCTATCCCTTTTTAAAAATGTTTGTTTCTGACTACCCCCTCCTCCAATCTGCCCTCCTTTCTATCCTCCCCCCTCTTATCCCCTACCCCCCTATTTTCCTATAGGGTAATATACCCTATTGAGTGTGTATGTTATTCCCTCCTTAGGCCAAATTCAATGAGAATCAGGTTGTCCCATTCCCTTTCACCTTCCTGCTCTTCCCCTCCACTGTAACAGTTTTCTCTTGCCTCTTTTATATGAGATAATTTACCCAAATCTATCTCTCCCTTTCTCCTTCTCCTAATAAATTCCTCTCTCATCACTTAATTTTATTTCTTAGATATCATCCCTTCATATTCAACTCATCCTGTGCCCTCTGTCTATGTATATATGAACAAATGCCCACATTCACATATATATTTATATACACATACATCCTTCTCTACATAAATATATGTATGTATACATATATATTCCTTTCAGCTATCCTCATACTGTGAAAAGTCTTATGAGTTACAATTATCATTTTTTCATGTAGTAATGTAAATAGTTCAACTATAATAAGTTCCTTATGACTTCTTTTTCCTGTTTACCTTCTCATGCTTCTCTTCTTGCATTTCAGAGTCAAATTTTCTGTTCAGCTCAGGTTTTTTCATCAAGAATCCTTGAAAAAATCCTTTATTTAATTGAATGATCATATTTTTCTCTGTAGCATTATACTCAGTTTTGCTGGATAGGTGATTCTTGGTTTTAGTCTTAGCTCCTTTGATCTCTGGAATATCATATTCCAAGACCCTCAATCCCTTAATGTAGAAGCTGATAGATCTTGTGTTATCCTGATTGTGTTTCCACAATACTGAAATTGTTTCTTCCTGACTGCTTGCAGTATTTTCTTCTTGACCTGGGAACTCAGGAATTTGGCTATAATATTCTTGAGAGTTTTCTTTTTGGTATCTTTTTTGAGAGGTGATTTGTGAATTCTTTTCATTTCTATTTTGCCCTCAGGTTCTAGAATATCAAGGCAATTTTGCTTGATAATTTCTCGAAAGATGGTGTCTAGACTCTTTTTTTGATCATGGCTTTCAGGCACACCAATAATTTTTTAAATGATGTCTCCTGGATCTATTTTCCAGGCCAGTGGTCTTTCTAATGAGATATTTCACATTTCTATTTTTTCTTTTTCTTTTTTTTGGTGGGCATCTGGTTTATATTATCTTGATTTCTCATAAAATCATTAGCTTCCAATTGCTCCAATCTAATTTTGAAGGAGTTATTCTCTTCAGTGAGTTTTTGGAATTTCTTTTCCATCTGGCAATTTCGGCTTTTTAAAGCAATCTTTTCCTCACTGGCTTTTTGGGCCTCTTTGGCCATTTGAGTTAGTTTATTTTACAATCAGAGACACTGGTTCCCAATTTCCCACTTCCCTCTCAATCTTGGTTACATTGGCTTTGTTTATACAGAAACTTTTCAATTTAGTGTAACCAAGGTTATCCATTTTGCATTTTTTATGCTCTCCAATTCTTCTTTGGTCATAAAGTCTTCCCTACTCCATAAATCTGCCAGGTAAACTATTCCTTGCTTCACCAGATTATTTACAATATCAGCCTTTATACCTAGATCGTGTACCTATTTAGACATGACTTTGGTGTACGGCATTAGATGATGGACTATGCCCAGTTTCTGCCATACTATATTCCAATTTTCCCAACAGTTTTTGTCAAATAGTGAATTCTTATCCCAGAAACTTGGCTCTTTGGGCTTATCAAACAGAATATTACTGTAATCATCGACTGCTAAGTCTTTTGTACTCAATCTATTCCATTGATTCACTACTCTATTCCTTAGCCAGTATCAAGCAGTTTTGATGCCTGCTGCTTTCTAATGCAGATTAAAATATGAGATATGGGACAGCTGGGACACCTTCCCTAGCATTTCTTTTCATCAATTGCCTGATATTCTGAGCTTTTTGTTTTTCCAAATGAATTTTTGTCACTTTTTTCTAGTATATATAAATTAATTTTTTGGTAGATTGATGGGTATGACACCAAATATTTAACTTAATTTAGGTAAAATTGTCGTTTTTATTATATAAGCTCAACCCAGCCACAAGCAATTGATGTTTTTCCAGTTAGTTAGATCTGATTTTATTTGTGTGAAAAGTGTTTTGTAGTTGTGTTCATAAAGGTTCTGTGTTCGTTTTAGCAGGTAGATTCCCAAATATTTTATAATGTCTATAGTAACTTTAAATGGGGTTTCTCTTACTATCTCTTGCTGTTGGACTTTGTTGGAAATATATAGGAATGCTGAGGATTTATGTGGGTTTATTTTATCTTCTGCAACTTTGCTAAATTTATTTATTGTCTCAAGAAGGTTTTTACTTGATTCTCTGGGATTCTCCAAGTGTATC
>CM053590.1:152926716-153002727 GCA_028646515.1 Pseudochirops corinnae | reverse complement strand
GAGTTGCAAATTTTCTCCCCATCTTTCCCCTACCCACTACCCCAAAACAGCCATCCCATTGTATAACCCCTCCCCCGATCTGTTCTCTCCTATGCCCTCCCCCATCACCTCTCTGACTTTCCGGTTGGGCAGCATGGATCTCCCTACCACAGTGCCTGTGTATCTTAAGTCCCAGTTGGATGTAGTTAATAATAATATTAATAATAATTGTATATATATATGTATATTTGTGTGCATTTTAGAGCTCTAGAATTTGTTTAGAGTCATATTTTATGGGTATTTTGAGGTGGCTGTGTGGGAGCTGCCATACCTTGCTGCTCCTATGCTGCCATCTTGGCTCCACCCACCTTGGTTTATTTCTTATCAGTGAAGCATTACTTGAAATTAGTCAACCTCTCTGGATCCTTAGTTTTTTTTTCATTAGTAAAGTGAAGAGATGCATAGCATCCAGAGCTGGAAGGAAGCTCAGAAGCAAAATAATAATAATAATAATAATAATAATAATAGCAATAGTAGCTAGAATTTATATAGTACTTTAAGGTTTGCAAAATATTTTACAAAAAAATATTATTTCATCTTCACAACAACTTTAAGAGGTAGGTGCCATTATTATCCTCATTTTGCAGACAGTGATTAAGTGACTTGTTCAGGGTCATATAGCTAGTGAGTATCTGATGCTGGTTTTGAAGTTAGGCCTTCATGACTCTAGACTCAACACTCTATCTCTTTCTCATTTAGCTGCCCAACTTTCCCATTCTACAACCTTCTCATTGTCAGTTGAAGAAACTGAGATCCAGAGAAAGGAATGAACTTGTTCAACTCTAAGGTCCCTTTTAGCTCAAATCCTATGAACTTTTTCTCTCATTTATATAATACATCAATTCTCTACGTACATTATTTTTGTGGCAAATATTTCAATATTTCATATTTTAAAGATTTGTGGTTTTGTTACTGTGAGTAATCAGTAGTCATATGTGAAAAGTTCTGTATAAATCAATGCTGGCGAATTTAATAATGTTATCTTTCAAATGTGATAAGAGGAGTTGACTGATTCCTTTGGTAATATCATATATCCATAGCTCAAAGGAAACTTAGAGGCTACTTCGTCCAACCCCTCACTTTATGATTGAGGAAGCTGAGACCCAGGGAGGTTATCTAACATGCCAGTTGTTATTCAGTTTGTTAGTGGTAGATGTGGGACACAAACTCAGCCTTCTTGATCACTGGTTAAGATTTCTGTGCACTACACAAATAGAAAACAAAGAGTTTTAGAACTGAAAAGAATCAGATCATCTAGTCTAGTCTCTTTTTCTAAATGAGAAAAATGAATCTCACAGAAGAGAAATTATTTTTCCAGAGCCTTACACAGTGTGACTGATTAGAACTCAGGTCTCTTGACACCAAATCCATTAAAAGCAACTTCTATAAATGAGAGATATAATGCTTAACAGTAACCTTAAAGATACAGTCACACAAACATTCTCACAAATGAATTAAATTATCTTTCTAGATGCCAACAGGCCTAAGGACATGAGACCACAAAAAATGCTGAGAAATGTATAAGGGGAAGGAGGGCAAAGATATAGACAGAGAGACAGCTGCTGAGATGCTGAAAGAAAGAATAGTGCCAGCTCTTACTCTTCTACCTAGCAGAAAAAGAACCCAGAAATAACAAGTCAGAGATTCTGAACCTTTTCTGTATCATGGAAACCTTTGGAAATCTAGTGAAGCTTATGGGTCCCTTATCAGAATGATGTTTCTAAATGCATAAAATGAAATATATAAAAATACAAAGGAAACCAATTACATTAAGGAATTAAAAAAATAAACAAGTTCCTGAACCACAGGTGAAGAATCCTTGCCTTAAGTTTCTCCCGCTACTTCTGTACAAGTCACTTGACCCTGTTACAACTGTCAGGTTAGGAGGCTTTTATGTCCTCAGCACCCTCAGAGGGTTGCATGCAATATTGCATCTTCTGAAGTCTAAATTTTCTATGCCAATTTTGAGGACTATTAGGTGAAATTGTTTGGGAAAGGGAGACAGGGTTGTCCCATTACAAAGGACAAGACAGTTTGGAATAAAGGAGGACCAACCCTGTCAACAAAAGACCTTAAGTCTTACTGCTGCCCCTATTTACTGAGACCCATTGTTTTGACTGAATTAGAAAGAGATGAGTTATTGTGCTCCTTATTACAAACAAGTAGAAGGTAATGAGGTATGAGTTGTTAATGATGATATTTTCAAGGATAGCTAAGCAGGCAATCTCTTAGCAATGAAAGCTGGCAGTACTTCCTCTGAAGCAGATCACAACTCCCCCATGCCTCAGTGGAGACTGCTTCATGAATTTCTGACCCAGAAAAATAAATCATTTGTTGTCCAACCTTCTGGCAAGTGGCCTTACATAACTTAAATGGGATGGTTCAAAATGAACTATCATCAAATTTATTGCCAGGCCTAAATTTAGCTTTTCCATGTTGGCTACAACCTGCCAGAGCTTAGGCCCCATTTGCATTGTCACTGGCAACCCAGGCTCACCACAGGACCAAATGAAATGGGACTTAGTGGAAGACATTCCTAAACAGGCCAATGATTGCAACTAAAATAATTAGAACAATTGTGGCACCTCAAATTTCATGCTAAAACAATATAATAGATACTCAAATAGATAATCTCAAATTGCTTATAACTATAACTATTAGGGGTGACTGATTATATAGCTGTGGCATTAGATTCTCTGTTTTCCACTTCCTTCATTTTCTTCCTGATAAGCACAATTTCCATTTTAATTAATATCAGTCAGGTTGTATTCTAAGATCATATAATCTATGAAGATATGCAAAAGATAGGAAAACGACAATAAAATCATTTTAGTTAATTTTAAAAAATGAATTGCAATCTTGAAATGACATATAATGCATAATGAGTCATTATGTGAATTTCCCAAATACATTTGTCATCTTAAGTCTACTTTATCCTCTCCCACATAGTCATCTAGATCAGGTCATTTCTTGGTATTACTGCTTTTATGGTTATCATTTTCCAGAGGAGTTATTCCTATGGATTTCAGCATATCTAATGGCCTTATTAAAAGTATAAAATTGTTATAATGGAATATAATCTTGAATTTAGTGTAGGATTCTTTTTTATGATTACTGGTTGCCAAGGTATCCCTCACCTGTTACTTCAAGCTCAGAGAAGACAAAAAAACTGGTAGAGCAGGAAGTTCTTACCACCTTTCAATAGCAGAATTCCTAGGAGACTTAGGTCTCAGGGTACCATGGCAAGATGGCTCCCATGCATTAAAAATGTAACCAAAGTACAATCTCTCTATTCTTTAAATAGAAGAGTCATATAACAAAGGCATAGAATTGTGTTGCATTTAGAATGACCCAATCCCCTTGTCAGATAGAAGGCAGAAGAGAATGGGCTTCTATCACCTATGAACAGAATTAAGTGGAAACAGATGAGAAAATTGAGGTACAGAATGGTTTGGTGATTTAACCATGGTCAATTAGTGGCAGAGTTGGGGTTCAAACTTAGTTCCCCTGATTCTTCGTATGTCCTTTCTGCTCTGCCATGGTACCTAGCAAAGATAGTTTTCTTCCCTCTCATCATCACTTGGGATACTATTGTTTTCCAACATGAAGGTGATACTAGAGCTCCCAGACAAGTAACACTTGGAAATTTAAGCTTCTCCAAGGAAAGAATATTTTCATTTTTATCAGCTGCAGTTTTCAGAATGTTTTATTTTAAAGCCAAAGTCTCTTTCCACACTAGACTATCTGGAGGCTATGTGTATAAAGGAAGGATTTTACTGAAAATATATAACTCATTTTTATGCTAAGCTATCCCTATAGGTTAGACCCTTAATCAGACAATCAAACACAAGATTTTTTTAATCTTCCCTTTTGTAATAATAATCAAGATCTGCTACTTATGCTGTGGGCAGAGAAACACCAGTACTTGTGCTCTTTTGATTCTATTTGAGGTAGATTACAAGTTGGAGATATGGTCTTTCCAAACCAACAGATGAAGGCAATAGCCCCAAAATTTCATGGGTCTCAATAATACTTTAGTTATAATTTCCAGTTTTGTTTGCCTCTGGTGTTTTTCCAATACCAAGGTGACCTATGGCTACCCCCACCTGTTTCTGACAGAAAGAAATAACTCAACAAAATGAAATCATTAAATCAGAAGCTGACGGTAAGGGCTCCCTGTGTGCATGTATCCTGCATAGATAGAAACTCTAATTAAATATACTCTTCTCTCCAACAAGTTCAACCTGTAATCAGAAAGAAGTACCTTAATTGGTACTTAACTCCTGTAGAATTCTATTTGCCTGTCAATAATAAAGGCATTCTCTATTTTCCTGTCTATAGAATATTACTATGGAATAATACTATAATTTTGCATACACACACATAAATTAACACATATTGGCTGTGTATCATGTGCAAGTCACTGAACTTCTCATTGGTCCACACAACCCTCTATGACTGTAAGTTGCAGAGGAGTTGCTAATCAATATCATTGAGAATGCATTGTACTCTGGGTGCCCCCACTATCCTGATTGGTGAGTGTCTCACATGGTCTGCCATGTATAGTCCAGCTTCAATCATGCTTTATCTTCCTACCTATCCATCTTCTCATGACACTGCATATTCTGTCCTTAATCTCTGTCTCTCATTTTCCAGTTCTGGATATATAAGGAAAATGATGCTGCCATTACCACTGGAATTTATACTTATTCATATCTATAATCCACATAATTTTATATATTTAATATAATATATTTATTCATATATTATTTACTTAATTTATATCAGTCTTTACCCCCATGGTCCCAGTCACCATTCTTATAAGTTTCCAAACCAGAATACTCCTCCCTAGCTACTACTCCCCTATATGTATTATCTCTTTCTATTACAATGTAAGTTTCTTGAGATCACAAACTGCTTTTACTTTTTTATTTATATCCCTAGAATGTAGTACAGTAGTTGGCATTTAATGACTGTTTAATAAGTGCTTTTTTTGTTCATTCATTCATTGGAAAGGATTTGGCATTGGAGTTCCCCACATTCTCACAGTGATAAACCCAAGGATCCCTACATGTATAGGGATATTCATATTTGTATATGTGCATTTGTGTATGTATGTTTAGATGTAGAAAGAGGAAGAGGGAAAAGGAATATAGAGAGGCTGAATTGAGATGGAGAGGAATATGCAGAAGAGATGGGTAATGATCTTTACCCCTTGTTCTTCTGAAAATACTAGACCAGGAGGTCAGCAGCTTAGTCCCAGGATCTTGAGGAGTGAATGAGTCTGTTAATGCAGTAGTTCTTAGTCTGTTAATACAGTGGTTCTCAACCTGTGGATCGCAACCCCTTTGGGGGTCGAACGGGGTCACTTAAGACCATCAGAAAACACATATTTCCAGTTGTCTTAGGAACTGAGACACCACTCCTCTATCTGACTCCATGTGGGTCCGCCCACATGCAGATACACCCACATACTAGTATTAAAGGGTCACGGCATTAGGAAGGTTGAGAACCACTGTGTTTATGTCATGACACTGTTAATACACTAACAGTAGTATAATAAGCTTGAGACCATATATGGAAACATGGGAGAAAATGACCTAAGTTTGCATCCTATATCCCTATCATTCATCAATTATCCATGCTTCAAGAAACTTCAAGAAAATTCTCTTAGGGGACATAGCACATACAGAAATGGTCATGTGCCAAAAATTACAAGATGTAATGGAAGCTGGAAAGGGGAGGGGTTAGAAAAGACTTCATGTTGAAAGCATTGTTGGAACATTTTTTAAGGAAATGAAGGATTCTGAGAGGTGGGAGTGAGTTCGTAGTATATTCCAGGAATGGGAAATAGATACTGCAAAGTTGTAGAGATATGGAGTGGATTGTCACAGCAATATGTTCTTGTTAGCAGGACTTTAGAGTCTAGGAGGGAGAGTAATATATAAATAATATAAAGACTGGAAAGGTAAATGGGAGTAGGACATGAAAGGCTTTAAAAGCTAACATGAGGAGCTTATATTTGATCCTAGATAAAATAAGGTACCATTGGAATCTTACTGAGTAATAGGATGACATGGTGAGCCACGCACTTTAGGAGAATCACTTTAACAGCTGTATAGAGGATGTATTTAACTGGAAAGAGATTTGAGTCAAGAGTCAAGAGTCAAGAGAACCAAGTAGGAAGCTATTGTAGCAGGAGAGTTTAGAGGTGTCAAGGGACTGAATTAGGAAGGTATCCGTATGAGTGGAGAGAACAGGACATATGTTGGAGATAAGGTGGAAGTAAAAATGGTAAGATTTGGCAACTGACTATATTCAAAAATAACTCCAAGCTTGTAAACTTTGGTGACTGGAAGAATGACGGTACCTTTGCCAGAAATAAGAGAGTTTGAAAGGAAAAAGTGTCTGGAGAGACAGATAATGAATTCAGTTTTGGACATTATAGAAATGGGGGGAGCAGGGAAGGAAGAAGAGAAAGAAATATTTCTAAATGATCTTTGTTTAGAAGCCCAAGTACAGATTTTAGCTATTGCCCCAACAATATACTGTCCTCCACTTCAGAAAACCAGCCATGAAAAAAACTTCAGCTCAACAGGTATAGTCTAGGTGAAACATTGTTTTCTGTTTTCAGAACTCAGTTTTTTCAGTCAGAGACCATGTAACCAAGTAATGTATATGGATTGGAAGTTTTGAAGACTGAATCCTGGAAACATAAAGAAGATTTTTAAAAAATTGAATAAAAAACCCCATTTAATAGTTATCTATGACCTCTTTCTGGAAAACCACAAGAAAATAAGGCTAAAAAGTATATATGCAACAAATTGAATAAAAAAAATCACACTTAACAGTTCTCTATGACCTCTTCCTGGAAAACCACAAAAGAATAAGGCTGAAAAGTGTATATGCAACCTTCTTTATTCTGTTCTGCTCTGCCCAAGGTGGATATGCAACATCAGCTATTCAAATCAATACAAACTTTTTTTTTTTCCTGTATCTCCCAGAAGGAAAGCACTTAGTAAAAGAAATGAAGTCAATATTCCTTTTTTAAAGATTCTCTATTTTTATAGGTTTTTTTTGACATTTTCTGTTTATTATATCACAATAGTAATTGCAATTATTCCTTCCTCTTCACCTCCCAGAAAGTCATTTCATATAACAAATAGTATTTTTTAGAGGGAAGAAAAAAATCAGAACTGATCAGTATATTAAAAGAAGTCTAAGAACATTTGCAATATATAACATCTGTAGACTTCCCACCTTCATGAAGAGGTAGGTTGAGGTTATCCTCTCATTTCTCTTCATTCAAGTCCTAAAGGATTTTTATAATTTTGTTACATTCACTTTTGATTTTTTTAGTATGTCACTGTTCATTGCATTGACATTGTTTTAGTTACTGTGTATATTGTTTCCTTTGCTCTTATTTCATTCTGTATCATTTCATATATTTTTTTCCATACTTCTCTGTATTCATTCCATTCAAAATTTCTTATAGCCCACTAATACTCCATTGCATTAATGTACCACAATTTGTTTAGTCATTCCCTAATAGATGGGCATCTACTTTGTTTTTAATTCCTAGCTGAAGTCAGTGTTCTTTCTTACTTATTCTGAATGAATGAAATTAAGGCTCTTTCCATAAGAACTAGATAAAAGGTTTTGATAAATTGTGAAGTCCTATATATGATTTCAGGAGCTCTCATCCCCTGACAATCTTAAATAACATTGTTATGCATCTTTTTTCTGAATTTATCATGTAATATTATATATTATAGGATTTTTGGTGTATATTCATGTCTTATTTCCACATGAGTCTAAACTCTATGAAAGCAGTTTCATATAAACTTTGTTACTTTCCCAGATTCATACAGTAATAACATAAAAAAAACGCATACATGAATGAATGGATAGATGAATGGAAGTCAAAAGTAATTTTCCTTACATTTTATAAGGAAATCATTGTTTCTCTCTAGAGCTTTTTTTCCTCCATATTTTCTAGAGATACAGATAAGGTATAGAGCTCTGATCCAATTGGTATAAGGAATTCTCCTAAGAGGCAATTTCTTCAAATGCAGATCAAAACCTTTTTTGCAACTTACTGTATTTGTACAGTGGTTCTCAACTTGTGGGTTATGTTCAATTTGTAACAACAAAAATACATCCTGCATATCAGATAGATTCATAACAGTAGCAAAATTACAGTTATGAAGTAACAATGAAAATAATTCATGGTTGGGGGTCACAACAACATGAAGAACTGTATTAAAGGGTCATGGCATTAGGAAGGTTGAGAACCACTGTGCCAGGGAAAAGACTCGAGCCCAGGTCTTCCTAGCTTTGAGGTGATATGTTCACATTTTCTTTAATAAGGACTGTATGCTATGGTTATATATACTTTATATGTCAATAGCCAGTTGCTTTGGCCTCATCCTCTTTTTTTTTTTTTACTATACTTAAAGTATAAATGTATATCCTAGAAGAAGAAAATATTAGAAGCAATGGTGTGGGTATGGGTGTGGATGTGTATGGATGGGTGCGTGAAAATATTGACTACAGCAAAGTAAATCAAATTTATTATTGTTTAGTCATATCCAACTCATTGTAACCCTGGGAACCACAGCACACCAATACTGTTCATGGGGTTTTTTAGGCAAAGAAACTAGAATGGTTTGCCATTCCCTTTTCCACGCACTTTTAGTATACTAACAGTAGTATAATAAGCTTGAGACCATATGTGGAAACATGGGAGAAAATGACCTAAGTTTGCATCCTGTATCCCTTAGGTGCCTCCAGCCACCTAAGCAAATATAATAAATCAATTTAAAGACTTGTGTTTATATATGGAGACCTAAATGGCACATATTTGAGAGGATAAAAAGGGTTGAAGAGAGAAGAAAGTAGTAGAGAGGCGAAACTTTCATTTATAAGAAAATATGTTAGATCTTTACTTCATAAACCTTAAAATGTCAGATAAACTTGAATTATCAAGATGGTAACCACTACCATTATTTTCATTTTCATAAATAGAAGAGGAACAGTGAAAGCCAATGAATATGGTCCAATGAACATTGTGCTGTGTAGGTGTTAAGAATTTTATTTAGGCATGCTCTTTGCAGTTTGAAGCAGAGAGCTAAGGACTAGGATTTGCCATCCACGTATACTCCACCCTACCCATAAAAATATATTTGAGTATTTACTATGTTCTCTAGATAGCCTGGGGGTAGGAGGAGACTATGAATTTCCAAAAAGACATGGAAGATTTGGGCAACTAGGTGGTGAAATGAGTAGTATGCCAAACCTTGGGTCAGAAAGACTTATCTTCTTGAGTTCAAATATGACTTCAAACACTTACCAGCTGTGTGATCCTGGTCAAGTTACTTAACTCAGTTTCTTATCTGTAAAATGAACTGGAAAAGGAAATGGCAAAGACTTTAGCATATTTGCCAAGGAAAACCCCAACAGGGGTCAGAAAGAGTTGGACACAATTGAAAATGATTAAACAACAATAAAAATGTAGAATTCAGAAAAATAAAATACATTTTGGTCATATTAACTATATAAGTTAACCTAACTTGTGATACTGAATGCAAAAGACTGAGAATCCAAGATAAATCCTTGAAAAATCCAAGATAATCCTTGCATGTGAATATTTTGAGTTCTACTGCTAAAATACAAAATGGGCACTATACCAAGCATTGCTTAAGTGTAAATCACATAGCATGTAATTTAACACATCATTAGAACAGTTCATGGCTGACTCTATGATCTCTGCTATAATGTCATAACACCATTGACAGAACTTGAAGATACCTGAGAAGTCATCCAGTCCAATCTTATTATTTCACAGATGAGAAAATGAGGCCTGGAGAAATTAGGTGACTAGCCCCAAATCATAAGGTATTGTCTGTTGCTGATTAACAACATAGAATTTTAGAGCTGAAGTGGACCTTAGAGAAATGCTAGTCCAATTCCCTCATTTTGAACATAAGGAATGGAAGCCAAATAAGATAAAATAGGTTGCCCAGCAGAAAACAAATAACATAAACTTGAGGGTCTTTCCTAACTAAACAAAGAATTCTTCATGAAGTCTAAGCAAATTGATGAAAAACTCACTCTTCATATTCCTCATACTTTCCTTAAAATCATGGCATTAGTTGAGACTCCTTGTCTTTGCTTATGTCATTTCCTGTCCCATGATTGCAGCTTCCTCCTTGCCTCTCTACTCTTCTAACCGTGAATCTATTGAAATCCTATTCGAGGCCAGTTCATACACCCCCTCTGTTACTTGAATAGTTAACCCAGCCCAAAGGGATGACTTCCTTCTCTAGATACACTTCATGTAGCACATACTACTATGTAGTACATAGTATCTCTACCTTCTCTAGATATACACTATGTAGTACATAGCACTTCATGTCAGCTTCATTTTTATGGAACTTAGCACATTCTGCTTTGTATTTATGCACCATCTTATCTTTAGAATATCAGTACCTAGAGGGACTACGTCTTACATATAGGACATCCCAAAAGTTTTAGTGTAGTTTTATGCTTTTAATGCCTTAAAACCACACTAAATCTTTTGAAAAACTATCTTTTTTAAATACTCTGAGCACCTGACACAGTATCTAGCTATCTATTTACAGATAGATAGATAGAAAACAGACAGATAGATATCTGTGTGTATGTGTATGTATGTGTATATATGTGTGTACATATGTATGTATACATGTATGTGTGTGTATGTAAATGTATATGTGTATATACACATATATATCATACACACACATACACTAAGGCCTTAATAAATATGTATGCAATAGGTGAAGTAACAACACTGTTTGACAAGGTTTGAGTGACTTCTGCTGCTTGTTCGAAGTGACTCCACATAGCATTCCCAGAAGATCTGTAGCTAGCTTAGTGAAACTGGGACTTTGCCCTAGGGTGCTGAATTTTTTGCTTACTGACAGCAAAGTAGAGACAACAGAGATTAGTATCAAGTGAGCAAGAACAGTTAGTCAAAATAGAAAGCTATCAGATGGCAGACTGTGAAAAAGTACTCTGTGACCCCTCTGGCTCTCACCTACACAAATATTGGCAATATTGAACTAGCTTTTATAGTTTAGCACCAATGCAATATTTACAGCAACCACTACATGTTAAAGATCGTGACTATAAGTATCACATGACATTTGATTACAAAATATACCAGATTCTCCAGGTAGAGAACAGAACTGAAACATTTATTTAGGAAAACCAAATCCCTAAACCAGTAAGCCAATTCCTTCACAGTACCAAAGATATTCAGAAGTCATAAAAACACTGAGAGCCATGCCATCCTTTAGCCTTCCCACAAACCAAGATCAATATTTACTCACAAAACTCTCTATCTCCTTAATGAGCATCCTCTCCTCCCAGTGTCTGGCTAGCTCTGAACCAGCTTCCTGTGGACTCTGCTTCCCTTCAGCAAAACTCCTCCCACCACAGGCTCCATGTGACCATATTCAGTCTATCAGAGGGCAGAGTTTATCTTCACAGCAGGGAAGTTTCCTGTGGGCTCTGCTGCACCCTTCAACAAATTCCCTCCGTCCATGTGATTACATTCAAACTACTAGGGGGGAGAGTTTACTTTCAAAGTAGGGGAGGACTTCAAACTCCCCCTTAAGTCTATTAAAGGGCAGGGAAGATCTTCAAATTCCCATTCTCATTACATATAAAAAAGAGGCAGACTGTTCTTGAATGAGTCCAGGCTTTTTCTTACCTTACTATCTAAGGTCAGTTTGACACATCATTTAAACAGGTGAAGGGTTATTCTATTATTTCTACTACAATGTCACAACGCCTTGGACAGAATTTGAAGTCTTCTAGTCCAATTTCATTATTTTACAGATAAGAAAATGAAGCCTGGTGAAATTAGGTGCCTAGCTCAAGGTCACACAGGTACTCAGTGATTGTCATTGATTAACAATATAGAATTTAAGAGTTGAAAGGGACCTTAGAGTAAAACTAATCCAATTCCCTCATTTTGAAGATAAAGAATGATGGTCAAAGAAGATGAAACAGGTTGCTCAAGATTTACCTTTTAGCTCAAAAATGGGAGAGTCTTTCTTTATGATTTAGATGTTACCCAGAATCTCTTGGGTTCCTTAAATTTATATTTGAGATTCTAGATCTTTCAGGAATAATTTTGAAGCACCATAATTTCCCCCTACAAATGAGTCTATATTTTCCTTCTGATTATATTTACTACTACTACTACTACTACTACTATTAATGATGATGATGATGGTGGTGGTGGTGGTGGTGGTGTTGTTGGTGGTGATGATGGTAAGAGGAGGATTGAGATGATATTGTATGCTGGTATTATGTTTTACTGTTTTTGAAGTATTAACCCATAGTAATACCTTCCCTACCCTTAATTTAAGTTCTATGAAATAAGCATTATGTTTCTTGGAAATTTATTTTCACTCAACACTAAGAACCAGGAACAAAATATCTTTTAAATCTCTTCTTCTATTTGGGAATTAAATAGCTTAGAGTATGCAGAGAGATTAGTACTAAAGGTAAAGTTCTGGAGGAAAGGGTGGTAATTAGAAGTAGGAATTTTTTAAAAGATTTAACACAGTCTATATAGCACAGTGGATAAAGCAACATATGTATGTATGTACATTCATACCTGTATGCATATACACACATATATACATGTATACATACATACACATGCACACAGATAGAAAGATAAACAGATAGCTATTAGATCCTGTGTTTGGTGCTCAGAGGAATTTAAAAAGTGTCTTAAAAGATTTAGTGCAGTTTTAAGGCATTAAAAGCTTAAAGCTGCATTAAAACTTTTACACTGTATGTAAGTCACATGCCTGGAGTCAGGAAGCTCTGAATTCAAATCTGACCTCAGACACTAGCTGTGTTACCCTGGGCAAGTCATTTAAACCTGTTTGCCTTGGTTTCCTCATCTGTAAATGAACTGGAGAAGAAAATGGCAAACCATTCCAGTATCTTTGCCAAGAAGACCCCAAATGGGGTCACAAAGAGTCAAACACAACTGAAGCAACTGACCAACAACAAAGATTATTTCATATACTGCAGAAGATCAGGATAAACGGTTTCAATGAATGTCATTATTCATGGAGAATGATGGAGATATTGGTGATATCAAAGAAATGTGAATAATACCACATTCACTGCTCAGATAGCATCAACAGAAATGTAGTGTAGCTGTAAAGTCAAAGGACCTGGGTTCAAATACTGATTCTATCATTTATTTCCTCGGTGACCTGGGACAAATCACTTCACACCCTCTGAGCTTTAGCATCTTTATCTTTTAAAAAAGGTGTTGAATTAATGTAGATATGAAAGTGCCTTCCAACTACAAATCTATGACCCATGAACCCAAAGCTGGAATTCTAAAAGATCCTACATTTTCACTACCACTTCCATGTTTTCAGAGAGCATAGGCTTTAAAATATGCCCTAGGATGAAGTACAATCTTTCCCAAAGAAAATATCATATAACATTTAATGGTAGCTAAGTGGAGGACAAGGATCTCAAGATCTGACCAGGTTCTCAGTAGGTTTGCTATTCTCCCAAGCAAGTTTCTACCTTGGAAACCCAAGAGAGGCTGATGTCATACTATTATTTCAGGACCAGTAGGAGCCCAGTTGAGGACTTGTTTCTCTTCAGCTGTGGTGTCATGTGATATCACCTTTATTGCCATGGTGTAGTCCCTGAACATACATGCTCCAAAGAAATATGTTCCACATCATATATGAAGTTAATTAAAACTGGAGGTGTCAAGGACCCTTTTTTTATCCAAAATCAGCAAAGCATATAGTATCTTTTTAGCCTCTCTCCCAATTTTTTCTCCTTCCAGCAATAATCACTCAGAAATCACTAAAATATTTCCTGTTTTTTCACTACTGTGCATAGTAGAGATGTCTTTTTTACTTAATTCTTAAAGATATAGCAGTCAATGTGATTTGATTTAATACCTGTGCCTCCTTATTCAGGGTATTCATGGATCACTGAACAAATCAGAATGTTTCATGCCTATACTTACAACTCTGGTCCTACAGTATAACAATGACTGGGCTCAGGAGTCAGTGCCTCTGACACTTTATAACTATGAGATCTTCTGTAAATCACTGAACCTTTAGGGACCTCAGTTTTCTAATCTGTAAAACAAGAAAGTCGAGCTAGCTGGTCAGCCTCTGAAGTTCCTTCCAATTCTATGTTTCCATGCTAGATGAGGTAAGGAACAATTATTATTTCCTGACATATATATTATTTAGACTATCAAGAGTAAACAAGGGACTTTTAAAGCCAGATTCTCTAGTTTTACAGTGATCTCAGGACACACTCATAAGAATTCAGTTTAATTCTACACACATACATTAAGTAACTGTTATATTCAAGGCATAGTGCTAGATGCAGGGGATACTGAGACAAAAACGAAATAGTACCTGCTCTTGCATAAGCTTACATTCTACCAAGGGTAAATCAATTCTCTTTATTCACATAAGTGTAGACAGATGCATAGTTATAAAGTTTAAAGATGGGTTGAGTTACTTATTTTCCCTTACAATTGAACCTCTGTTATTCTGTTGTCCCTTTCTTGGATGCCCATGGCTTTGCTAAAATTCTTCTTCGTGCCTAAAGGAAAGCCAGTGTGGTACAAGAGAAAGTGACAGATTTGGAACCAAAAGACTTATCTAGGTGACATGGGCAAATCCTTTACATGCTCAACCCTTCAGTTTTTCATCTATAATGTAAGGTGAGTGGGGTGGGACTAGATGACCTTTAAATTACCTTTCAATTCTAAATCTATGATCCTATTCTCCTAAAACACTCTTTTTTCTGTAAAACCTTTCCTTTTCTCAAAGTTTTAAAAGAGTTAATACCCCCTCTAGGAAGCTTCCCCTTAATTCTCCCCCACCCCTTTTGCACCACTCCACAATTGGAAGTTATTTCTTCCCTTTCAAATTTTTCAGAGACATTTATTTGACCATTCTGCCTTATTGCATAATACTGTGCTTGTCTCTCTCTCCCCACCACGTAAATTCCATGAGGACAGAGACTACATGTTATTTAAAATATATCTCCCCCAGAATCTAAGTCAGTTCCAGGAATAAACCATTTTTTAATTG
Source organism: Pseudochirops corinnae (assembly GCA_028646515.1). Classification (NCBI taxonomy): domain Eukaryota; kingdom Metazoa; phylum Chordata; class Mammalia; order Diprotodontia; family Pseudocheiridae; genus Pseudochirops; species Pseudochirops corinnae. The sequence continues at coordinate 152,987,530 of CM053590.1, read as the reverse complement.
AATGACTTATACCTCACCCACATTCATAGCCAAAAGTTCTTTTAGTAAATTGTAAGCTCCGTGAGGGCCAGTCACAATGACTTTCCTTCCCTCAGTCTAATTTTAAAATATTTATTAAGGGCATATTAGGTATAATGCATTATGCAAGTCACCACTGGGAAATAAAGAGGTATATGAGAGATATAGTCAGCCTTCAATGCTCATTAAAATGATCTAATGGGAAACAAAAAAACAAAGCCCCTCACAACTTTCTAGTGCTCACATTCCAGAATTTTTCATAAATACAATTATAAAGTTATTTGATAGAACCTTGCATGGTTTCTACTGGTTATGTGATAGGCCCCCATTAGACAATAGTCACTTCTTAAACCGTGGCCAGATTTTATTATAGCATTGGTGCAAATACACATACATGCATGCATATAATTTCCACCAATATTTTTCATTGGTAAGTACAATCAGTTTGCTTTTGTGCAAGCAAACAGATTAGTCCTCTAAGGGTTAATTAGGAAGAGAGCCCTCTTCAGGGCCAGGAATTGTTTACTTCAATCCTTTTTCTTGTAAGCTGCCATGTTTCATTCAGGTACTAATTGTGCCTGATGGACCCATTAGTTTATAATCAGAGCAGCTACTTGGCTAGTTCTCTGGGGGTTAATTAAATGTATGAGGTAGTGCCCGGATATTGCTAACAGAAAGGATCATTTGAATTTTTTCCCCAACTGTACTAAAGAAACTATTGTTACTATGAACAGTTGAGTTTCTCGGCAGCAGTGGTATCTTTGCTTTTGGATTTTATTAGGCTATGTATCAAAACAATCCAGGGAGATCCACGAATGCATTCCTCCACGGGTTGGCTCCATTACTGCTCACAGAGGATCTCAGCCAATGAACTCCAGGAGACTAAGTCTCACTTAGGCAGACTTATTTTCTGCAGAAGATGATTCCTGCACCAGGTTAAACGTCTAGCCCTAATGAAAATGTCTGAGCCTTGCGCGAGGAAATGTCCAAAAAGTAGGATAACTTCCGTCTACCTTGCAGTGTTCTAAACACAGCAAGAGACCAGAATGATTGGTAAGGTGATTAAACGTTTCTCTGATACTGTTATTGCCACTGCTATTGCCTGACCTTGTAATATGCCACTTTTAAATTTATTCTCTTTTTCTCTTTTGCATTGAGCCTCCAGCTTAAGTTTCCCTGTGCAAAATCATACTGTGTTTTATGATAACACATGCATATACTGGTATTGAGAGGTTTTTTTACTGTTTGTTTTCTTAAGCAAGTCCACTGGGGTATGATTTACAAATCAGGGCATTATGTAGTATGACACAAAAGGAGTGCAGGTAAGCCCCATGGCTTTAATATCAAAGTAGTTCTGGCCTTGGGACTATTAGGAGTGGCAGGCAGAAGACCCAAAAGGCAGAGGAAAAAGAGTTTTCTACATTAGTTTTATTTAACTAATGTCTATAATACCAATTCCAGTATAACACATGTGTTTCAGGGGGAGAATGTCTCAAAATACAATTACAGATCAAATTTAGAAGGCAACCCATGAGAATTCGGAATGCATTTAAAATAACTCATTCATTGGTAGATCATTGTACCTAAAAAACAGTACTGATATGTTTCCAGAACTGAAGTAGACAATAAATAAAAACGAAATTTGAAGTGACCAGATACATTTTGCTACTCTACTACACTTTCCTTTACAAAAAGGACATGTTCTCTAGCAACTACCCTCCTTTGGACAACCTTTACATTGCTTAGCTATGCCCTCTTTCAGCAAACATAGGGGAGATAGAAGTACCCCCTTAAGTAAGTGATGCCAGCTTAGTTTTGTATAAGCACTTAGATTAGTTCTCTTCAGCTGAAACTAGATAGAAAACTTGGGATACAGGTTGAATAGGAAGTAAAACATGGTAGGAAACTCAATGTTCTAAACCAGTGGTCCCTAGTCTACAAGCTACAGATCCCAGAGGAGTCAGGAAAACAATATAAAGGGCTCATATTCAGTCATATACTTTCTTAATCCTACAACTTCCATGTAGAGTGGAAAGGAAGAATGGTAAAACTTTTTGATGATAAAAATTGATACTCCTACTAGAAAACATCAGGAACCACTGTCCTAAATTAAGAAAATTCTGGGTAATTCAATTGGCCTATGATACACATTGATGTTCAAGATTTCACTGCATATCCATGAATTAAAGGGTGTTGAATTCTGGTACAGAGATGAGATGGTGATGGTCTCAATTTAAAAGAAAGAAATACTGATTTGATAAAAGCGAGAAGGGGCAAGCCCTACATAAGACCTATTGCAGGGTATTTTCATCTGTCTCTCGGAAGCTGCTTCTTTTTATGTAGAGCCATGTAAGTGTCATTATGAAATCACTCTGCAGCTTTCTGATACTCCCCTCAGACTTGGATTCTTTACTTTTCTCCTGATTGCCGAATTACATTAGCACTTTGACTATGTCAAGTTCAGCTATCTCTTCTACTTGTTTCAAGTCAAGGTTGATAGTTCAGGCACAGTGGTGTGAGCACATTTCATCATGCAAAGCATAAATTGTCTCTTTACCCTACTGACAACTTCTGTGGACCTGTTACTTCCCCCTTTTTCTTTATTTGACTTGATTTACTGTCTTCCAATAGCCATGAGACAAAAGACAAAAGATCCAAAAAGCAACAAAGTACTTATTTCCCTCATAACTGCATCCCATTCCACCGGAGATGGGTTGTAAGAGTCAAACCTAGTAACTCAAACCTAGAGTCAGAATTCTTTCATCCTGTTGTACCTAATGTGTGTATAGTACCGCCAAGATGAATTCATCATAATGATTATTTTTATTATTCAATGGAGTTTTCAGCCATGGTATACTTTTTTTCACCCAGACATTATGGAAAGTGAAGTTCTATCTGGGTTCACTGCTACATTCAGCCTTTCCCATAACTGTTTTTAAAAATAAATGTCATTAATATCTTTTGCTTTTAGATAGTCTAGCAATCCCCATATAACAAAGAATTTTGGAAAAGAAAGAGGAAAATAATAAGCAAAAATAATCTACATATTGGAAGAAATCTGAAAATATATCCAAGGTTTCATACCTATAGACCCTCACCTCTGCAAACAAGTAGGGGAAAGTGTTTTCTCTTAGCTCCTTTTTGAAGCCAACCTTGTTCTTTGTAATTGTTCAATGCTCATGTTTTATTGTTCTTTCTATTTACATTCTTGTGATATCTGTGTATATTTTATTTGCTCAATTTGTTTCACTCTGTATCAGTTCATGTTACGTTCCCCCATAACTTTTTGAATTTTTACCTTTAATCTAGCCTTGATATTAACATTTCATTAGATTCACGTATTGACTTAATCATTTTTTCTATTGCATGTCTTCCACCCATATATCAAATTAATAATTTGGAATGGTAACACTATGTAGTGGAAATAGTTCTGGATGGGGAGCCAGGCAAGTGTGAATCTCACCTCAGACAATGGTATCGCTCTGTGTAACTGTGAGCAAATCACTTCATGTCTCATTTTCCTCTTCTGTAAAATGGTGATAAGAATGTCTGGAGTATCTATCTCAGAGGGTTCTACAGATCAAATGAGATATTACTAATTAAGTGCTTTGTAGAACTTAAAGCACTAAATAAATGGAAAGTGTGTGTTCCTTTTGGATCACAAACCCTAATGAGGCAAGAGTATGTGTTCAATGTTTAACACAATAACATATATGTGTGTGTATTTAATTATATATACAAATATATATATAATCAATTATATACATGTAATTGCATTTATATATATATATATATATATATATATATATATATATATATATACACATGTGTATACACACAGTCCCCAAAAGTCTTAGTGCAGTTTTAAGCCATTAAAGTTTTAATTATTATGTAATAATATAATTACATATTTAATTTTTTTAAACTTTAATAGTTCAAAACTTCATTAGAATTTCAGAGACAGGTAATATTTAACCTCTTGAATTAGGTACCGTGTGTGTGTGTGTGTATGTGTGTATGTATTATTATTATTATTATTATTATTCCCATTGTATAGATAAAGAAAAAGAAACTCAGAGAGGTAAGATGATTTGGTCAAAGTCACACAATTATTAAGAGTCAGTTCTAGCATATGAAGTTATTTTTTTTTACTCCAAATCATATGAAGTTAGGTCTTTTTGACTCTAGAGTTATCTCCACTGGTCCATACTGACCCAATTATAAGATTAATGTGTTATAATTTTATTATTTTTTCAGCCTTCCTTTTTTCAATGAAGTTAATTTAGAAATGATAATAGGAAAAGTCAGTATCCTGCTGTCATTCTCCTATATTCGATGTTCTGTGGATTGAGTACAGGTAGATAAAATAACTTGGACTTTTTGGTAGCTAAATAAAAGTATTTAGATATAATCTCATCTCCTGCAGGCCCACTAAAAGTATCCTCTGTATAAGTTCAATGGCAGATAGGACAACAGGACTGAGAAGCACCTCATCCTGTTCCTACATGATTTTGAGTCCTCTGCTAGGTCTCTACCTTTTGAAAGTTTTTCATTTCATGTAGCTTAGAGACTAAGTACTTGGTATGCCAACATCTGTTAAAAATGATGTTCTTAAATTCGTCATTCCTCATTGATGTTTTCAACGCTTCACAAGACTGATCCCAACCTACCCTTCCAGCCTTATTATATGTTTATCCCTTGACAACACACTGTATTTCAGCAAAACTGACTTCTAAACTCTACATACATTCTGTCTCCCATCTTTCATGTCTTTGCCCTGGCTGTTCCTCCATGCCTGGAATATACTCTCTGCTCACTTTCATTCATAGAATCCCTGGACTCTATTGGTGCTGTAGCACCAATCAGTCAATAAGCATTTATTAAGTGCTTCCTATGAACCAGACACTGCACTAAGGGCTGAGGATACAAAGAAAGGCAAAAAAAAAACCAAAACCCTACTCATAGCTTCAGGAAACTCATATTCTAATGGGAAAGACAATATGCGAATAACTATGTTCATACAAGATTTGTGCATAGTAGATGGAAGGTAATAATCTCAGAGGCAAAGTACTTAGACAACAGGAGAAAAGGGGAAGATGAAGAATTACCAGAAAAGGCTTCCTGCTAAAATGTGAATTTGTGCTGAATCTTGATGGAAGTCAGAGAAGCTAAGAAGCAGTGGGGAGGGGTGATACTAGAGTACTTAGACATAAGAGAAAGCCAGTGTAAAGACAAGCAGTTAAATGACTGAGTGTCTTAGGGAAGGATAATTAGATCAGGATTCCAGGATCACAGGGTATAGGGTGCTTGGAGGGTGTGTCTGTCTGTCTGTCTGTCTGTCTGTCTGTGTCTGTGTCTGTGTCTGTGTCCGTGTTTGTGTCCATGTCTATGTCTGTGTCTCTGTGTGTGTCTAAGTATATGAAGATTGGAAAAGCAGCACCATTTTCTACATGAAGTCTTCCCAAATTCCCCCAATTGCTAGTGCCCTCCTTACCTAACTTATATTAAATTGCTTTATATTTACTTTTTATTTATTCTCTGTATATTTATTCTCCATATACTTAGAGACAGACAGATAGCGAGACAGAGAGAGGGATGGAGAGACAGAAAGAGAGAGGGGGAGAAAGAGAGAGTGGAGAGAGGGGAGGTGGGCAATATTCCTTAGTGGTTAGAGGGCTCGCCTCTTGTCAGAATGGTCTAGGTTTAAGTCCCACCTTTGACATATAATGACCATATAATCCTGGGCAACTCACTTAACCCCTCAGTGATTTAGGGAGCTCTCTAAGAATATAAGTTGTCAACCTGAATTGTTAGAGAGAATTTTCTACTCTGGGAGTTCTATATGTAATGAAATCAAAAGTCTAGCCCTTATCCCTATTGCTAGAAGTATTAAGAAACCTCTAGAGTTCATTGAATAAGGAAGTAACATGGTAAGATCTGTGCTTTAGGGATATCACTCAGACAACCATGTTAAAAATTTATTCAAGAAAAGAAAGACACTGATCTTGGGTTAATATCAAGTCATTTATATCCTGGTAGACATCCTAACTTTCTAACAGGATACTCACTTCTGCACTTCTCCAGTCTTTAATTCTTCCAGTGTCCCCATTTTACAAATGAGCAAACTGAGTAACAGAGGTTAAGTGACTTGCCCAGAGGACTTTCTGTCTTGACTCCTTTTGACTTCCCAAGGCAAGGCCCAGAAACTATGAGCACAATGAACATATTTACCATAAAGAAATTTTCTTTTCTATTCTACTATGTTATGAAAATGCTTGTTTTATTTCATAAGTTCAGAATAAAATAAATTTTAAAACAAGAAAACGATGATGATAGTGATGATGATGGTGGTGGTGGTGGTGGTAGTGGTGGTGGTAGTGAAAGGTGATATTTATATAAGGCTTTAAGGTATTAAAGACACTTTACATACATCATTAAACTTATCAAATTTTATGGTCTCAGTAAGTAGGTACTACAGATATTATTTATCTCTATTTTACAAATGAAGAATCAGAAATCCAGAGAATTTAAATAAGTTGCCCAAGATTACACAGCTAATAAGTATCAGAGAAGGAATTTGAACCCATATCTTCCTGACTCTAAATTTATTCCTACTTCTGCTAATAAATGAACTATAACTAAATTATTGAGTTATCTTGTTACCATAAAATACACTTGTAATCATGTGTCAGAATATAATCCCAACCTAGAAAGTGAAACGAACACTAGACTTAAAAATAACAAAACTGAGTTCAAGTCCTGTCAATTACTTGATTTGGGGCAAGTCATCTAACTTGGTTTTCTCTTAGGTAATGAGGGAGGGTGGGAATAAGCACTTATATATGGCATATACTATGTGTATACTAAGCACTTTTTGCAAATATTATCACATTTGATCCTTACAACAAGCCTGGGATAAATTTTGTTTTTAATCCTCATTTTACAGTTGAGGAAACTGGTAAACAGATATTAAGTGACTTGCCCAGAGTCACAGAGTTGTTCTGAAACTGGATTTAAACTCTGCCCTAAGAACAATCCCAGAACTCTATCAATTGCATCACCTAAACAATTTAACAAATAAAATTAAACTAAGGATAGATAAATGAATGAATGTCAGTAAAATCCTGAAAACTGTCATCATTATTCATAAATGAAGATGATCCTTTTAACACCCTATCAAAAGCGTGCATTTTAAGCTGTTAATCCAACAGTGAGAATAGCTTGACACTTCCTCTACATATGATCATAAGTAACATGAGAAGAATGAATGGGCACCATGCAGGTTTTTCTAGAATGTCAAAGCCAGGACCACAGCACCAAAGGATCAGTTTCTCCTCTCAGGCATTATATCAATCAACCAGTCAGCATCTATTGTGTGAACTGTGTGCTATCCCTGGGACACACACACACACGCACACACACACACACACACACACACACATACACACACACACATGACAAAATTCCCTGATCTTAAGATGCTTACATTCTAACAAGAGAGACAACAAGAATACATATAAGTACTGGCAGATTAGATGTAGATATAAATATCTAATTGTCAGCTGCAACTTAAGTTTTTTACAGAAGAAACTTGTAGCTGAGGGATAAAAAAAGCTTCATGTAGAAAATGGCAGTTGAGTCACAGTTTGAAGAAAGAGAGGGAGCATATAAGGTGGATATGAAGAGAAAGTGAATTCCAGACATGATAATTAAGAATGTGGAGGCACAGAAGTGGAAGGATGAGTATCATGGTGAGAAATAGAGAGGAGGCCAGTTTGGCTGGATCAAGCAGAGAGGGAGTAAGATGTAATGAGGCTAGAAGGATACACTGCTGCATAGCACAAAGGGCTTTAAAAGCTGAAGAGGGAACTATATATTTTATCATTGAAGTAATAGAAAAACCTTGGAGTTTATTGAGTAGGATAGTGGCATTTTCAGAACTGCACTTAGGGAAAATCACTTCAACAGTAGTTTGGAGGTTGGGCAGCAGGTAGAGACTTAAGGAAGGGAAAACAATTAGGCCTTGAGTTGAGTGGAGAGATAGTAAAGTACTTAAATTAGGGTAGTAGCTTTGTGAATAGAGAGAAAAAGCCCAATATGAGAGATGTTGTGGAAAGCTACTAAAAATTTCTGTTATCCAAGCCAATTTGCCCTTACCTATAATGTGCCTTCAGTAGCTGCCTGGCATCTAGGCAAGTGGATTTGGACTACATATTTGGACTCATTTTTAAAAGAAAATATTTTCACATAAATTATTTTTAAATGGATTTCTTTAAAAGGTAGCTACTTTTAGATAATAATAATAATGTGACAGATAAATCTGAGAAAAATCAATTCCTTTAAACAAAATTCTTTGGTTTTTTTCATCCCCAGGGAAACCTATCTACAAAAACAAGCTACTTCTTATAATACTTCAGTTTTTGTTGGCCTCAGTTTCCTCATCTGTAAAATAAGGGAAGGGGAATAGACTAATTGGCCCCTGATGTCCCTTCTAGCTCTCGAGGTATGGATCCTAAGCCCCAAAAATCTCAAAAAGTATTAAATACTAGGGGAAATAGATTGCATGCCTCACCCCCCATTTCAAAGCCAACTAGACTTTTGATCAGCCCTGAGAGACTGCAGCACAGCCCAGAGGGGAGAACATACCACTTGAAATGACTGTACTTCACAGAAAACATACCAGAGAAATATAATATTATTCTCTACCCTTCAGCTCAGTCCTTAAGAGACTTACTTTAGATGCTGTCACATTTGGGGACAGTTGTGATCACTAGTATAACACCTTGTAATCAAGGACCCAGTCCAAAACTGTATTTTTTAAAAATGCTGACAGTGGCTGAAATATCTTTTAGCCATTTGGAAAAAGCATTAGGGAACCATAGCAACCAGAAGGGAAAAGCACATGATTCATTCCTAGAAAGCCAATCGAGATTCTCTTACTCATTTGCAAGGAAATAAAATCTAGAATAATAACAAAAGCAAGCCAGCTCTTGACTTAAAGATGAATGGCCAGGTAAGGGTTAGTGTATTTGATATGAAATACCTTTCAGAAGTAAAATTCAACAAGGTTTCCAGGAACTCTGCTTGGCAATATTTCCTAATTAAAATATCTCTCCCCTCTGGAAGGCTATGCATTTCATTTGATTTTTTTTTTAATCAGAAATCAAATCAAATTTTGGTATAGCCCATGTGAGGATGTTGGAAGGCTAAAGGAGAGAACATAATTTCCAATTTTAAGCAAATATGGTATGACCCTTAAAAGGAAAATTCAAAATGCCTGGGAAATCAGGTTTAGATATGTAAAAAGCATTCATTTTCCAAATATGGTATGTCAAGGCACAAATGAAAGATTCCTTGGAACAGCCTCCCCTATTAAATAGCCACTTTTATTTATGATGGCTTAAGTGTTATAGTTTTTGTTTTGGTGTTTTTTTTCTCTGTACCTAGAATTTTCATGAGCATCAGATGGGCAATTTTTCTCCCCACTGAAACCTTTTATTCCCTCGCCCCCAAATCAGTTGAAGGACTGCAGATGGGATGGGGACTTTTTTTGAGTGAGTTGAGAGAAGCAAAAGGAACAAGAGGAAAGGAAGAACAGGGAAGCAAGAGAGCGGGGAGGGGCGGTGGGGGGGAGATGTCATTGGGTATGGCATGAAAAAAGAAGAGACAGAGAATTAATGGTAGAAATAGAAGAAGAAAGGAAAAAGAGAGGGGGAGAAAGCAACAGAGAAAAAGAGCCAAGAAGTAAGAAAAGATTCCTGTTTACTTAACTCCTGCTCCCTACACCTACAGCCCTAGTTCTAGCAAGGAAATTTCTGATCCCATTCTTATCCCTTAGATGACAAAATATGACTCTTGCCAACATATGTGCCCAAAGTACAAAGAGCATATAATTGCATCCCAGTTAGTCCCATGAGTCTCAACTAGGGTGCCATCTGAGCCTCATGAATGGTGCTATTGCCACCAGTTCTCCTTCTCCCATTCCAATAACAAAACCACCTGCCAAGTTTTTTTTTTCTTTGTGTCTGTCTCTATCTCTGTGTGTCTCTCTCTTCTCTCTCTTTCTCTGTCACCTTCCCTCTCTCCCTCTCCTCTTCTCTTCCCCATTCCCTCTCTCATATTTGTCTTTGTCTCTCTCTCTCTCTCTCTCTCACACACACACACACACACACACACACACACACACACAACTGTTGCTTGTGAATACCTTTCTTTAAAAAAAATCCTCTAAAGCAGCTACCACAAAAATTACTTATTCTCTCTCATTTCATCAATGAAGAACCTGAGGCTCAGAGTGATTGCTCATCTAAGGTCACTTGGGTAACAAGTATCATAGCCAGCAGTCACATCAGGCCTTCTGACCACAAGTGCAGTCAAAATTCTTGTCACAACAACCATGCCATCTCCCCAATTACTGCTCTACCATTTCCATTGAAAAACTGTAATTAAGCCCAAAGAACAAAACAAAGTTGCAGAGCTTTTACACAAACTGTTTGAATTATTTGCTATATTTTATTCTTTTAGTGTAAACACAACCATGATGGCACAATTTATAACTAATAGTAGAAATGAAAAATCGATATATTAAAACTTTGCTCATTAGATCTATAATATAATCTTCCACCACTACCCCTACCATCACTTATGAATGCTATGTTCTTAGGCAGGCTAATCAATTTCTCTGAGCTTCAGTTCATTGTCTGTAAATTGTGAATAATTATATCTTAACTCCCTGAAAGAAAGTGGCTAAATTCATGATCTTATAGGTCTTTCTAAATCTATGATTCTAGCATGGAGCCCATATCATAATAATGGAAATGATAGTAACTAGCATTTAGATTGCACTTTAAGGCTTGCAAAGCTCTGTGCACATATCGTCCTATTTGACAACAACCTTATAAGGTAAATATTATTATAAAGCCCATTTTGAAATGAAGAAATTGAGGCTGAAGAAGTTATGTGATTTGCCCAGTCACATAACTAATGAATTTATTTATTTAAAGTCTTTCTGACTTCAAGTTAAACACTCTTCTTTCTGCACCACCTGCCATAATAATGGCACTAACAGTAATAAAGTGTCACAAAGATGTTTCCACAATTTTCAGGTTTAGAAAAAAGTCCTGCTTATTTTGAATTCCTTTATTCATAGCAGATTGTTATAACTAGAGATAAAGGGTCAGAGAAGTTAAGTGATTTGCCCATGATCACCCTGCTACTAATGGTCTGAATGGCTATTTATATACCACTATTTCTGACTCTAGATCCTGTGGTCTTTCAACATTGGCACATTGCCTTTGCTACCTATGTGCTGTGTGCCAAGTTTAAATGATAGCCTAATAAACTAATTGTCTATATTACAAGACTAAGAATCTCAGAGCAAGAAGGGACACAAGAAGACATCTATCAGAATAACCTGTGTCTGAATAGGAATCCACTCTACAATATCTCAAATTCTCCTTGACCTACAACAATGAAGAGCCCATTACTTCCAAAGGCAGCATATTACCTTTTCAAACTGTTCCATTGATTAGGAATACTTTACTTAGTATGTTAGTTTCCATTCTCCATTATTGTTTCATTTTCATTATTAAGCATCTCATAAGATTTCTGTCACTGTTTATTTTTTTTTTAATCAAAATCCCCTGGGAATACATTTAGCCTGCTTTCTTTCTTCCTCCTTTCCGTTCTCTTGAACCCATATTTTATGACGACAAAGCTAGTACTTTTTCACTATACCTTATAGGTAGGTGACTATATGTTAGAGGGTCATTATGATGAAAAAGTTCTCTGCAGCTTAGAGGCTTAGAAAGCTTCCTAGAGCACTATGGGTTAGATGATTTGCTTGAGGTCCCACACCCTTTATTTGTCAGAGGTTTGACTTGAGCCCAGGACTTCCTGCTTCTAAGGCTAGCTCTTAAAACACTACACCAGAAGTGTCAAACATAAGGCTTGTGGGCTTTATGGTGCATTGCAGCCCACAACACTCCCAAGTGTGGCCAAACTAGATTAAAATGTAAGGAAAATTTTAACAAAATAAATAAAAAATAGAATAGATCATAAATAATATTAATGTGTAGTTTTCTACATCAATGTGCCCCTACAGGAATCTTTGTGAAATGACACCCTAACTCCCCTCCTTCCCAGATCCATTTTATTTGAGTTTCATATAACTGAAAACATGATACTGCCTTCATCAACATTACAATCACATAGTACACCTCAAATTCCAGCATTCTCTTTCATAGTATTGTTCTGTTGATGCAAACTATGGGACCTTAGTGACTTAATGGGTATTAATATCCTAGGCAACTTTCCATGACTGTAGGTTACTGAGAAAGGGCCAACCTGCCTTGATAGAGGAAGTTTCCTCATCAGGGACTTCCCTGGGCCAGGTCCAGTCCCAATCATTATTTGATGTTAAATTGTTATATAACCAGAAGCATCTAAATTTTCTAACAGGGTTAGCAAATTTCAGGAATATAGGGCTGCTAGATAGAATATATGGCAACAAAGTTTAAGAAGACTGGGAATATGAGGCAGCATTCCTTTGGGCATCAAAAGTTAGAACTTCAGTGGAGGAAGAACTCAGACTGAAAATCTTTGCTTCTTCTATACTTAGGCAAATTGCATAATTTGGGCATAATTTGGAAAAGGGTGAAATGTTTGTCCAGAATACCCCACCCATAACTGTTTCCTTCTCTTCCCTGCTTTGGTATTATCACTTACAAAATGTAATTAGTAATATATATATACCTTCAGGTTCTATCCATGCTAATCAGCTGCATTGTGATTGCAATAAATGATCCTTTTTTTTTTCTGCTAATTGAGCCACAGTGTACTAGTTCACCTGGAAGCCTGACAGCACTGAGATGGTTCTATGATGAATCGTTCCTCAAATTTGTGCTTATGAATTGAATTTTTAAGTGAGGGAGAGCTGTGCAAAATCATCAGCCTCACTTGCTCCTCTGGAGCCATCTGGGTCAAGGGACCAGATAGGGATCAGGATAAGCAGAGATGGCCCAGGATACAGTGGGGGACCTGGGCCTTTTCTTCCTTTTTTTTTTTTTTGAGGGTGAAAGGCAGGGCATTTGGGCTTAAGTGACTTGCCCAAGGTCAGAGGGCTAGTAAGTGTTAAGTATCTGAGGTCAAATTTGAACTCAGGTCCTCCTGACTCCAGGTGCTCTATATTCACTGGGCCACCTAGCTGCCCCAACCCTGGCCTTTTCAAACTAAAATCTTTAACTGCACTCAGTTTGGCTGAGGCAATGCCTCTTCACTGTTTAAGGTTTAATAAGAAATGAGGCAAAGAATGTCCTCTTTAAAAAAAAAATAGTTCTGGGAAGAGAAGATCCTCAGGATTTCTGGCCAAAACAAAAACAATTGTTATTTTACATTCATTCTGAGCCAATCAGAGCCCTGAAGTCATAATCCTCTTCCCAAACAAAGGACAATCAGAAGCTGCATCATATGAATGAAATGGAGATAATTGAGGACTCAGAAAAACTGGGGCTTTGCCCTGGGGCACCAACATATCTATAGTACTATTTTTTAGATAACAGAAATAGTTCCTTCAACTGTTCTATATACATGTGTTATCATTTTGAGAAAGAATGTGTTTTTTTTATAATACATATCATCCCTCCATACAGAATATAATTCTGAGGAATGAAGAAGAGAAAAATCTGTAAATCCAATCCCCCAATGAGCTCGATAGAAATTTAAATTAATTTGATAAATAGTAATGAGATTGTTTTTGAAGCCAGATTTATTACTAGCACAAGTCTCTGAAGCTTAGCATGAGAAAATAACTTCAAAAGGGAATGAAGTAATAACCAGGGCAAATCCCCTGAGGCATTTGAGGGGGGAGGAGAAAGGAAGAGAGAAAAAGATGTGGAGGGCGGAGGGAAGAAGAGGAAAAAAGGGTGAGGGACAGAAGAAGAGAGGGAAAGGGAGAATGAGAGGGGAGAGAGAGGGAAGGAAAGAGGGAGAAAAAGGAGAAGGAAGAGAAGGAGGAAAGGGAGAGAGACAGAGAATTTTCTTGCTACAGATGCTATTAAGCCAGTCCAAAATTGCCTAGTTTGCTTCTCTCCCTCACTCAGATTTCTCTTTTATGTACTCTGATGCATCTGACAAATTCCTTTTAGATGCCGGTGGTAGTACAATGCTTCTTCCTCCATAAGCATAAATTCCCTAGAGTCATGTATGGCTGTTATTCTGTGTTAAGTAAATTCAGCTGCTAAGCCAAAGCACCACGATCCTCTAAAATAGACAATGCCATGCTCGTTATCCCACTTAGAGTGCTGTAGTTGTTTCATGTGTCTGAGAAAGTATCTCCCCTGCCAGGTATGATAGGGATTCAGAAATAAGTGCCAGGTTCAAATGCCCTGGAGGTACATACTGATGCCCTCCACTCTTAGCACTCTTAGCACCAGGGAAGCAGGAAGGCAATGTATGCCAAGCTGTCCTGCAGAATATCTCATTAACACAAAGGTCTGCAGGCAAATTGCACCAACTTCAGTCTGTCCTATATTTGTACAGTGTTTTCATTCCAGTGGTGCAATATGCACTGCAAAACCTCATTATGTTGGACTCATGAAATAAGCTTGTTTCTGTAGAAATTTCCACAATATGTCCCCTTCTTCCACCTCCTTGGTTCTAGTGAACCATGTAATTAGCTAACCCAGCTCCATTGAAATGACAGGTGGCAATATTTCTTTAATTAGTATCCTCTTCTCTGTGTTATTCAAGTAGCTGTCCATGTAATTATGAAGGCTTGATGAAAAGGAAAAATGGTGGGGGAAGGGGAACAGGACAGAAGAGAGGAGAATAGAAGAGAGGAGAGATTTATTGCAGAAGGCTGTAAGTCCGCAGTTCTCAACCTGTGGGTTATGTTCAATTTGTAACAATGAAAATACATCCTCCATATCAGATAGATTCATAACAGTAGCAAAATTACAGTTATGAAGTAGCAACGAAAATAATTTTATGTTTGGGGGTCACCACAACATGAGGAACTGTATTCAAGGGTCGTGGCACTAGGAAGGTTGAAAACCACTGCTTGTAAGTGAAGAGAACATATTACCATCTTGACATTCTAATGGAAACCTAAAAAGGAGAATCTGAAAAGTTGATGAAAGAGGTGGATTTTTTCTATAGGGCTCAAGATGGAATTTACAGGGCAAAAGCCTTTCCACTTTAATTTTTTATCTCTCAGTTCAACTACAAACTAATCCTAGGCCTCAGGGTAAAAAACGGTGGACTACACTTGTGTCCACTTTCTGAAGTTAGGACCATGCAAACTGAAAAGCAGAGATATCAGAGCCTGATTCATTAGTGAAAGTCACATGGCACTCAGCCTATGACATATCACCCCAAAGACCCATTGAGAACCAGTGACTTTTTTATATCTCTCTTTTGCCAAAAGTTAATTTGTTATGTTGCCAAGTCTTTCTGAGATGAAAATTCAGTGGTGTGCAGACTGCTCATTGCTGGAGGGAAAAAACAAAGACTTGAAATAAGAAGTGTTAATGGAGACTTCGGTAGTGAGGAAGGATAATTTTTCAACTGTGCTGTAAATTTAGAATTTTCCGGAGAAGCTCAAGACTATTAAAGTAAAGAGCAGATGGAAACATTACACAAAAAATCCCCAACCTTGTAGCATCTTCCAGTTCTCATTTTCTGATTTTATAATCATCCACATGAAGGCTTTCCTGATTATCTAACTGCTAGCCCCCACTCCCAAACTACTTTATTTTTAGCTACTTTGCATACATATATATGCATTTATTAACTGATTAACCATATATATGTGGTATATGTTTTTATATATACTTGATTTCTCTCCCCATTAGGTTGTAAACCCACATTGAGTAGTGATTGTCTCATTCCTTGTACTTGTATCCTCTGCTCCTAAAATAGTGCCTGGCAAAAATTAGGATCTTAATAAATACTTGTTGACTGACTGGTTGACCAATTGCTGTGAAAAAGATTGAAAATGTGAGGGTTGTTGTTGTTGAATCCTGCCTTCACAAGTTTAAAAAAAAGGAGGGGTATACTGGAAATTTGTAGACATATACCAACAAGTACCTCTTAAGTATGACCATGTGTTTAAAAATGTCTTCTGTTAGCAGGATTTTACTGAGCCATGAGAATGACAAAACAGCAGATCAGAGACAAAATGCCAGTAATCAGGTAGCCATTTAATTAATTAGTTTCATTATGAGGAACATATTTACGAATCAGAATTCTCCTGATCAGAATTTTACCTTGTTGAAGTTAAGACAGAAATTATATACACAAATCACAATGGAAAGGGAGGGAGGAAGGTAGATCACAAACAATTGTTCTTAGGGCCAGAGTGGTTTCCCAAGACCAAGTCACAAATCTCACAATCACTAAGGTATAGGTGTCCTGAAGTTCTATGGAAACAACATTGTTCAGGTCTTTAGGTGTTGTTACTTGGTGGGTTACAGTACTGTAATGGGAACAGGTTCTACAGTCTTTGATTTGCTTCACTTAAGGTGCAGAGACCTAAGGATGCCAGTGATTGTGAGCATTGTCAAAGTTTTGATTGATCATATCAAGCTGCATTATAAGTCTGAGTGAAGCTAGAAAAGGCAATTCTAAAAATCTAATCCATTAATATATTCATCAAACCTATCATATCAATTATGAAAATCATAATTCTCATGTGGTTTAAGGTTGCTTAGAACTCCAATGATGTGGTGGTTAAGGGTTCCTGGGAACCCCAAAATGTCAGGGCACAGGGCAGCATCTGCCTTGAATGAATTCATGCACTCAAACCTTCTTCTAGTCAAGTGAAGGCTTATTGTAGCACCAACAGGAGTGAGGTAGATTCTTAGTGAATATGCAACTTAATGGGGATAAAACTGAGACTTATATACAAAAAAGGGACAGTGAAAAGATCTGACTGGAATTAAGGAGTTGTAAGTAGCCTGGGGTGGGGCAAGAGCAACTTTGGAAGAACTGTCAAGTATTTAGGTGGCCTAGGGTGAGCTAGATGCCTTAGGCAAGATGCCAATGATCTGGACTGCTGAAATGTATGGGAAAATTCAGGGACTGGTTTATTTTCAAAGACATGGTCCAATTCCATACTTGAAATCTACATGTGATAGTGAGTACTGAACCTAAATCTGGAGACCTAAATTCTATTCCCACTTACTATACATGTCATACTTTCCTGCTCAAGCAAGTCATTAACTTCCTTTTCCAATATGTAAAATGAAATTGTCGAACTGTTCTCTAAAATCACTTCCAATTCTAAATCTTGTGACTGAACTGGTTTAAATAACATCTCTGAGATTGACAGGGAGTTTGACAAATTATTTAACCATAAAATAATTATTAAATAACTAATTTATAATAATATAATAACACCAAATAATTGTTAACTGATTGACTAATTAAACTCTCTGAGATTCCTGTGTAGAATGGATATAACTAACTTACTAACCTAATAAAAGTTGTGAAGATCGAATGAAATTATTTCTGTGAAGTGTTTTGTAACTTCTAAAAAGGCTAACTATTGATTTGTTCTATTGTTTTTAATTCTAAGATCACTCGTGGTGTTAAGAGCTTAAAAGAAAAAAATCATTTTTCTAGATTTCTGTTTTCTGAAGAAAACTTTCTTTTATCTAACATTTTACCAACTATTAGCAAAGCAGTGTAGCAAACTGGATGGAGAAAACCAGTTCACTACCAGGAGATTTAGGTTAAAGCCCTGCCTCTGACATATACTCACTGTGTAATCCTGGTGAAATCACATCCCATCTCCAATGCCCACAGGCACTTCTCTAAAACTGTAAATTGCAAAGCAGGTGCTAACTTGCATTGATGGAAAGAGTTTCCTTTCCAGAAGCTCTTAACTAAAAAAAAAAAAAAGCAAAAGTCTAGTTAAAAACAAACAAAATTTGGGGTGGCTATGTGGCACAGTGAATAAAGTACCAGTGCTGGAGTCAGGAGGACCGGAGTTAAAATCCAGCCTCAGACATTTAACACTTACTAGCTGTGTGACCTTGGGCAAGTCACTTAACACCAACTGCCCTGCCTTCCTGCCTCCAAAAAAAAAAAAAAAGCAAAAACAAACAAAATTCTCCATTAACCAGCAGTCCAAATTTTGTTTTTAATTATTAAAATACAGCACATAACTGAATGATCTAATAGTAATATTCTAAATGTCACACACATTTATGGAAAGAAATTTATCCAAAGAACATAGGCCTGTGATCTATCAAAATGCCATCTCCCACCTGTTGATTTTCCAAAACGGGAGCTTAGTATGTTTCAGTCAATAGTTAAAAAAAAAAAAAATTAGGACCTTGAGTATTCTTATGTTCCCTCCTTTCATCCTGAAGGCTGGATTTATTTCCCCAAAATCTTAGAATCAAGCACCAGAGATGTTCTTTTGGTTTAGAAGAGGCATTCCAAAACTGATGGTTCTTATTTGTGTATTAGAAAAGTCTCTGCTAGAAGACTCCTAAGTCGTCCTAGAAATGACAGAAAAGGCAGTTTAAAAGCACCTTAGAGAATACCTAGCCAAATGTACTCATTTAACAGATATAGACATATTCATAAGAATACCGAGGCTTAAATCTAGCAAGAATGATGTGTTCAAGGTCACTTAAGTCACTTAGCTTCATTTTAATTTAGATTTGAGTTTTCCTATTAAATTTGATTCAAATTATTTGAAAATTGATAGCCTATCTTTAATAACTTGGTGTCAACTAGAATTGAACAAAATGTTCTCTCAACTATGCTAGATAATTGAATATTTATTATGATGATATGATTTCAATTTAATAAATATTTAAAAAGTCACAACTTTGTTCAAAGCAGTGTGCTAACCTCTGGCATTATAAAAGCAAAATGATTATACTTCGTGCTCTAAAGGAGTCTCCATTCTACAAGGAGATAAAATACGACCATAGATAAATGAAGGGTTTGGAGTGAAAAGAGCAAAGGAAATTCTGGGAATATTTGTGGAGATAGAGGTCAGTAAATAACAGGTGAGCAGATCAAGAAAGTAGGACCACAGGGTCAGAGCTACAGGGAGTTTTTGAAAGCATTTTACCCAGCCCCCTCATCTTAAGGAGTCTGAGGCACTAAGAGGAAAAATAATTTGCCCAGTCATACGGAGAAAAAATAGAAGAACTGAGATTTGAACTTAGGTGCTCTGACTACAAATACAATCCTTGTTTTATGGTGTCACACTAGTTGCCTAAGTAATGTAGTACCTGAATTGAAGATAAAACTTCTGAAAGGTAGAGATGATGGCATGTAAATATGAGGAAGGTAAATCACACATCCAATTTGGCCAAAACATGGAAGGCGTAAAGATTAATTACTTGGTTTTTTTTTTTTTCTTTTTGAAATATCCATCTTTCCTGTCTCAGTCTGTGTAAAGACTATTGACCCAGAGTTCAGGTCATACTCTCTCATGGAAGGTACCTAGCTCCAGATTAAAGCAGAAAAGATTCATGTACTGGAAGAGGCTGGGCCCACTGAGAATGCATTTAGGCTTTTCTCACAAAGTGTGGTTCATTATGCACCTGCCTAAGGGCCTCAATGAATCTAAAGGCAGCTAGGTGAAACAGTATGTGGAAAATAGAAGAACTAAGATTTGAATTTAGGTTCTCTGCCAGGCCTAGAATCAGGAAGACTCTTCCCAAGTTCAAATATGGTCTCCATCACTAGCTCCAGATTAGCTCAATGACTCTGAGCAAGTCACTTAGCCCTATTTACCTCAGTTTCCTCATCTGTAAAATAAACTGGAAAAGAAAATGGCCAACCACTCCGGTGTCTTTGCCAAGACAACCCCAAATGGGATCACAAAGAATCAGACACTACTGAACAACAACAACAAAGTGCTTCAGGGGAAAATCTCTTAAAATTTTGGTTTGGCTCACAACTAGGGACTCCCCAAAAGGAATTAACTAGGTCCCTTCTAGAAAAGTACTTAATGTGCAAAGTAGATCCAGTATAAGACTACTTTGTATTTCTTCCACCACAAAGGAAATGCTTAAAATACCTAAAAATCATAAGAGCACTTTTACAAAGATATAAAACATGAAATAGTAACTCATAATTCCTACATATTCTGCAGGAGGTTGATACTAAAAACATGAAAAGCAGCGAGAGGCACTAAGCACAAGGGATAAAGCACTGGTCCTTGAATCAGGAAGGCCTGAGCCTAAATCTAGCATCAAAAACTTTCTAGGTCTGTGACCTTGGTCAGGTAACTTGATCTCTTTGTATAATAGCGCCTACCTTCCAGAGTTGTTGTGAGTATCAAGTGAGATAAAATTTGTAAAGCACTTAGCACACTGCCTGGTACATAGGAAGTGACAGAAAGATAGACATAAATAGAGATAGACATAAACTTAGACATAGATATGCTTGATATTATTGTAAAACATCTTGTGAGACTACTGAACAGGTATTTTACTTTCACTTGGAAATTGCATGGTCTAAGCAAGGTCTATGATTCCTAATCAGCCTTTTATATGTGGCTCATTCTATTAGGAGCCATATTCTTCTCTGAGAAGTTGTTGTTACAGGGAACACCTACCAAGTAACCAAGGAAGTGCCAAACCAGGCTCAAAAAGTCCATCTCTTAGGATTGCCTGTGTTTAAGGAAATACAAAGCAAAAAAAGGCCAGCAGAGCCTTATTGACACCAGAAAGCACAGGCTCCCATTGTGATATGAAAACCATAGTCATATCTGCTAGGACAGGGGATATATCTCCTCTAGTACCTCATGGAAATCAGGTACAGACTCATAAAGTCCTGATGCACTTGACAGGTGGGAAGATTAAGAGCCATAGAATATTTTTTCCTTTTATTAACCTATTAAATACTTGAATCCTTGCCATCCTATCCTCCCTAACACACACATGCACACATACGCACATGCACATACACAGACACACACACACACACACACACACACACACAGGTACACACACACACACACACACACCCCACACACATTCACATGCACAGACACACACATACACATACACACACACACACATACACGCACACACACACACACACAGATACAGGCCTACCTTTATAAGGCTGAGACCAAAAAGGAGATTGTTTCACCCCAAAGGACAGGTTCACAGGGATTTAAGTGAAGAGGTAGTTGCATCACCCCAATGTACAAGTCCTTCAGCAATGAGCCAGAGCTAATATTTCTGGGTGCAGATCAGGAGGGCTCCCATGATTACCTCCTTTACATATGTGCAAATATTTATTTCCATATTTTCATCCAGACCTTTTATGCTCAAGATGTGTCAAACTATTATACCTAAGATTCCATGTGTGCTGCTTCTAAAGTTGGTGTTTTTTTTTTCTTTTAAAAAGAAAATACAATTTCTCTTCTAGGGAAGGCTTCCTAGCTATATTTAAGGCTTGTCTATGTTAGATTATAATGAGCATTTTTTGGTGTTTTTAAGAAAAGAGGTATTGACTCCTTTAAAAATTAAAGGTTATTTTGGGAGAAGTGGGAATCAAGCTAATTATACTATTCATGTCCTGTCCTCCATATCTCTTTTCACCTGTTGAATTCTTAAGCATCTTTTAAAACTAACTTCAAATGCTACGTGTCCCAGAAAGCCTTCCCTGACCCTCTCAGTTGGTAATGACTTTTTTCCCATCAGCATTTACATAGCATATTGTTTACTCCTCTCTAATTTACTTAATATGTATTACTTTATATTATCATCGTTTTTCTTTCATATACATGGCATTTCTTCCTAGTAAGTAAGTATAAGGTCTTATAAGTAAGTACAAGTAAGTATAGGGTCTTACCTGAGCACTGTGTCTATTTCAGGGCCCAGTACAGAGCTCTGAACCTTTTAGGTATTTGTTAATAATTTTTGTTGCGTAGAGAATAATATTTTTTATTATCATTGATCAAGAGGAAGGGCAATGAGAACTTACCCAGCTTTGTCTTCAGTTTTTCATTTCTCTTTGAAAGGTGGAGATCTTTCTAATTGGGAAAAAGTCACATGACAGATGTCTCTTTTCTACCTTAAACTAAGTATCACAGAGCACAAAGTCAATTCCTTCCTCAAACAAAGAAACAGAGAGGGACTAGGGACTTGATGAAATCTGAAATAGCAAAGTTAGAAAGTTTGGGCCATCAAGAGTTAAAGGCTGGAATAGAAGGAGAACTTTAGCTTTAAGAACTGGGCAACTATAGGCAAAAGCAAAAATACAGAAAAGAAAGTCTGTGTCACAATATGCCTGTCTCATCCCCGGTTTTAAAAAACAAAAGCAAAAAACCCTCAAGTTCCCTAATCATACTGGCAGAACTCGGAAAAAATATAAGTATGCACATTGAACTTCAGTTTTCCCATTTACTCTTCTGATCTAGTCATTCCCTGATGTCTCGGTTCTTCTATGGCAGTTTAAAATAGGCACACGAAGAATTGAGATCATTCTGTTATCACAAAAGTGAGAAGAAGCCACAGAAGGGGTTATTTCCAAATAAAATTAGCATCAGTCACAATATTAGTCAGCTTGTTTCATCTTAAGACATCAGTCTTTCTCAGTACTTCCCCCTCCTGTCCCTATATTATTAATGGAGATTCTCTCAACCATCAACAGAGATCCTGGTTTCCTACTTTTTGGCCCCAGCTTCAGACATTTTTATTTCCTACATTTTTAGTCTATCATCTGGTTCTGTAGCTCTAATTTTCTAAGTTGTTTGTTCCAGCTCTATCAGTTCTATAAAGCCTCTTTTGTGTTAACAGAGAAAGAGACTTATGGTTAAATCTAGGAAAAACTGTTCTCGTGGGATCCCTTTTATCTTCTCCCTAAAGTGTTGATTTTTTTTTTTACAACAAACACTGACTCAGAACATTAAAAAAAATCAGAGTATCTTTATATCTGGAGACAAAATCTCTTACAAAAGTGTAGAAAGCAAATAAACAGGAAAGCAAGAAACTCAATGTTGGTTTGCCAGTCAGCAATGAGGAAGTAGACATGGGAGAGTCAGTAGAAAATAGATCCATTTCCCAGGCCTCACAGCATACCAAGGAAGATATATTTAGGCAAACAGCAAATTCTGTGGAGTTGGATTACTCTTTAAATAGGTCAGTGAGAACTGATGTCAAACTCAAATACAAACATCCTTGTCGGTCACTTATTGACCTAGAAAACTACAAATTTCCATCATCTATGTTGTATTTTATTAAATATTTCTCAATTGTAATTTAATCTGGTTCAGACTTACTCCAGAAATTTTGCAAATCCCTTCAGACTCTCCTGTTAAGAACTGGACATCTCTGCTTTCTGGTAGCGGCACCCTTTGCTTGCAATTGACTCATCACTAGGGTATACATACCTCACAATCTTCTCTCAGTTCAAAAGTTCCTGAGTTTCCTTATGCTATATAGCTCCGGAATGCCAAGGTCCTTTCATTGCCTCATTCCAGCTGGGAAAAAGCATGCTTCCTATCAGTTTCACTGCTGATAGGGGGCAACATTTGCTTGAAATCTCATTTCTAAAATCTCTTATAGATAATGGCATTATTACTTGGTTCAACTCAAAAGCCTGAATCTTGACATCTTTTATTTTTTTAAGCAACAAATTGCATTTAGACTTTCTATGTACTTCCATTATCTTCCAATACATATTAAAATTTCTTCAGAGAATGTAGTCATTCAAAAACACAAAAAAACTTTTGTCCCATGTATAGAAAGAGTCCACTCTAAGTTTATGTTATCTAGCCTCAACTAGGACCTCAATGCAACTAGGCAAATACGCTATTCCTTCTTAATTGATTCACTGATTCATTGTCCATAACTCCTGTTGCAAACTTTATATCTCCTCCAGCTTCCCATGAAACCCTCTCCCCTCACGCCATGTCTTATACTTCATGAAAAAATTAGGATCATTCACCAAGAGTTCTCTCTTCTCATTTCACTTTACCTAAACATATCCCACCACCATCTCCTCCTTCCCTTGGATTGCAAATGAAAAGGCGGCCCTTTTCTTTGCCAAAGCAAACTCCTCTACAGGTGTTCTTGATCCTATCAGCTCCCAACTTATCTAGCAAATTGCCCCACTATGATTCCTACTTTCTTATCTTCATTTTTTATCTTTCTCCTGGCTCTATCCCAGTCTACTAATAAGTCCACATTGCCTCCATCCTTAAAAATTCACTTAATGCAACCATCCCCATTAATTACCATCCTATAGTCCTCCTTAATGGCTAATCTCCTGTCTTCTGAATTATCTGTACTGTAATTTCCAACCTCATTAATCACCTGAAACTTTCCATAGTAACCATTGATTTCTTAATTGCCAACTCTAATGACTTTTTCTCAGTCTTGATCTTTCTTGACATTGTTCACTTCGTCCTAGAGACTTTTTCCGTTCTAAAGTTTTATGACATTAACATTACTGTCTCCTGGTTCTCCACCAGTCACTCCTTCTGTGCTTGTCTACTCAGTGAGAGTTGGACACCCTATTCTTGCCTTAAATGCATTTAGTAAAGGAAAATAATATCTATTGAACAAAACATTCCACAATTGAACAGTTATGTTTACTGCATTATTACTACCTCAAGTTCACCCAGAATCGTCACCTTTGTAATATATTATTCTCTCTAATTCAAGTTGTTCTCAACTAGCCTTCAGTAAGAGTGCAAAACAATTCTGCTTTATCTTCTGTATGACAACCTTTCAAATTCTAGTAACCTTATGTCCTGTCCCACCATTGTCTTCACAAGCACAGTTCCTATACCAGCACAGACTCTGTCTCAGGTGACTTGGAACTCTGGATGGATTTCTCTTGATTACCTGTAAGGATTTCCAAGACCATCAAAGAAGTTGGAATGGATAGATAGGGCTTCAAAGTTGGGAACATGGGAGCAGAAGAAGGTTTATGTGTGTGCTATTGGGGAACACAACACAAGGAGAGAGGCAAGAGAGTATTGGAGACATGAAGAAGACTTTCAGGTAGAGAGGGATAAGACCATGGCATCTAACAGTAGATATTGGGACAGTATGGGAAGTGTGGGAGAAAAAGGATGGAGCCCTCAGATAACCTCAGGGAGGAGGTGCTACCACTCAGGTTTCTGGGGTGAAGGAGCCAGATGAACTGAGGGCTAGTAAGGAAAAAGAAAGCAGGAAAAAGAGAGCTAGAATAAGAGGACTCTAGGACTGACATTGCAAATAAGAGGAGACAAGAGGGTTAGTGGATAAACTTGTGAAGTAAAGCCGTGACTTATTAGTATCTAGGAAAAGTGAGCTCTGGACAACAGAATCAGGAAGTTAAGAAGACAAGTAAGTTGGAGATTAGATTAAATGGTACCTTCTTTCTCTGAGATTTGAAGTATTTGAGAATAATACTGTGGAAGGTGAGTTAGTACTGATGAACAGAAGTTCATCAGATTTAGCAATCATTGGGAACTTTCCAGAATTCAAATATCTGGGTATACAGTGAAGAAATAGTGAAGGACATCGGGTGTTCTCTACTTTTCCTAGGAATTTGGCAATGAAAGAAGAACAATATAAAATGATAGCCTGAGGTACTAACAGGATTTGGGGATGAAGTTTTTTTTTTTTCTTTGTGTTATTTTGTTTTGTTTTGTTTTTTTGAGAATAGAGCATAATGCTGGATGTTTTCAAGAATTGCAGAATAGCACTGTAATCCATGTGGGGACAGGGTTCTGTTTATTGATGTCAAATTATAAGACATCAAATCAATGCAGTAAGAATTGGAAAAGAGTCACAAGTCAACATCTAGGAAGGTGAAGTCTGGAGTGCTAGGAGTACCTTCATATCCTTACTGAAAATCCAATGGGACTGCACATCTGGGAAAGTTGGAATATCAAGAAAAAAAATAAAGCATCTAAGCAGTGGCTTTTTGACCATTTGGTCAGAGACTCCTGACATTTGGCAAGTAGTATGACTAAATTTTCTCTAAGAACATATTCCGCCTTAAATATCCTATGACTTTTCAAATATTAGTATCATTTTGTTAGTTAAGAGATATCAACCAATCCTCATCATATCCTGTACTAGAATCCTTTATGTCTGTGGCACAGTGTAGAAATTCTGCTGGGAATTTGGAGAGATTTCCACTAACTTTTAATAAATCAATCTGCTTTTATAATTAAAAAAAAAGAAATGGAAGCTAAAGTTAGTATCTAAATAAGTTAATGAAAATCATTTAATATTTGAATTACACTCTAAATTAGATATTGCAAAATAGATTTTTTAAGCCTCCTTGGACAAAAATAAAATAGCTCACCTTATCTCCTGCCAATTAGAACACAACCTCTGCATGCTTTTTAATTAAGTACTTACTTTAATAGAGAGGTGACTGTATGAGGGAAAACACTGATTTCAGCTGTTTTATTACCATTAAGAATCAATCTGCCAGTGGAATGAACAAGAACAATGATGTAGGGGTGGGATGAGAACAGAGGAAAGATGACAGAGATGCCCTCCTTTTAATTTGTCTGCTCACAAATGTACGTCAAGATAAATGGTACGTTTGTTTTTCGCAGATAGAGGAAGCACAGCCAATGGTCAAAGCATTTGTAATCCTAGTCCTGAGATGGTCCCTTCACTTTGCAGTGTCTCTTGAAGTTGTTAACTGCCTTATCCTTTCTCTGTAAAATGAAGATATAGCCTAGTTTTCTAATTAGATTGAGATTAAGATTAAGATCAACCCAACAGATGTTATGATATCTGAGAGGGTACATACTCACAAGCAGGGAAAGCCTTTATCCCCCATCTACCATCTTAGTAAGTATGGAGTTGCACTGACCAAGAAAGACCTGTTTCCAAAATTCTTTATACTGATGGCTTTAAAATGTCTTTTTTTTTTTTCACTTGTAACCTATGTAAGATTTTTTAAAAATTAATAGAGAAGTGTGGGGCAAGGACAGAATTTTAAGATTGTAAATCTAGGAGTGGCTAGATGGTGCAGTGAATACAGCACTGGCCCTGGAGTCAGGATGACCTGAGTTCAGATCTGCCCTCAGACACTTAACACAAAACTAGCCATGTGACCTTGGGCAAGTCACTTAACCTCAATTGCCCTCCAAAAAGAAAAAAAAAAGATTGTAAATCTGTGATTTCATTGGTCGGAGGAAGACCTAGTGTATATTCCTTCCACTGATGCTAACTAGAAACTTCTCAGGTGACTTATATTCTTAGAGAATCACCACTGAGAGGCTATAAGTGACTTGCCCAGAATCACACAGCCAATGTGCATCTGAGGCAAAATTTGAACCCAATCTTCTTGAACTGCCTCTATCCAGTACATCAATGGTAGTAAACTCAAAAGGAATTGGGAGCCACTAATCCATACATAAAGATCCCTGCAGGTTGCATATTGGCTTAGTTTTAAAATGTAATATTATCTTTAATTTTTTCATATTTATTGTGCTACATATTTCCTAATTACCTTTTCATCTGGATTAGACATCAATCCTAAGGGTTATGGAGCTGCATTTTTGATACTTTTGTAGTACATCATCCTGTTTCTTGATGTTTCTGCATATAGGTGCTAAAAAAAAAAAGGTAATTGCGTAAGCCTTTATCAATTATTCTGTTACCTTGTAAAAATTCTGTATCACATACTATTCCTTATGTCCTGCAATTCAATAAAGTCCAGACAGTCTGTGAAATGGCTTAAGAGCTATTCTCTATCAAGTTTTGACAAAAGCTTAGTTTATATGGGAATAGAATGCCCATTCAACTTGGTTTTTGGCAAAATTGTTGTCTGTTTTTCTATCTTCAGTGGATAGTAACTGCTGAGATTTATATGCATGATCTAATTTGCCATATTAGAAATAATGTTTTTTCTTCAACATGTCATATTGAATATATTTGGAGCCAAAAGTAGCATTTACCTCCTAATTATGTCTTTCATCTAGAAAGGGTAACAGATCTTACTGAAGTAAATATATATTGTCTATTTAATGGCATAATACATATAAAAGCACTTTGAAATGTGTTATTTATCCTCGATTGAAACTCAGTGGTGTGTAAACGTGTTCTCAGAATGCACTAGAGAAATAATAAGACACAGAGAATAGATATCCTCAGAAAGGCTTGGCTTCAGGTTCTGTCTCTGGACAGATTACTTCACCTCTTAATGTTCCAGTCAATTTTCTAGTTACAGAGCAATTGGTGATCTACATTAGTAGATAGAGTTTCCTCACCAGGGAATTACCTACACTGAGGAATTCATAGGACAAGACCTAAAGTTACATGTAAATGGCACATCATACCTATGCTGTCTATAAAAATGTATGTATGTGTGCATATAAATGTATGCATATATTTCTAATATTGGCCCATCAGAAAGTTCAGTGAGGATAAAATGTGTCCCAACAGCTACAGGGTCCATCAACATGCACATTCATCTTGAATTCTAGGAAAATGTCAAATAGAATGTCCACAAGTCTAGAGCCTTCTCTAGAGTAGAGTGACTTATTGAACAACATGAATCCAAGAACAAAACTTAAAACAGGGAGAAAGGTGCTTGCAGTCTCATTTTCAATTAATTCATCTTGCTTGGGAAATATACATTGCTTCTATCCATCTATAAAATGATGGAAAATAATATATTTAAAGCAACTTATATAGTTATTTCTCATGGAAAACAGAAGACTTAAAAGAAACATAAAGTACTATAAAAATGCTAAGATATTCAAGAACTTACTTAGTCTTTTGACCTTCAGGGGAGAGTCCTGTTTTCTCATGTTTTTTCTCTCAGAAAAGCAGATATCATTCTAATAGCTGAATGTGGGGATTGTTTATGAAGCAATACAAAAAAGTACAGCAGACCCTCAATTATGTTTCAATTATGAAAAGATGACCACATGCTTTTTGTGATTTCTTATAAACTACCAAGGACCTTCCAGGGAATTCTTCTCATATGCCTTAACTGATCTTATTCAAGATAGATTTTCCCCCTGTCCTAAAATGGTTTCCTTCTGTTTTAACCATTCTACTTGATAATGAACCTACCAATGGACAATGATAAATTTCTCCAATGTATGTTATTATACCATTGAATTAATTCTATTATGTATACTGAGACTAAAAAGCCCTATCATGTTGCAGGAAAATGAAATCATAGGTTCATTTTTCTGAATCTTCTAAGAATAACTAACATACAAATTTTAATTATACTGGAGCATTTCTTACACAATAGTGTAGCACTGATGAAACAAGAATTAGATGACCTGTATATAGCCACCCAGTGAGTTATTATCAAACCAGGATTATCCTATAGTTCCTGTTATATGTGTGCATATATGTGTACATGCTCATCAATCTAAAATGATTTTATGATGTCCAAAAGAAAAGAAGACCATTGGTACAGACTCAGACAGAATCTGAAATCTTTGCACCATATCAATTTTACATATACACCCAGAATAAAACTGAACAAATATGTATGTATCTTCTACTATGTGGCTAAGTACTATGCTGCGAACAAAGGGAGATGCAAAGATTAAATAAATAAGGCCCAACCTTGGTGTTCAAGGAGTTTATAATCCTTTAGAGGGGATTAGACATCCACAGATGATTACTTGGCTAGGTAGACTTCATTGAGTACATAGGAGGAATACAGATATGTAGAAGAGGTTTAAGGAAGATGTTTCAGTCAGTTGTAACTTGAGACACCTGGAAAACTTGTAGGGGCTTATGAAGAGGACTATTGAGTGATATAGGGCAACTAGGTGGTGCAGTGGATAGAGTGCCAGGCCTGGAGTCTTGAAGGCTCATCTTCCTGAATTCAAATCTGGCATCAGACACTTACTGTGTGACATTTACTAAGGTAAGTCACTTAACCCAGTGTGCCTTAGTTTCCTCATCTGTAAAATAAGTTGGAGAAGGAAATGACAAACTACTCTGGTATCTTTGCCAAGAAAACACCAAATGGGGTCAGATAGAGTCCAACATAACTGAAAAATTGAACAACAATTAAATTATATTAGTTACCAATGTTTGTAACATGAACTTAATATTAGCATGAGTATCTTAAGGTTTTATTGATATAGAGTATTCTATTCTCCTCAGTGGCTGTTGTTGAGTGCTTTCAGTCAGTCACGTTCAATTCTTCATGACCCCATTTGAGGTTTCTTAGCAAAGATACCGAGTGGTTTGTCCTTTCCTTCTCTAGCTCATTTTGCAGATGAGGAAACTGAGACAAACATGATTAAGTGTTTTTGTTTTTTTTTTCCAGCACTGTTAGCAAGTATCTGAGGCCAGATTTGAATTCAGGAAGATGAATCTTCCTGACTCCAGGCTCAGCACTCTATCCATTGCACCACCTAGCTGCCTGCATTTTCCCCAAAACAAAAGCAAGTATAAGGGGTAGAGGAATAAAAGCCAAAAACCGAATATTCAACAGAAAGACGTCTGTAGACTCTTTGGCTTCAAATATAGCTGTCCTCCAAGATTCTGTCCTAGGTTCATTCATCTTCTCTTGCCTCTCTCTCTTTCTCATCTCATATATTCAAATGACTTTAATTATTACCTCTGCGCAACTGATGCCCAAATCTTTCATTCTGGCACAGTTGTCTTACTGCTCCAGTTGTCTATTTCCAATTGCCTGGTGCATATCTCCATCCAAATGTTCTGTTGTTGCTCCATATGTTTAAAATAACTCCATATGTTTAAAACAAGATTCATCATCTTCCCCTTTAAATCTTCCCCTTCCCCAGTCTTTCCGTCTTTCCTAGCTCTGTTTTGGTATTGAAGACAGATAGTCAAGGATCTCACTTTTTTTTTTTTATTGTGCACCTTTATCCTTAAATTTTTTGAGCAAATATATCTATATTTACTTATTTGTAAATTATAAACACATATTACTCTACTAATAATTATAGGCATTTTAAAACTTACAAAAATAAACATTTTAAAAGCCAAGAAAAAGTGAAATAAAAAAGTGAGTCAATAGAGAATTTCAGTCATGTTCAATAGAGAATTTCAGTATAAATATAAATTTTTTAAAAGTTAAGTCCTAGAGTCAATAGAGAATCACTGAAATTTATTGAGTAAGGGAATGAAATGGTTACAAACTATGTTGTAGGAAAATCACTTTGGCAACTGTGTGGAGGATAGATTGGAGAGGGGAGAAACGTGAGATAAAGAGAAAATTAGAATACTTGCAATTCTGAGATGAGAGACTGAATTACAGTGGCAGACAATTAGATTAAACAAAAGTTTGCAAGACATGTTATGGAAGTGGCAACAGATTCAATATGTGTGCCAAACCTAGATAACTGAAAGGATGGAGCTGCACTTGACAGAAATAGGCAAGTGTATAAGAAGGATGAATTGGATAGGTGCAGATGTTGTAATGTGTGGATCACAAGCAGTGGTGTGGCAATAAACGTTTAACAGCTAGCTCTCTGAGAAAAAAAAAATGAACCTATAACACAATTTTAAGTTTAATCTGCATTACAAATATTTTCTCCATTACTTTCTTTTTTTTTTTTTTGGAGGGGGAAGGCCAGGCAATTGGGATTAAGTGACTTGCTCAAGGTCACACAACTAGTAAGTGTGTCAAGTGTCTGAGGCCATATTTGAACTCAGGTCCTCCTGACTCTGGGGTTGGTGCTCTATTCACTGCACCACCTAGCTGCCCCCATCAGTTTCTAAATTCTAGACAATCAACAAAACAATAAATCAAGCCCTATTTATAGCATTTTCCAATTTCTGAAGTGTAAATGCTCACACCAAAAATTTAATCATCAGTTCTCCAGCCAGTAGCGGCTAGTTCCAGAAGTCTTCAAAATCCAGGCCAGCTCATCTTTTCTATTCCCTATATTCCATCCTGTATTTGGGTGGAATACATACATACGTACATGCACACACACATACACACATGTGTATATACCTATATATGCGTATATGTGTATGTACACATATATGCTTACATATATACAAAGTGGTAGAGGGAGAGGGGGGTCTTACTGGTGACTGCCCTTGAATGCAGAGATCACTCTCAATCACCAGATGGTCTGGGGAGATTCAGTGCTTTGGTGGGAAAGGGGACAGTTCCTTACAAAGTTGTTGCTGTGGTTGCCTACATAGTGCTTAGGCAGAGATATTAGACTGCCCTATGGGACCCAAGCCTGGCACAGAAGGTGGGACATTGGGAACTTGCACAACATATGGAGGGAGTCTATGGAGTAGGGGAGTATTGGGGCCAGTATGTGATTATATTGGAAACAAACCCCCTTCAATAGCTATATGAGGAGGGTGGGATGTTACTCTTCTTCCCATGATCTAATTTGTTAATCACACAATATTTGTGGGCCAGTCCCCAATTTTGCCGAACACTGATTCAAGTCATTAGGCTCAGAACCTTCGAAATCTTCTCTCTCCTTCTAACTCTTACTTATAATCATTGTCAAGGTATGTCTGCAATATCTCTTGGAGCTTACCTTCCTCCTTATTTTCACAGTAATGACTATATTCAGGCCCTTAATTTCTCTTGTCTACTGCAAAACAAAGTGCTTACTGGCCTTCCTATTCCTTGTCTGTACGCTCCACACTGTTACTCCAGTTATTGTTCAAATGAAATGCAATGATGCTACCCACTCCTTTACTTTAAAAACTGCTACTGACTCCCCATTGCATATGAAGTAAAATAGAAACTCTTGATCCTGACATTCAAAACCCTCTACCTTCATGGTCTTCCTAAGTTGGATCACTTTCTATCACCTATTCTTTTCCAATCTCTATCTTCTTTCATGCTGTCTCCCATGTCTGAGTGAACTCTCCCTAACACAACAGGTGTCTGTGATAGCCCTTAATTCAATTCCACATTCATCCTCCCTCCCTTCCTTCAAGGCCTAAGATTCTCTTTTTTCCACCATGAAGTCTTCTCTGATCTTTCCCTCTCCTACCCTTATCCCACAACTTTGAGACAAATATTATCTTCTTCCTCAAATTTCTTACCCTTAGGCTTACCTGTCCATCCAATTTGTTTTCATCTCACTCTTTTGTATTATAATTTATTTGTATCCCTGTCCCTGTCCCCACAGGATCTGAGGATTTAATAGGCTCTGGAGATGTAATAGAATCACAAAAATAAAGTCAAAGAGACCTTAAAAGTCATCTTGTCCAATTACTTAATTTTAAAAGTGATGAAACCAAGACACAGAAAGGTTAAGATAATTTGGTTGTGAGTTGGAAAACTAGGATTGACATTTAGATTCTGACTCCATATTCAGTATTTTTCATTAATGTAAATATATATGTTGGGGGATGTGTATATTTTATGTATGTCATATTTCTATACGAATATAGATATATTGAAGTGTATTTATATATGTATAATATATTCGTCTAAACATGAGTATATATACTTGCATGCATATATATTTAAGTATGTATACACAAGGAAATATGAATTGTATATAACATATATTTCGAGAGAAATAGAAAGATGGGGAAAAAGACAGAGAGAGATGGGGGGTAAGGGGAAATTAAGTGACACAGTGTAAAGAGTTCTGAACTTGGAGTCAGGAAGTTTGAAGCCTGCTTCAAACAAGTATAAGTTGTGTGATCCTGGACAGGTCACTTAATTTCTCTCATTTTCCATTTCCTCATCTGTAAAATGGGGATAACAATAACCCCTACACAATAACCCCTACTTCACAGGGTTTTTGTGAGGATCAAATGAGAAATCATATGTAAAGCCCTTTGCAGACCTTATAGTATATAAATGCTAGCTATATCTTGCAACCTCTCACACAGCTTGATAGAACATCAATCATTTCTTTCTTTGTATTCCCAAAGCCTAAATGTTTATTGAATTTAGATGAAGAAAAAGAAAAAACACACTCTTATATATATATATATGTATATATATATAGCAATTTTATATTATATATAATGAATGGTAAGATTTGTATGTTTAGTGCATTATGTCTCAGTTCAGTACCCAGTGTCTGAATTTAATAGTAATAATTACAATTTCTCAATTTACATAATTTTCCAAACATTAATCTCTACAGGACAGGCAGGACAAAAAGTGATAGTAAAATAGTAGATAGATCTCTATATAGATATAATAAAATCATAGTAATATAGTTTTGTCTTGACATGCTTACTTTAAGTACAAAAATTCAGTTTATATATGAGTCAGTATCATTTGAATAATTTATTAGCTTAAGTTTTAACAAATGCATTGACACAATGAAAACACAAGTTTCCAAATTAATGTCATCTTAAATATGCCCTGTAAACCAGTTGACAACTTTGTCCACTGTGCCCACACAAATCCCTTAGAGACAAAAAATTATGAAACAAAAAAGGAAGGTGTGTCAAAAAGAATTGAAGTATACTGGAGGGGGGGGATTTTAAACCATGTTAATTCCACATTGTTTTGCCAAAAGTCCATGAACTGAAGTTTCTAGAAAGAGCACAGATGCTACAGGCAAATAAAACATTTTGTTTTGCTTAATTTAAATATCAAAATAGGCACATCAGCCAAGGTGCTGAATTGTTGTTTACAGTTGTGCGATTTGCAAATATCATCAAGGGATTGTTAAGAGGCATGCACCAGTAACTGATATGCTCAGAACCAAAATTCTCAAATTCATTTATTTACCATTTCCAAATCGGAAACTAAAGTTTATTAAGTCTTCATAACTTATTCAGCTGAAATTGTGGTTTGATGTTACATTAAATGAGTAAATCTATGTAGAAAATTTGTGAATTTCTGGAAGAGGAAGGAAAAAAAGGCAGTAGAGTGACAGAGTTAAGTGAGAATTTTCAAATGGGTCTTGAGAAGATAAGGGAAAAATGTCACTCTAATAGTTCTGCTTGATTAGAATTGAAGAGAAAAATTCTTTGTTCTGGAAAAAGTTTTGAGAACATTTATATTAGGGGTGGCTAGGTGGTGCAGTGAATAGAGTACTGGCCTTGGAGTCAGGAGGACCTGAGTTCAAATTTGGCCTCAGACACTTAACACAAAAACTAGCTGTGGGACTTTGGGCAAGTCACTTAACCCTTAAGCCCTCCAAAAAGAAAAAAAGAAAAAAAAAAAGAACTAGTAGATATTAGTATTCCTTTATGACTAGAATTGTAAGATACCATAAACGCGAAATTTGATATGTGTTTTTAAAATCTTCATCAAATTCAACAATCATTTATAGAGCACTTGCTAGGCACAAGGGCGGCTAGGTGGTACAGTAGATAGAATGCCAGGCCTGGAATCAAGAAGATTCCTCTTCCCGTGTTCAAATCTGCTCTCAGACACCTACTAGCTGTGTGACTCTGGGCATGTCACTTAACCCTGTTTGCCCCAGTTTCCTCATCTGCAAAATGATCTAGAGAAGGAAATGGCAAGCTATTCTAGTATCTCTGCCAAGAAAATGCCAAATGAGATCACAAAGGTTGGACACAACTGCAAAACAACTGAGTTAGGAATAAGGAATAGTTTTCATTCATTCACTGCAAGAAAGATACACAGACAAAACACAAAAGACTTTACATTTTATTGGGAAGATTTTCTGACATCTTGTTACAGAAACTGAAGTCCCATTATATGCTTGTAATTTCTCTTTGTGCAATCTGTGATGAGAAAAGTGTGATGTAGGAAATCGAACCTCATAGAATAGAAAAAAATGGTGGCCAGGCTTAGCATCAGAAGACTTGGGTTCAAGACCTAATTCTCATTTTAACAACTCAGTTGTTTGGGGTGAGTCACTTTCTCTAGCTAAGTTTAGGTTTTTCATTTTTTATTTGTTTTTTCTCTATAAAAGAAGAATGGGTTAAAAAAATTATCTCTAAGCTACCTTCAAGCTCTAGCAGTCAGTGATTCTATAAGGTAACAAACTTCAAATGAGTGATTTGAAAAATTGTCAGTAAATGTTTACCAAAATGAATGAATAAGTGAAAAAGCATTTATAAACCACTTACTATGGACCAGGTACTGTGCAGAGTAAAGAGGAGAAAAATATAAGCAGGTAAGACAACCTTTGCCTGCAATGATTATTCTAATAGGTAGCACAAAGGATAGAGTGCTAGTCCTGAAGTCAAGAAGATCTGAGTTCAAATCCAGTCTCAGACACTTACTAGCTATATGATCCTGGGCAAGTCATTTAACCTCTCTTTGTATCAGTTTTATCAACTATAATATGAAGAAAATAATAGCAACTATCTCCCAGGGATGTCATGAGGCTCAAATGAGATAATAATTGTAAAGCACCTGGCACATAGTAGGCACTTAATAAATGTTTATTTCCTCTCTTTATTTCTCTCTCCCTTCTTCCTTCCCTTCTATCCTTCCTTCCCAGTAGGGAAGACAACACGTATAAAGGTTCTTGGTGTTGAAAGAGGTACCAGAGGAATGGTGATTAGAGTTTCGAGGCAATTGGCTTACACGTCCTAACCAGGAATGAAAATGCCAATTTGGTTATTGGAAATATATGTAGATGGAATAGGCTTCCTGAATAACATGCTAAGTGGGAATAGGAATCCAAAGCTGAAGCTCCATGAAAAACAACAACAACAACAACAACAACTTTATTTTGTACTCTCTCCTTTGTGTAATTTAGATGGATTTATACAGCATATAAATATGTGTACACACATACACATATATGTGCATATACACCTATGTGCATAAGTGTGTATATGTGTGTATACATACACATACACACATCAGCAAAACCTAAAACCAAATTTAAAAAATTCTTGTAACAAGGTTTCCACCAGGAATCAAAATAACAGCTGGTTTTTAAGCAGTAGAAGCAGCCCCAGCATGTCTTGAAACTGGGAAACATAAGCCCTGAGCAGGGTTATGTATAGCAATGGGGAGAATGAAGCTGATTAATTTAGGAGCAATTCATTGTACTATGAGAAGCACCAGAAACCTGTGTATTTCACTTGGGTGGTTGAAATCCCTCCAAGACTTTTCTTAGAAAGGAGATTAGCTTAACTTAATAAAAAATATTGTGTCCTTTCGCATGGAAAATTACACAACTGACCCACGCTGTATATTTTGTATTCTCTTAAAAAAAATGGAGGACTGGGTTTCTCTATCTCAAGCTAGAAGTGGAGCTGCCAATTACATTTCAGACTCTACCACTGATCTGCATGGGAACTATGATCTTAGTGTAGATATCTGATTGGTTTTAGCCTCCCACTCAAAATTTCTGAGCTCAAACAATACCAGCCTTTCTGCTAGCAAGGTTTACAGTACAAGGTTTACAAGGTTTATCATCACAGCAGGCCCAGTCTATTCTAACAATAGATTCACACTGATCTTCCACATTGTCCTAATTAGTCTCCAGTAAAATAAAAAGGTCTCTTAAGGTTTGGGCCTATTCTATGATGGTAAGACAAGAAGAGTTCATAGAGGCAATGAACCAATAATTTTGGCCTCACACAGTGTTACAATTTGCCAACAAGGCTCAACAATCAGCCATCTTACATCCTTTCATTACCTTTCTCCCTATAACTGTGGTTATCAGTGACTATGGATGACAAGCTAGAACAAAATAATGGTATGCCTAGGAAAAATGGATCTCGATATCTGATGCAGGAACACCTAAGAAAGTAGTAAAGGGTTTGATTCTACCTACAGTATCCCTCCCCACATCTCCACTCATAGAATCTCTATCACAGTTCAGGCCTTCATCACCATTTGCTTGGACAATCACAATAATGTTTCCACTCAATTCTTCACACAGCTATCAGATTCCTATTTCTAATGAGTCTAATATCAGCACCAATGTCTTATACCATTATATAACACTGGCAAAACAAGAACTGGGTGATGTGTATATAATCACTAAGGGGACTGTTATTCCTACAAGAGCCAAACATGACACTAATCTTCCAAAAAAAACAATAACCACCTTTTTTTGATTTCCTCTTTCCTCCGGTATAAAATACAAGAGAGGAAATTTGTACCTTGTGTACAGGGACTTGGAAGACTTGAATTTAAGTCTTGTTTCTGATATAGACTGACTGTATGACCCTGGACAAGTCACATAAGCCTATGAATCTCTGTTTTCTCATCTGTAAAACGAGAATAAAATGGGTTGGAATAGCACCTACTTAACAGGGTTATTATGAGGATCAAATGAGATATAATATGTAAAATACTTTGCAAACCTTAAATCACTATATAAATGTTACCTATTATTACTCTTGTTACTAGAGGCAACTAGGTGGCACAATGGGTAGAGTACCAGACTTAGAGTCAGGAAAATTGAGTTCAAATCATGCTTCAGATACATACTAGCTCATGTGACCTCTGACAGGTCACTTAATCTCTCCCAGCTTCAGTTTCTATCAAATGAGGACAATAATCGCACCAATCTCATAGAGTTGTTGTGAGAATTAAATGAGATAATATATATTAAAAAAAAGTTATAAATTGTCAAGTTCTACATGAATGCTAATTTTATCCTTATGAAGGGGGAAAGAAAGAAGGGAAGGAAATAAGTATTTTAAAAGCACCTACTATGTGTCAGGTCCAGTGCTAAGTGCTTTACAACTATTACCTCATTTGAGTTAAAGTCCAAGCTCCCTCCATGGCATATGTGCCATATGCTTCTCTGGTCGTCTTTCTTATTACTTTCATTCGTGGACTATGTTCCAGTCCAACTGACCAGCTAACTGTTCCCTATACCTGATGCTCTTTATGCCATCTCTATGCCTTTTCCTGTATGGTTCCCCATGTCTGGAATAGCATTTAACTTCTGTTTCTTATACTCCTTAACTTACTTTAAAGGACATTGCAGGGGCCACCTCCTTACTACAGGGGAATTTCCTGATCCTCACTATTGTTGGAATTTATCTCTTCTTAAAACGTATTTTGTGTAATTTTGTATATACTTTGTATTTAACCAACTGTGTATGTGTTATATTCCCTCAGCTGAATGTAAGTTCCTTGAGGACAGGGACTGTTTTCATTTTATTTGATTTTTGTCTGTTTGTTCCCCCAAGCTTTTCTAAATAGGCGGCATTTGTTAAAAGCTGGTGGAAGTGAACTGAAAGTGTTAACAAGGATGTAGTGAACCACCATTGAATCCTTTGGTATGTGTTAGGCCTCTACCATAGTACTAGAGTCAAAGAATCTGGATTCAAAAACCCTGGCTTTTCTACTGACTATCTGTAGAAATTTGAGGAAGGTTAAAACCTCTCTGGGCCTGAATTTCTCCAGCAGTAAAATGAAGAATTGAACTAAATGTCCCCTATGGTCCCTACCAGCTACATGTCTACAAATTTATGATCTCAGATCACATACAGCACAGCCACACACACAGGAGGTTTCCTAAAGATGCAAAACAATTCAAAGAAAGACAAAAACAAGCACACAAGGAAAGCCACCCCGACAACCAGACTCCCCAGAGCTACACTATGGCAATAAGGCCTCACCTGGCTTACTTTCCCTATGTTAGCATATTTAGTTCAAATTTGCAGTGCAAAAGCAAATTCAGGGAATGGACCATGGCAGCTTTTATATACTGTCTACATGAAACCTCCTCTTCCCTCAATTCTTAATTGTGACTCTGTCACTACATATGTGATCCTGATCAATTAAGTTCTCTAATCCTCAGTTTCTTCATCTGTAAGAAAAGAACAATAATACTTTGTCCCGGCTATGTTATAGAATGGTTATGACACCATAATGCAGTGTCACATGTGTGTGTATATGTGTATATATGTGTGTGTGTGTGTGTGTATACACACACATTGTTTATTGACATTATCAATCTCTCTAAAAACCAAATCAGATCTTCAAACATTTAAATGTCCAGAACCAGAGAGACTGAGGCAGTTTTTTAATCAAAGCTTATTGTTGACATTAGCAAACTTTCCCCAGTTCTAGTGGAGGCACTTTCCTGGTTATCAGCGAAGGAGAGAAATACCATGTGTACTTTGATAATAGAAATAGAACAGCCAATGCCACCTTCATACAAGAAATAAAAGAAAATAACATATGGCAGAACCTGAATTTTCCCCCCACACTTTGACACATTTAAAAATTGAAATAGAAGGTTGAGCCAAGATGGCGGAGCTCTCTCCCAAATCCCTCCAAATCCCTTTTAAAAATTACCCTAAATAAATTCTAGAGCAGCAGAACTCACAAAAAGATGGAGTAAAACAAATTTCCAGCCCAACACAACTTGGGAGGTCGGCAGGAAAGGTGTGTTGCACCGGGGAAAGAGAAGAGCACAATTCAGTGCAGGCTCCACCAGCACTGACCAGTCCCCACCCACCCAGCCCAGCAAACCAGGAGCTGGTTTTGGGAGAGACTGAATCATCATTGGCGGCAACAGGAGCAGCTGCTTTGGGAACTTTCAGCCCACTGATGGTAAGGGGGGCAAACAACTGATCAGAAGGAGATTAGAGACGCCTTTTTACTAGTATTGAGGCAGAACATTGTTGCTTTGCCCATACTCTGATCCCAATCACAGTTCTGGTTGGCAATCCCAGAGTGAGAATGAATACTAGCACAGCAGAGCTCGCAGCCACAGTAGAGGGGAGAACCCTCCTAACAGTTCTATGGCAGAAAAGAGTGCTTGTGGTCACTCACAGACTAGAGTACAGGTCAGGAGAGTAGTAAACACCTCTCCTTAGATCATACCACCTCGGAAGAACTGAAAATTTACAGGTCCCTGTAAGTATCTCTGAAAATAGCTGCACAAAACTGTTGAAACTTGGGACAGTTCACCCTTCACTTTGACAGAAAAGTCCTACTTTTAATAAAGAGTTAAAAGTCCAGAAATAGGCTGGGGAAATGAGCAAACAATGAAGGAAAAAAAAAAAATTCTGACAATAGAAAGTTACTACGGTAACAAAGAAGATCAAGACACACTCAAAAGACAATGAAGGCAAAACTCCTACATACAAAGTCTCCAAGAAAAATATGAATTGGTTTCAGGTCATGATCGAGCTCAAAAAGAACTTTGAAAATCAGGTGAAAAAGGTAGAGGAAAAATTGGGAAGAGAAATGAGAGTGATGCAAGAAAATCATGAAAAATGAGTCAACAGTTTGGTAAAGGAAACACAAAAAAAAATTCTGAAGAAAATGATAAGTTTAAATAATAGATCGGGCCGAATGGTAAAAGAGATGCAAAAAGTCAACGAGGACAAGCATGCATTAAAAAGGAGAATTGGAAAAATGATAAAAGAGGTCCAAAAGTTCACTGAAGAAAATAATTTCTTAAAAATTAGAATGGAACAAATAGAACCTAATGACATTATGAGAAATCAAGAAACAATCAAGCAAAACCAAAAGAATGAAAAAATAGAAGACAATGTGAAATATCTCATTGGAAGAACAACTAAGCTGGAAAATAGATCCAGGAGAGACAATTTAAAAATCATTGGATTCTCTGAAAGTCACAATTAACAAAAGAGCCTAGACGTCATCATTCAAGAAGTTATCAGGAAAACTGTCCTGACATTGAAGAATCAGAGGGCAAGATAGAAATCAAAAGAATTCATCAATCACCTCCTGAAAGAGATCCCAAAATTAAAACTTCCAGAAATATTATAGCCAAATTCCAGAGTTCCCAGGACAAGAAGAAAATATTGCAAGCAGCCAGAAAGAAACAAATTCAAGTATCATGGAGACACAGTCAGTATAACACAAGATTTAGCAGTTTCTATATTCAAGGATCGGAGCACTTGGAATACGATATTCTGGAGGGCAAAGGTATTAGGATTGCAACCAAGAATCAGCTACCCAGCAAAACTGATTCAGGGGAAAAAGTAGGCATTCAGTGAAATAGAGGACTTTCAAGGATTCTTGATGAAAAGAGCAGAGCTGAATAGAAAATTTGACTTTCAAATATAAGACTCAAGCATAAAAAGCTAAACAGGAAAGGGAAGTCATAAGGGACTTAATAAGGTTAAATTGTTTACATTCCTACATGGGAAGATGACATTTGCAACTCATAAGACCTTTCTAATTATTAGAGTAGTTGGAAGGAGAATATAT
The DNA here is from genome assembly GCA_028646515.1 of Pseudochirops corinnae. NCBI lineage: Eukaryota > Metazoa > Chordata > Mammalia > Diprotodontia > Pseudocheiridae > Pseudochirops > Pseudochirops corinnae. The sequence continues at coordinate 152,945,524 of CM053590.1, read as the reverse complement.
AGACAGAATGCACAGGGGTGAGTTGAATATGAAGGTATGATATCTAAAAAATGAAATAAAGGGATGAGAGAGGAATATACTGGGAAAAAGAGAAATGGAGATGTACAATGGGGTAAACTATCTCACATGAAAGAGGCAAGAAAAAGTTTTTTATAGTGGAAGGAATGTGGGAAAGTGAGGGCAAGTGAGTGAACCTTACTCTCATCAGAATTGACTCAAAGAGGGAATTACATACACATTCAATTGGTTATAGAAATCTATCTTACACTACAGGGAAGTAGGAGGGGAAAATTATAAGAGAAGAGGGGGTGATAGATGGGAGGGAAGATTGGAGGAAGGGTTAGTCAGAAGCAAAGCACTTTTGAGGAGGGATGAAAGGAGAGAGAACAAAATAAACAGGATGGGGGAATAGAATGGAGGGAAATACATATTTAGCAATAGCACCTGTGAAAATAAATTCTTGAAGCAAGTTTCTCAGATAAAGGCTTCATTCTCAAACATATAGAGAACTGGGTCAAATTTATAAGGATGGGAGTCATTCTTCAACTGATAAATGATTGAAAGATATGATCAATTTTCAGATGAAGTAATCAAAGCTATCTATAGCCATATGAAAAAATACTCTAACATATTATTGATTAGAGAAATGCAAATTAAAATAATTCTGAGGTACTACGTCATAACCTATTAGATTGGCTAATAGGACAAAAAGGGTAAATGGCAAATGTTGGAGGGGATGTGAGGAAAATGAGACCTTAATACACTGTTCGTGGAGTTGTGAACTGATTCAACCATTCTGTAGAGCAGTGGTTCTCAACCTTCCTAATGCCACGACCCTTTAATACTAGTATGTGGGCATATCTGCATACAGGCAGACTCTCCTGGAGATGGATAGAGGAGCAGTGTTTTGGTTTCTAGGACCATCAGAAATGTGTTTTCCAATGATCTTGGATGACCCCCAAAGGGGTCACAACCCACAGGTTGAGAACCGCTGCTGTAGAGCAATTTAGAACTATGCCTAAAGGGCTATAAAAGCATGCATACCCTTTTACCTAGCAATATCACTGCTAGATCTTTATCCCAAAAAAAAGATAAAAAGGAAAAAGACCTATATGTACAAAACTATTTATAGCAACTCTTTTCTGGGGGCAAAGAATTAGAAACTGAGGAGATGTCCATCAACTGGGGAATGGCTGAACAAGTTGTGCTTATGTGATTATGATGGAATATTATTGTACTATAGGAAATGATGAGCAAGATGCTCTCAGAAAAACCCAGAAAGATGGGATGATGCAAAGTGAAATGCGCTTTGTAAAAAGTAACAGCAATATTGTAAGATGTCCAGCTGTGTATGACTTAGTAATTCTCAGCAATACAACAATCCAAGACAACTCTGAAGGATTTACAATGAAAAATACTATCCATCCCCAGAGAAAGAACTGATGGTGTCTGAATACAGATTGAAGCATATTTTTTTAATTTTATTTTTCTTGAATTTTTTTGTCTATGTTTTCTTTCACAGTATGACTGTTATGGATATGTTTTGCATGACTACACATGTATAAACAATATCAAATAGTTTGCCTTCTCAATGGGAGGGGTGGGGAGAGAGAAAGAGAGACAATTTGGAGCTCCAAGTTTTAAAAAAGCATGTTCAAAATTATTTTTACATGTAACTGGGAAAAAATAAGATACTATAATAAAAAAGAAGAAAATCTGAAATAATGTTTGCAGAGTACAGTGACTTGCCTCTAAGCCAACTGCTTTCATGAGAGAACAGCCAAGCAAAATCTGTTTTCAGAGGCCATAGCTATTTTTCCCTCAGCTCTACGGTTTTTCCCTCTCCCCTTTTCCTCCCATCAAGGTTTTTTTTTTTTCTTCATTCATTTGAGTCAGCAGCCTTCCTGCAACAAAGGTACCCAGCTGTTCTCTGAGGCTTAATCTCCAAACAACTTTTAATAGGTACTCTCTCCCCTCCACACAGTAGGCTGCCATAATAACACTGCAGATTGGAGGTATTTTAAGAAGGGTTTGAAGGATTACACTGAAGTATGGTTTTGCCCAATAGTTTAAGAATAGACCCCCTAATATCTGCTTTATAATGATATTTTTTTCTTTGATGGATGATTGCCTGTTCTGGGCAGCTTTATGATGACAGTATTGAATTAGGGCTGATATATTTCTCTCAGATAAACCTAATCAACCATGACCAAAGTGGGCATAAAGATAGACTCCTCAGTTTTTATGTTTCTAGAGACATGATATCCAAAATAAATAAGGTTTGTTTGGTTTTTTTTAATAAATAACTAAATAAGTGATGCTGGAATATAACCAGTTAATGGAACATCCAGTGACTCAGATTCTCCTGGCACCTAATCCTAAACCAAACTATTGATGTCTTCCATACACTGGAGAAGTAACATTTTACGTGCTGCTCCTATAACCAGAAGGATTAGTCCAGCTTCTGGTGAGGTCTAATTTATATTAAGGAAGTGGCTTAAGCTCAGAGAAAATCTACCTTTATACCTTAATTCCTCATTAAATGAAGCCCACTAATGCTAAATTTGCTGTAAAGGCAAGAGGCAATTTAGTTGTTATTTCTCTAAAGATACAGTTTCCAAGCAAATGAACAGTAAAAGTACATTTCCTAATAAGAATGAAGTAAATAGGCTGCTTTTAAACACTCATTTTCAATGGAAATTATTGATAATCGAATGGGGGAGGGGAAAAGCAAGGGAAATGGGGTAAACATTTATATGGTTTGAACTAGATGCCAAGCACTGTGCTAAATGTTACGTAAATATTATCTCGTTTGATCCTCACAACAACCCTGTGAGGTAGGTGCTATCATTATCTCTGTTTGACAGTTGAAGAAACTGAGTCAAATAGAGGTTGAATGATTTGCCCAGGGTCACATACGTAGGCTCCAGGCTCAGGATCTATCCACAGAACCCTATCCGGCTGCTTCTACAAACAATTCCTCCTCTTAAAGAGTTCATAGCCTAGTTGGAGGGATGAAGGGACATAAAAACAATTGTGTGTAAACTACCCATGTCCTGAATAAACTGGAAATAATCAGTACAGGAAAGACACTAGAATTAAGGATAATTGAGTAAGGAGTCTTAAAAAAGGGGTTAAGGTATAACGCTTACTATGTGCCAGGCATTAAGCCTTTACAAATACCTCATTTTGGCCCTCTCAACTACATTCCAGGTAGTTCAGAAAATTGAGCAGAGAACCAGGAGAAAACAGATTCCCAAAAACCTAAAGAGAAGAAAGTACCAAGGAGGAGAAAATGATCAACAATGCCAAAGGCTTCAGAGACCAAGGAAAATGAGAGCTAAGAAAAGGCCATTGGATTTGGCAACTGAGAGATAATTGGCAACTTTGGAAAGAGCACTTTCTGTGGAATGATGAGGCCAGAAACTGTATTGCAAGAGGTTAAAATGACCCCTTACACTAGGAAAGTGGAAGCACTTATTGGAGGCCTTTTTTATAGGAATTTAGCTACAAAGAGCAGAAGAGAGATATAGGTCTATATTTAGCAGGCATGGAAGGATCAGGTGAGGGTTTTTTCCCAGTGGGAGAACATGGGCAGTTTTGTAGGTAATAGGGAATGAGACAGTTGATAAGGAAAGATTGAAAGACAAAGAGATAAGTGAAAGACTCTAAAATGTTTAATCAATATTTGTTAATGATATCAGTTCTTAGTTCTCTTTATCATTACTTGGTGAAGGTAGTAGACAAAAGAGAATCATTAAAATGTTTTCCTTCCCAATTTTTGAGAGTAATTTGAAAAATACAGGTATTAGTTCTTTAAAAGTTGGCTAGAGTCCTGTAAATCCCTCTGGACCGGGTTTTTCTTTGATTTTCCTTTCATAATTCCTTTACATCTACTTCAATTTTATTTTATTAAATTTTCTTTAATATCTATTTTATATCTTTTCATTTAGATATTTTGTTTTTGCAAATAATTTCTTAAATCATCAGTTTTACTGGTATGTACTTGAGTATAGTGACTTCTAATCATTATTTTTATTTCTTCTCAGCAATTGTTCCTTGTTAATTTTTTTATTTTGTTAATTTGATTTTTCTTCTGTTTAATTTGAATAGCTAAAGATTTTGTTTGGGGGGAGGATTGTTAGCCACTTTCCTCGCTTCTTAAATTAATCAAATTGAACATACAAACTTTTCTCAGTGATTCATAGTCACTAATGATAATAACTAGCATTTATATAGCATTTTAAGGTTTGTAAAGCACTTTACATGTATTATCTCATTTAATGCCTACAGTACAATTATTATCCCTATTATGTACATGTGGAAACTGAAGCTAAGTTTAAGGAACTTGTCTAGGGTCACACAGCTAATAAGTGTCTGATTTGAACTCACTTCTTCCTGACTTAAGTCCAACACTAACCAAGATGCCACCAAACTGCCTCTATCATAAAATATCAGTTAGTCACCTGTATACTATTGCTAATGCAATGATCTTTTTGATTATATGATGCTGCCTTTTATCAGATGTGAGCCTAGATATACACACAGTCACTTTGCTTTCTTGGCTCTTCGTCTGATTCAGTTCATTTCAACAAACCTCTCTCAAGCCTATTCTGTATAAGACACTGTACTGGGCACTGATGCCAAAGCACAGTGCTAGCCTCGATGCTTCACTTGAAGTTTCCCAGCTTTCTATCTCTACAATTTTCCTGGAGGGCTCAGATATAACTATCAGTCATCAGGTTTTATACCTAGTTCTCCTACCATGAAACCCCTAATAATTTCAATTTCATTTCCCCTTTCATACCCATTCATACTTTTTTACCTTTTAAGAAGAAAAAACTCTGCTCTTCATACCAATAATAAGTTCCATTCTATTGATACAAATAAACCCTCTCATTCTGTGCTTTGAATAAAAAAATAAATTCCCCTGAATTTGCCATCAGATGTGCTCCTGTCATAATGAAGTCTGCATTTAAGTAAGACTCCTATTAGCTTAGAAAAGGGCATCCACTGAGGTATGAAATGTTTATTGTAGCTAGTTCCAGGCAAGCACTGCATAAGAGAGATAGTATTTTCAATAGCTGATAGCCACAATGCACAGGGCATGAATTATGTATGCCTATCTCTTTAAAACAAGACAGCCCATGACAGTCCTGTAAGTTTTGAGTTCTGGGTGGCCCCTGGAAGAAGCATAAAGCTTTGGTAAGCTCAATAGAAAACTTTTTCCAACAGATTCACTGAATGGGAAAGGAGTGAACAAGGTCTCTAGGCTTTGTGCTATTGTTTAAAGGGAAGCATTAAAATTATTTTTATTATTATTAATAATAATAACATCAAATCAAGTATAAAAAGGCCACCATCCTCTGCACCATCCAATAACTCAAAAGGCGCAAAATAATAACTTTGACCTGAATGATGGAGTATCATCTGTAGAGGGACCAGTAATTGTTCCTTGATTATTATTCTCATCAGCCCAAAGCATGAAAGTAATTGAGTGAAAAAAATACTCACATTATGTAAAATGATTACTGCCTGTGAGCCATAATAAACAATGATCTTGCAATGATGATGTTAAGCAGGAGGACAAATGAGAGCTGCCTACTGATTGTGCCCAGCCTGAATCATTACCAGGGGCCCATAACACCCCTGTAAGTAAATGGCTTAATTAGTGGGGTTTCTGCATTGGCCCATGCTGAACAAGAGTGAAAGGATGAAGAAGGTGGCTGGAAACTAACCTGGTTCCATTGTTCTGCCTTTAAATCATATTCACATTCATCAGTTGGCTCCCTAAAATAACACTCATTAAGATATAGTGCACATTCATGGGGGAACAGCAACCCTTCAGGCAAGCTAAGCATAATATACAGTAGAGACTAGACTCTGTAGTAGGAATAGGAACCAGCAACAAATCACCCTTAAGGAAGATCAGTCAGGTCTATAAAATAGGAGAGGTTATTTATCCAAGGAGAAAAAAGGTTTTTCAGAATTAAGTCTAGGCCTCATCAAGGTAAACACTACCCCAAAGCATAGGATCCTTAGAAGAGGAGAGCAGATAACCATTAACCTCTGCTTTCCTTTCACCATCTCTACCTATCACTACAAACTCCTGAGAAAATTGAAAACCATCTTGAGTGATCCTAAAAGCTAAATGATAAAATGAACACCTCGAACAGCCCACTGGAACAGCCTGACCTTAATTATTCCTCTAGGTGGAGACAAATTGATCAAACGCACTATTATTTTCTGAATCACCATGCTAGATTGGCTTTCCTTATATACATCCCTCCAGAGGGTTAGAAGCAGTGGTGTTCTCTATGTTGAACAATCTACTCTTCTGGGGAAAACAATGCCCAAACTATAAACTTTTAATCTAATCTGCATTATTAACATCTTCTCCATCACTTTCTTAAGTCTAGACAATCAATAATAAAAAAATCAAGCTCTGATTTGTAGCGTTTGTTGACTTCTGATGTATAAATGCTCACACTGAAAATTAATCACTGGACTCTCACTAGCTGGTTGGAGCTGGCTTCAGCATACCCCTGGTTATAAGCTCTTTAACAGTCTTCATTAACTATGCACACTAATGCAGTCTTTATACTGCATCCCTGGCATGCTTTTACATTTTTTGCATTTTCTTCATTATGTTTCAGACTCAATTAAATCATAGGTAGCTTGGAGGAAACTGGGTCTTCTGATTCTTCTGTTAGTTTCCCAAATTGCCTACCAGAAGTCTCAGTATACACATACATTGAGTTAACCACTTATATGATAATAATTTACATATATCACACATCACACAGGGCATGTGAATAGCTTCTGGATCTCTGATAGGGCTCCATCTCTCCCCCTTGCTCTCAAATTTGCAAGTCCAGATTTTTAGAGAAAGACTATCACAACTAAGTTTCATTCAGATTTTGTTCAGGGTCCTAGGGATAACACAATTAACCACTTTAACTTTGAATCCTCACTGTTGCATTTCCAATTATTCAAACCCAATTACTTATAATGCTTACACATTTGAATCTTAAATATAATCATTTACCTAAAAATAAGGCAAAATGACTTAACATCATATATACTCATATATTAAAACAAATACAGAGATAATAAGTATATCACAATGTACGTATAAGCCTATGGGCACACACAGGTAACTTTCAGGGAAGTACATGAAGGAGGAAAACCCATGTTTATAACTCTGGACCATAAATCTTGATGTCATTAGTTCATTCATGAATATCTGTACCATTAATTGCTTCTTTGATATGTCTCCCACTCTTGATCCTCACCACTGTCCAACTAGACAGATCCTCCTCTTCTGGTTTTGGACTGAGAATGCAATTATAAGCTTTCAACCAAAAATTACCCTGGAAAGAAGACTTAGAAAGTATTACCTTCTAATTTGGATATCAGTTCTTTTTAATCCCAAAACTGCAAGATTCATTATGCTAAGCTTTCTCTGGGCAATATAAACAAGCCCAGCTAGTTCTTCACTCACCACAGTATTTTGTTATCCAGAAAGAATTCAGTATCTCTTCCTATACAGCAAATCAGTTTCAAAACCCATCTTTCTCCTTTCTGCTTTCCCCTATCAAACCATAGTAACAAAGAGCAACAGGTATATCTAAGAGGATTCACCTCTTTCACATTATAAGTGCTACTGATGAGCTAGAGGTAGAATTAAAATTTTCTTCCAGTGAGCTCCATTCTTTATTCAGAAAACCAGTAATTAACAACTGAATTCTTTGGGTCCAGGACTGCTCTTACTGCTGGCTTCTTCACTCACTTTGCATGGAATTATTTTCCTCTTCCCTGCCAAGTCTTTATTTTTCACTATAATATAATGGCTCAAATCAATGACCCCTGATTTTTTTTAATGACTTAAAAATTCACCAAATCTCACCTATGACATCAAGATTCCCTATTTAACCCCCTCATCTCCAAAGAGATCTTTTGCTACTTTCAAAAATCACCTCCAATGAGTTTTCATTTTGTGAATTCTTATCCTCAAGTTTTAAAAACAATTACAATAAAATGTCATAAGAACCCAAAATGTTCCAAGTGACACAAGAACTAAAATGTAAAACATATCCACTTATTTGTTCTCAAAGTGAATCTCTTACATATTCTGTGCCTTTGAAAATTTTCTTCACACTTATTTTAGCCATTTTAAGAAATAATTTCCTTTTCTCCTTTAAACCATCAACTTATTAATAAGCAAAAGAGACATCATCCTACATCTCTTAAAAGGTGGTTTAAGCCTGTATATTTATCCCACAGTTCATTTTTCTGTCCCTTTTTCTGTTAAACTACTCAAAGCTGATATAAAATTATACAATTACATGCAAATTTTATTAGTTTAATTAATCCAAAGTTCTTTTTTATCTGTTTCAGGCACAATCTATTTACTTGTTAAAAAGGCAACATATTTCGTCCTTTACTAGTTGATTTAATTATTTTTCTTTATTAAAAAAATTTCTGTCTTTTTCAACACTATGTTGCTCTATATGAAAGGGTAGTAGTACATTAAAGGAGCAGTAACTTATGCACAGAAAAATCACAAGTTTAGAGTTGGACTTCAGAGATTACTATGTCTCTCACTTTATAGATGAGAGAATTAATACCAGAAACATTCAGTGACTAACCCAAGATCACATAATCTCTGGAAAAGCTGAGATTGAACAGCAGCCACCTCTTTCTACTGTACCATTATTCTCTTTATGTGTTTGTTAATGCCTTTAAGAATATAAATTATTTCTCTCCTAGTTAAGTCTCACAAGTTAGTAAATTCATAATCCAATTTGCTATTCCTTTAATGGGAAATCTGAGGTTTATCAGGTCTAAGCTACACCCTCTTAATCTTGTTCTCCACACAGTTACTCTAGAAACTTTCAACTGGGAGTAAATGTTGATATCTGTGTTGCCACTAAGTGACTATGTTACATTGAGTAGGTCACTTTACCTCCCTTTTTCTATCAGAAAAATGAGGTGGCTGGGCCAAATGATCACCAAAATCCTTCTAACATTCTGTCTCTTGGTGAATTAGTGCATTCTCCATCTTCCATAGGCACAAAAAACTGAAGAAAGAAAATAGTTTTACTATAACTGATCTTGTCCAAATTTCTGGGAATGGGCATGAGCTGTCAGAAATAGGATAATTCTAAGCCTATCCACAAAGTTCTTCCTTGTTCATTGGTTTAAATAATTTTAGGACACATTTGGAGCTCCAAGGAAATATATAAAAATTTCAATAAGACATGGTAGGCAGAGGAAGGACAGGAAAAAAATTTAAATTGGAACCAAACAAATATATAGCATTCATCGATGTGTAGGCTGATAACTTCTCCAGACCTCATCACTCAACATAGCAACTGTTTGTGATAATGAGGGAATCTCACCTAGGTGACAGCTTCCCATGGGAGAATATAGGAGACCAAGCCAAATTTTGTATAACAGCTCCAGGTCACACTCTTGTTTGTGGAAGTCATTCATTCATTTTTCTTACAATATGGATAGTGTATAAATATTCTGTGTTTTATATAGACCAACATGATCAGGTTTCATTTGTATTAATATTCTATTTTTTGTGGCAGAAATAGTTTCTGCTTTCCATTCTTTCTCCAATTCTGTCCATTGAAATGATATGTGATACCTGTTACTGACTTGTATATCTAATGTAATGAGTCTTTTGAGAGCTGCCTTCAACCCAAGTTCCACACAGTGATTTGAGTTTATCTAGGCATCCATAGAAATAAGAAATTTAAAAGCAGGGAGTTTCAGTTATGCATAATGCACTAAAATTAAACAAATATTAAGATTTATTAAGACTCTACTATGTGTAAGCCATGGTGCTATGTACTAATCAAATCCCCTCATTCAAGCTTTTGATCTAACACTCAAACATGGAATTTTTATGAATGATTTCACATTAATATTTCTTTTTTCACATCTATATTTCAAGATAATTATAAAGTAATGATAACAGTTCTATAAGACACACATGAAAATCAGTTTTGTTATTTTAAACAGTCATATGAATTCTATATAGAAACCCAGTGTAATATGACATATATATATATATGTATATATATATATATATATATATATATATATATATATATATACACACACATATGCATATATATGTATATATATAGCACATCATTCTACCATAAACCTAATAGGGAATTTTTGGCCAAAAGACAAGGAAGATTGCTACTTTTGTGTATTTGCAAAGAGGACCTCTCATCTGCAGAAAGGAAAGACCTTAGATCTATTCCTCAGTGTTATTCTGGGAACTCTTAGAAACTCAAAGTGGCTTGGGTAAGTGCTAATCTTGATTAGGTTTGCATCTTCCCTTGTCTTTTATTTCTCCCTTTCCCTCGCTAACCTCCATATCTATTCCACTGTCAAGTCTCATTAATTCTTCCTTTATAATATCTCTTGCATTTAACCTCTTCTCTCTATTCAGAGAATTTTCATCACCTTTTGCTTGAACTATTATAACAGCCTCCTATTTGAACCTCTAGCTTCTCTAATACATCCTCTCCACAGCTGCCAAAATAAAATTCTTCAAACACATTTTATTCTCCTTCTACAGAACCTTCAGAGCTTTCTAAGATATTGCTTTTAAGACAAAATAAAAACTCAGTTTGTCATTTCAAGTCATTTACTATCTGTCTTTAGCTGTTCTTCCCAGACATATTTCTCCTTATTCTCTATTCATACTCTATAGTCACACTGACCAGCTTTCTATTTCCCAAATTGAGCCTTCCATCTCCTGCCCTTTTTTTGTGTGTAGACTCTCCCTCACATTTGAAAAACACTCCCTCCTCACTTTGAGTTTTTTCAAGGCTAAGTTGATATGCCAAGGGATATAGGAAGCTTTTCTGATGGTTAGGTGTAAGTACTATTCCTCAAATTATCATATACACTTATCTGTTTACATTTTGTATTCCATGAACAGTAAAATGTAAGGCCCTTGAGGGCTTTATATCCCCAGCACCTTAGCAAGGTACCTTGCACATACTAAAATGATTGTTAGTCTGGATTGAAGCTAGTTGGGTTATCACTGGGATCCTCAATTTAGATTTTATACTGATATGATTATCAGCTGCAGACCTCAAAAATGCTTTCAGCAGTTAAATTATATTCCCTATATGCCCATGGAAAAGAGTCCTGTCAATGTTTTCCCAATGAAAAGGGCAAGATGAAAGGATAAGAAAAGTTTAATTTTTAGTCAGAATTTCTTGGCTCTGATAAGAGATCTGACATATAGTTCTTGGTTGAAATTGGATGCTTATTTCAGGAACAAAAAATAATTAAAGCCAGTTTAAATCATGTATCTGATTTTTTTTTTTATAACTTCTTATTTATGGTTGGATAAGCTTTTCCCTATCAGCGGTCATATCCTTTGAAAGTTGCCAATCCTTTCTCATACTCTAGAATTTGCTAATTGCTTAAATAGCTAAGGGTGCCATTGAATACCGTCTGATAAATGATCTAATCCTAGGCACTTGTCACACAATTATGTGATATTACAATATCTGCCATGTTCCAGTCTAGCTGTCTGAGCCAGAAATGGAAGGGACTAATGAATCAGTGGCAGGAATTATCAAAACAATAAGTAGCACTTATTTCAAGAGACTATTACAACAATTATAATTTTAATACATTACTTGGAATTATTTGGAAGTCATCTTAAAAAAAAAAACCTATGTATGTTTTATATTCTCTTGGCTCACACGGCTTATTTTGGAGAACAATTCAAGTTTCCAAAGGCACAGTTATACTAACTGTATTTGTAAGCTTCTAAAAATGATTTGCTAGTCAGTTGACAAGCATTTATTAAATACCTACTATATATGTATATGTACTATACTATATGTACTATATATGTATATGCCCTTGAGGGCAGGGCATTCACAATCTAATGGGGGAAACCGCATGCAAACAACTCTGTACAAACAAGATATATACCGAATAAATTGGAAATCATCTCAGAGGGAAAGCAATAGCATTAAGGGGGACCAGGAAAAGCTTCTTGCAGAGGGTAAGGTGAGGGTAAGGTTCTAACTGGAACTTGAGGGAAACCAAAGAAGCCAGGAGGTGGAAACTAGGAGACAGAAGTTCTAGACAAGGAAGAAAACCAGTGAAAAGATAGAGATGTGGGATGGGAGGCCCATGTCACTGAATTGTAGAGTATTATAGAGGACAACAAGATGTAAGAGGTATGGAAAGGTAGGAAAGGGCCAGGTTGTGAACGGTTTTAAAAACCAAACATGTCTTTAGCATAATTTATAGGATCATTGAATTTTGAACAGAAGGGTACATTAGAGATAATCTAGTCAACATTCTCAGTTTAGAAAGAAGGAAACTGAGGAATTCGTTTAGTGTAAATATTTGCCTAAGTACACATAGTTAATAACTAGCAAAGCTTGATATTTCTAACTCAAAATCTACTATACCTTCAAATATAAGTCTCTTGACTTTAAATCTGTCATTCTAAATTATACCTTCCATGTGCCTGTTGTGAATTATATTTTGTACAGGTTTTGATAAGATATTCAGCATTCTACTTTAGACCAAAGAGGAGGTAAATCTGATTCTTTACCCTAGCACTGCTCACTTCCTCAGATTTTAACCAGAATGGAAGTGGAACCAAGGGCCCCATCCTACAATAATACCCAAGCATTTAAGGGTTATTAACTCTATATCATCATTCAGTTTGCCTTGATACTAAAAAGATAAATGTGACTCTGAGCTCATGGATTTGCTGTTTCAAAATTTACATCAGGAGAACTGGATAAAAAGAATAGGAAATCCTTTCTTTGTTGGGAGCCTATACAGCTTATTAGGAATCTTAGACATTGCTACAAAGGACAGCCTTCAAACTGGAAAGTGAACTGTAATATGTGAAAAACTAAAAGACCAGGCTATTCTCAGATTCTCTGTATATTTTCAACATTTTCAACATTCTGGTGTAGTACAATAGAAAGAATACATGTTCTAGACTCAGAAGACCTGAGTTCAAATCCCATCTTGTGCACATGCTGCCTCTGTCTCAGTTTTCTCAGCTATAGAAAAGGAGAGATCTGGATTTAGTAGCTTCTGGAGTACCTTCCAATTTTAGAACTAACATCTTATGATTGTGGTAACAGGTTAACCCATGTTTCAATCTGAGGGTGGAGAACAGGCAAGGATATGGTATTCTGATTTCATCTGTATCGGAAACTCCTGGTAAAGGAATTCCCTTTACTATTGCATATCAACAACTTCTTTGTAATTACAAGGAATTAGAGAATTTCCTGATGGATACTAAGAGGTTGTGACTTTCTCATTATCATACTACTAGTATGTATCAGAAGGAGAACTTGAATCCAAGTTTTTCTGACTCTCAGGTTGGTCTTCTATCTACTATTCCAGTATACCACTTTCAATTTAGTATTTTAATGAGAGTGTAACCACATTTGTTCAATGAAATGAATGACTGAGCATTCTGTTTATGAATATAATAGATCCCTTCTTACAATGCATATCATTCCCAAGAATGATTCCTAGCTATAATAGGCTTGTTAAGTCATTCTGGTCAGGGTAGGAAAAGAAAAGACATCATAGATTGGCCTCCATCAGTCCAAGCTGTGCTACCCACTTCCAAAGGTTTAAAATGGAGAGAAAAAGAAAATACAAGTGAGGTAAAAGGAGACTAGGCAATGTGGAAAAGATGGGTGGGTAGGGGGTTGGAGGTGGAAAAAGAGGCATATAGTTGCAGCATCATAGATTTGTAGATCTGGAGAAGCACTGTTAGAGGATCTTACCATCTAACGGTAACCTCTTTTCTATTTAGATGTAGTACTGGATATCTTCCATGACAGTGACAAAGTTCTCTGTTGTTGCATCTATCAAAAAGTCTTATATGATATTAACATATGCATGGAATAATCCATGCTGAAGAAGAGCCTTAAAGGTACATATTGGTCAACCAAATCAAATGCTTTCAGATAGTGAACATGTATATCCAGTTAGATCTTGTCCTGTATATCTTAAACAGATGTGGTATACTATAAAATGTAGTTTATAAAACCCTACCTGTTCCCTTTTCAAAATTATATCAAGGGTGTTTTTAAAACATATGAAAATTAATTTCATAAAGATGTATAGAGATGAGAAAGCAAACATGGATTGGCAGCTATTAATACCTTCTCAAATGTTTTGTTTTGGGCTGTTAATAACATTTGTGATTTCTTTTCAAATGTCCTGTATCTTTCCCTCTCTCAGATATTTTGAAAATCTGTTCCTCACGATCCTCAAAATTATATCATCTCCTACATATTCTTCCTTTACGTATATTTGATCTGGTCAATCAACCTATTAAGAAGCACTTATTGTGTACCTACTATGTATACTATGCTAGGCCCTAGGGATTCAAGTACAAAGGATGAAACAATCTCTATTGATGAAAATCTTATATTGTAATGAGAGAGAAAATAAATCCAGATATGTGTAGATATAGATAGATATGTATGTATTATATATATTTACAATATAAGCATAAAGTAATCAAATGAAAATAAATGCAAAATTGTTAAATACAATTTTCTAAGAGAGAACAGGCACTAATAGTTGGGGACTTCAAGAAAGGCTTTATGTGTATATAATACCTGTGGAGAATCTTAAAGGAAGTGAGGGGTTCTATGAGGTGGAGCTCAGGAGGGAGTGCCTTCTAGGCAAGGAGATAACTAGTACAAATCAGAACAATGAGTTGCAATGTTATGTATGAGAAAGAGGTCAGTTTGTCTGGAAATTAGAGTATGGTTAGGAGAATAATGCCCAATGAATGTGAAAAGTTAGGTTGAGACCAAGTTGGGAAGGGCTTTAAAGGTTAAACAATGGAGTTTATTTTTTATGGTAGAGGCCATAGGAAGCTACTGGAGTTTATTAAAAATCACATGGTCCAGTGGACCAGTATCTTTCCCATGGTTGCTTTCTTTAGTGTCATTTCCATTTCCTCATACTAGACCAGGCTGTGATGGTTAGATAAGATAAGTAGTGTGGTAGTTCCAATGTCATTGATGAATAAAATAATTTGTCAACAAACTTTCAACAAATCAATTATTTTTCAGGTTGTCATTTTCCTGGTTTAATATATAAATGCTCTTGGGATGATCTGTCTTAAAGAGGCTTCACAACAAAATTTTTTGAGAGAGAACAATAGAGAGAAGCAAAGAAAGACATAAACAGACATGTGTCCTCAGTCCCTAGTTGGAGATGAATCCCCTATAGTTTTTTAGCAGTTGAGATCTAATGCACACAGAAGCTCATTGTAACAGATCTGAATGCTGGTGGTACTGATTTTTTTTTAACTCCCAACTATTTCTTAGTAAGTGACACATGAGCAGAAAATATAGTTCATTATCTGCCAAGCATGAGTGTGAACTGCACAGTGTGAATATCCTTATGAATTCAGATTGTGCCAGATGAGACCCAAGCTCTCTCTGGATGCATAGGGAGAAGTTGTTGATGTGAATGAGTCACGTAGGACTTACTGACTTACATCTGAACTCATGCCCTGTCTTGTACTTAGCTGGCTATCTTCCACAGTAAGCATTACTTTAAAAAAGAATTTTTGGTAATTTTTCCGGTCTAATAAATAAGTCAAGAACCCTGGTCTTTATGACTAGGTCAGTTACCACCATGCTCTTTAGGACCACAGACAAGTCATTCAAACTCTTTAGAAAACTAACAATCATCAGACAATAAACTAGCCCTCAAAAATTGAATAATAATAGTCACCAATCAGACACCTCTCTAATTCCTAGGTGAAATATGTTTCTCTCAACTCTTGTTAATTATATACTTAATTGAGGGGAACAGTAGGATAGTCCCAGACTGCACACAAGTCAATATTTGATCTTTACTCACATAAAATTGTTGGGGTATCAACTGATCTCTTTCATCATGCTGGAGTTTTTATTTGTTTTGGAGGAAACACTATGTTTCAAATGATTTTGCATTCTTCATGAGCATAGAAAATTATGGTAAGTCTGGTAAGTATAAGAAAATTAGACTGAGTTTAAACATTTGCCAGACATTCCCCACATAATGAATAATCTAAATTCACAAATAATTAGGAATTGTGTTAATGACTGTCAGATTTCAGGGGAGAATTCTACCTGTTCACTTCTCCCAAAAGTAGACTGAGGTGGTGCTGTTGGCAGAAATAATACAGAATGTTTACATAGGGAAGAAAATGTAATGATCTCCCATAGGTTTCAGACTCCAATGACATCTGATACAGGTATACCCAAAAGCATAAGGAAGGCTTCAGAAGTAAGGTATTGCTTAACTTGTGACAAAGTATATAAAGAACCTTCAGCAGTTTATAGTATAGGCCAACACAAAAGACTCTCCCCAGGGAAATAACACAAGGGGACATAAACACAGATATATAGGAGAAGCAACCAAAGTAACTAGATTGCCTAGAGTACCACTGCTTGAGTATGAAGAGATTTCACTTAAATCAGTTGCTCTTCTTACTCTCCAAATGGTCACACGTATAATATGGGAGCTAATTTTGGAACTCTGGCCCAGAAGTTTGGACCATCTTTGATTTTATAAGCTAACAAGAGATAGTTGGAGATTGAGAGAAGGCACCAAGCCCAGAGATAAAGTGCTACGTGTGAGGAACAGATAGTTTGGATGGATCAAAGTTTACAGGACAGGGAGTAATGTAGTAGGCAGCTAGGGGCACAGAGGACAGAGCCATGGGCCGTGACCTCAGACACTTACTAGCTGTGTGACCCTGGGCAAGTCACTTAACTTCTCTATGTCTCAAGCTTCTTCATTTGTAAAAAGGGGGTAATAATAGCACCTACATCATAGAGTTGTGAGGATCAATTAGGATAAAATCTATAAGGTACTTTGAAAATTTTAAAGAACTTTATAAATGTCCAATGAGACTGGAAAGAGAGGTTTAGACCAGGTTTTACCTATCTGTAAATGAGTGAGACAAAGAGACTGAGAATAATGCTGGGATTATGAACCTGGGAGATGACCAGAAGAATGGTGGTGCATTTGATAGAAATGGGGAAATTTGGCAGGTAGGTAGCGCGGTGGGTAGTGCCAGGCCTCAAGTCAGGAAGACATGAATTCAAATCTAGGCTCAAACAATTACTGTGACCCTGAGCAAGTTCAACCCTATTTGCCTTATCTGTAAAATGAGCTGGAGAAGGAAATGGCAAACCACTCTAGTATCTTTTCCAGGAAAACTCCAAAAGAGGTCACAAACAGTCAGACACAACTGAAAACAACTAAACAACCACAAAGGGAAATTTGGAAGAAGTGTGAGCTTAGGAACAAAAATAATGAGTTCTGTTTTAGGCATGCTGAGTTAAGTTTGAGATGTCTTAGGGTTATTCAATTTAAAGTATACAAATAGACAACTGAAGATCAGAGGAGAAACTAAAGTTGGATGTGTACCACTCTGAGTTATTTGCATACAGATAATAATTAAACTCATGGAAGCTGATAAGTTTATCAAGAGAGTAAGTGTAGGCAGAAAAGAGGACAGAACAGTCACAGTTATAAGGTATGATATGTATCATGAGCATCAAAGGGGACTAAAAAGTAATCAGATGGGTAGGTGGGGAACCAGATCATAGTGTCCAAAAAGGAAAGAATAACCAGAAGAGAGTGGTTAGTAGTGTCAAATACAACAGAGAGTTAAAGGATTGAGGGCTGAGAAGAGACTATCAGCTTTGGCAACTAAAAGATCCCAAGACATTTTGCAAAGAGCAGTGTCAGTGGAATCAGAAGCCAGATTGCACAGGATTAAGGAATAAGTGAGAACAATGGAAATGGAATTCAAGAGTTCAGAAAGCTTTTTTTCAGTGAGTTTGTAGAAAGGAGGATGATAGCTTGAAGGGATTGCAGAATGTAATTAAAGTTGGGTGGGGGGGAAGAGTTCTCTGTTTTTAAGGATTGGGAAGAGATTGGAAAAGAACTATTGTATAAACAGGAAGAAGTTGAAGATTTCTGAACTCTTTGAAAAAAGAAGGATGATCAGGGTATAATACACATGATTTGCATAGGTTGGAAAATTTTAAATGAGGAAAGGCTTTAGGGTGATGGCTACCAAGGTGCAATATAAAAATAGCAGTAGAAAAAAAGAGATCTTCCAATTCCCATTCCAGAACCAGTCTGTCAGGATGTGAATGATGGTACAGCCAATGCTGGAAAAGATGACCCAGAGAGACAGTGTCATCTGGGGAAAATAGTGTTAAGGAAAATTCAGAACAAAGGAAAGCTACTTCTCTAAGGCATGGAAATTCCAGCAGGCAGAGTAGTAGAAGGGGTGGGCAGAGTCAGAGTGAGATATGGGTGGGATATGGGAAAGAATATTTACAAACAATGTCTCTGATAAAGGCCTCATTTCCAAAATTTACAGGGAATTAAGTCAAATTTACAAGAATACACGTCATTCCCCAGTTGATAAATGGTCAAAGGATATAAACAGGCAATTTTCAGAGGCAAAAACTAAAGATATCTTTAAACACATGGAAAAATGCTCTAAATCACTACTGATTCAAGAAATGCAAATCAAACCAACTGTGAGGTACTACATCTCACCAGTCAGATTGGCTAAGATGACAAAACAGGAAAATGACAAATGCTGGAGAGGATGTGGAAAAACTGGAACACTAATGCATTGTTGGTGGCGTTGTGAATTGATACAACCATTCTGTAGAGCAATCTGGAACTATGCGCAAAGGGCTATAAATAATTGCATACCCTTTGACCCAGC
>CM053590.1:152859318-152926216 GCA_028646515.1 Pseudochirops corinnae | reverse complement strand
ATATGATGACCAACCTTGATAAACTGGACTATCCTCAACAACGCACAGCTAAAAGACAACTCTACAAGCCTCAGGATGGAAGGAGATATTTAAACTCAGAGAAAGATATAGAAAGACTATAGTTTAAATGGAGACTGAAGCAAAACATGCTATCGTTCTTTTTCATGTCTGGTTTTGCTTTTTATTTCCCCCAGCGATCACTCATTGGTCACAACCCTTCTATATAACCAAGCTATTGTACAATGTGAAAGTATTTGCAGATCCTATACATGATTGTACGCCACCATGGGGGGGAGGGAAAAGGGAGGGGAGAAAATCTGAAACTCAAGTGATTGTGGAACTGAACCTTGTAAACTAAAAGTAAATAAACAAGTCATTCAAAAAAAAAGAGAGATGGGTGGGATAAGGTTGTGGAGGATAGTGATAAGAGAACGTAAGTATGAATTGGAGTAGTTTGCTGCTTTGTGGTCAGTGACTAGGGAATGCAGGGATAGTGAGAGAAACAGGTGATGGACATTTGTTAGCCATTGGGCAATCTCTTCCCAATCCTTTAAAAAAGAAAATTCTTACCCAAACAAAATTCTATAAAACTTTTAATATAACATGTACTTATAACAAAAAAGGTACATTTTTTGGTAAGATTTTTTTTTTCCCTTAGTGCCCTCAAGTATAACATTTCTGGTCCTATCATTATTCCTGGGGGTTGGTGGGAAGCTGAGGAAAAGAGAGAACAATCTGTGAAGGGGAAGCAGCTTCTATCATAGATTCGCCAAGTCCAATCTGTTCTGAGTTAGATTTCCTCTTGCAATGTGTTGTTGTGCCCAGTGCCATCACTAAAATAATTTTTTTTTTTTTTTAATGTGCTGTCTTGAACTAGAGAAGCATTGGAATACACACTGGAACTGTAGTTGACCAACATGTCATTGAGCTCAGAAAAGCTTTCACTTTCCCCTGAACTCATTTTCAAAGTCTGTTCTAAAATTTCTTAACTTAACCCTTAAATGTGTATGATAACAATTTCAATATAATTAGTTTCATTTGTAATCCTAGGTTTTTTCTTTTATTCATTTAAAACCATTATTCTGAGAAGAAGTCCTAGGGTTAGAAATCTCTAAAATTAAAGAGGTGACTAATCCCACTATAATCTACATTTGCACCATAACTGCAGTATTGTGTTCATTCCTGGGCATCACATTTTTGGAAGGACATTGATAAGTTTGGGAGCATTCAGAGTGTGAAGACCTTTAAGATGATGTCACATGAGGATCAATTTAAGAAACTGAAGAATGATGATTTAAGAACAATGCTATGCTGGAGCCAGATTGTGTGATGCTCAGCAGATTGTGAAATTGGTCAGTGTAAGCATTTATACCTTGGAAACTGGTAAATACTACAAGTCAGGACTTGATTTATTATTTTGTTGATTGCCTAGATTTAAGAAAGTGATATAGAAAATGTTAGTAGTACAAATCAAATTTAAAAGTATATTCTCTATACATTTTTCCCCCAGGGAACCAGATGTTAAATGCTTACCTACACATCACTCCTATGTTTACATAGGAGGCACTATGATGCAATAGAAAAATCAGGAGATTTGGATTCAGAGGATCTGGGTTCAAATCCTGACTATCTCACTTAATAGTGTATTACCAAGGCAATATTCACAGAGCCAACAGTGACTATGAATATGCGAGCATATATCTGAATTGCAAAATATAACAGACTCTACATATAGAAGACAGAAGCAAAGCATTTTATTCTGACACCAGAAAGCTGAATCCTAATACCAGAAAACCAAATGCCAATACCAGAAAACCAAATCCATCATAACAACAAAGAAGTTCATACATCTTATCACTGCATAAAGTAACACCATCCCGCAATCTTCCCACAAACAAACACTTACAATACTAGCTTGCCTACATCCTCTCTCCTCCCTCCATTCTAACTGCTCTGGCTCCCAGCTTCCTTTCAGCTCTGCTCCATCCTTCTTTCTCCACCTGTTCAGCCAACTCCTACCACCACAGGCTCCATGTGTTACATTCAGCCTATTAAGGGGCAGGGAAGATCTTCAAATTCCCATTACCATTGCAATTAGCTATATGGCCTTGGGCTAATCATTAAATTTCTCAGAGTCCCAATTTTCTTAACTGTAAAATGAAAGATTTGGTCTAGCTTTTATCTCTAAATCTTTGTTCCTATTTTGATGGTTATCTTTAAGTTGAGTGTTGAGTGTCAAGTGTAGTGGTTCTCAAAGTATGTTCCAGGGACCCCTGAAGGAAGATGCCCTTTCAGGGGCTCTGTGAAGTCAAAAGTACTTTCATAAAAATTCCATGTTTTGCTATCAACAATAATAGCTAGCATTTATACGTCATTTTAAGACTTGCAAAGTGCTTTGTTAATATTATCTCATTTTATCCTCTCAACAGACCTAGGAGGAAGGTACTATTATTATCTTCCTCTTACAGATGTGGAAACTGAGGCACGAGGTGGTTAAGTGATTTGCCTAGGGTCACAGAACTCATACATTTCCAAGGCTGGATTTGAACTCAGATCTATTCTGATCTCGAGTCCAGGTTTCTATCCACTGCTTTAATTTGTAATATGCTAAATTTTGATAGCTATAACCCATGTAAACAAAAGCTCTTTGAGAAGGTCTCAGTTTTAATAGTGTCAATGAGTCCTAAAATCAAAATAGTGTACTATACTGAGGTATGTTCCAGCTGTGCGCTCCTGGACTTAGTGGTAAAAGGTTGAACTTGACAGCCTCTAAGAGTATTTCCAGCTCTTAATTTGTGATCATATAAGAATCTGAAGAACAATCATATAGAAGAGGAATTAAAATTATTGTTCTTGGACCTAGAGGGAAGAATTTGGAGCAATGAGTAGAAGTTTCAGAAAGACATATTTAGGGGAGGGGCTTAAAAATACTTCCTTTTAGTTATCTCAAAATGGAACAGGTTGTCTCATAAGGTATTGGGTTCCTCCTTGCTAAAGGTCCTTAGAGCAATTGTTTGGAAGGTTATTTGTCCTAAATGTTGTAGAGGGGACCCTTTTTCTCAAACAAGTTGAACTTGTTGGCCACTGTGATCCCTTATGACCCTAAGATTCTGTAATCCTATGACATCTTTGAAGCTGAAGTTACAGACACCATTTTAGTATTTCTTTTTCTTTCAGGAAGCCTCCACAAGCTTCTCCCTGATGATTTCCCATTTCAGGCAAGGTATACTGATAAGGAGTTCAAAGTACAGGCACTTCCTAATAATGTTTATAAATCTCTTGTGAATCACTGCAGGGTCTTGGGCTGGGGAGAGGAAGCAAAAAATATCATGCATACCAGGAATAAAAAAGGTTGTTCTGAATTAATATGCACCCTTATCAAATTCGTTATTAAAAATGCATTTCCTAGCCAACTTAAAGTCTCCCTAATAAAAGATCTTACTTAGTCCCTGGAGTAGAGCTTATGTTCTATTTTTCATGGTTTTGATAACATACAAGAGGCTTTATGCAATTCTATAAATTTCCAGGTTATTCTCAGTAGCTGAATACAAGCAGTACAAACTCTTCTAATCTCAGATCTTTTGTCAAAGCAATCTCTCCACTACTCCTCCCTTTCATATTCCATCTCTCTTATTCTTGGGTTGTGGTTTGTTTATTGTTTCTGGTTTTCCCCCTCTGGATAAGGGTGTATATGTGTGTCTGTCTGTGCACACCTCTACACGTGTGTGTGTGTGTGTGTGTGTGTGTGTGTGACCCTCAAATGGCAGTTGTGTTTCCTGTGGCCTTTTATATTCTATTTAAAACATATTTTGTGATTGTTTTCGATTTTACCTTCAGAGATCTTTGTTTTGATTGATAAATGTTTTCAAGAAATATAATCTCCCTTATGCTTTTCTCATTTTTTTCTTTCCCTCAGAAGTAGCTTTACATGGGCAGCAGAGCTGTCCAGATAACAGTGAAAATGAATCTTAATGTCTTTGCCCTCTGATAGACCCAGTCCTTATCTATTTCTCCTTTTACCCCCGTGATAATTGTTTATCAGTACATGCAGGCTTTTTTCATAAGATTCTGATGCCACCAAGGTTTATATCTCTAGATGAGATAGAGAGTCTAGTCCACTGAATCCCATTCTGAATGGATTTAATAGAAATCAGAGAAAGATGGAATGCTGTGCCAAGTCGACTCTCATATTTGAAGATGATAAGAACATCTATGAATTTCTTTGTGTGTGAACCTTTCTTCTTTAACTTGACTATCCTGAAGATGTGAGGAATAGCACGATGCAGTTCCTTTCAAAGCTGCAATCAAAATAAAAGATTATATTTTAAAAATGTCCTCAAACCCACTGCTGCTTCTGCTTTCCTTGGTTATGGGAAAGGATTGAGTCTGAGAGCATTCGAACAAATCAACTCATTTGAATAAAAGATAAATAAATATCCAGGCCTGTGTGGAGGAAACTGGGAGTAGTCATACTCTTTGAACCAAATTTAAAGAAAAAAATGAACCTTAAAATTCAAGCACAGTGAACACTCTGCAGTGGAGTGGAGACAACACAATTCTCTGAGATGTGTGGAGAGTCATGAATGGAATATAAAAGAAAAGAAATATGTCATTTTATTCTATGGTACAGTGGAGCCAAATGAAAGATTGCTCTCTATGCCAGAAAATATGCATGAGATGAATCTATCCTGGCCCATTTTTAAGTATATAAAAAAGGTCTCTTTATAATTTTATTTTACATATACCATGGCTTGTATCTGGAAGGAGAGGTAGTGGACTACAAGTATAGACTAAGACAGAAATAAAGAGATGGCCGGTGTATTCTCTATTTAATTTTGCTTGATTACATTTATTTGTTGCAAAGGAGGCTTCTATTCTGGTAGAGTGGGAAGTCATTGGAAAATGAAAGTGATGTTTTAAAAAAGATCATTTATGAAATGCATTTTTTAATAAGACCATATCCTGGATATCAAGTCATAGTATTTATTATTAATCCATTTTATATCTTTTATTATTTCATCATAGGCATTTCTCATCCTCACCTCCCAAGACTGTGAACTCCCATATGACAAATGAAAGCAAAGCCACTTCATAGAAATACCTTGTCCGATGATGCATACAGTATTCTGTTCTAATATTCTTCCTCTCTCCTTCCCTTCTCTTCCTTCCTCTCCCTTTTTCCCTCCTTTTGTCCTCCCTGCCTTCCTCTTCCCCACTTCCTCCCTCCCTTCTCCCTCTCTTACTTTCCCTCTCTTCTTCCATACCTCCATCCCCTTCCTCACACCTCCCTTACATTCTTTGGGGGGTGTGGTGTTTAACCTTCATTTTTGAAGAGAACCATGATATCAGGGAAATGATGATATGACTTCCAGTTGACTTTGATTTGAGGTAGGGAGGCACATGCAAGGTCACCAGCCTCACTCTCTCCTCCAGAGTCATCTGGGTCCAGTGGCCAGATATTCATCAGGATGATTAGAGATGGCCCAGGATGCAATGGGAGACCTTGACCCTTTTAGGCCCTTACAGGTTGTCACTTTGAGTGACTTAATGCCCATTCAGTTAATAGACCTCTTTAAAAAGTGAGTCAAGGAATATGTAATGTGAAGGTATTTGTAGAACCTATATAGGATTGCATGCCACCATGGAGGATGGGGATGGGGGGAAGTGGGGGAGGAGAGATAAGAGAGAAAGGGAGAGAAAATTGCAAACTCAAAAGCTTATGGAACTGAATGTTGTAAATTAGAAGTAAATAAATAAATATATACATGTATATTTTTTAAAAGAACTGAAAGTATATTTTTAAAAAAGGATTCAAGAAATGGCTCCTTAATTTAAAAAAATGCTGAGAGGGGGTCTTGGTTACTGGTCTAAACAGAAACAGTTACTATTGACATTCAGCTTGGGCAGGGACCTATCTGAGCTTCAGAGAAATATATTCAGTAGTGGCCATAAACAATCAAGACCTGAAACCCAGAACATTCATTCAAATGGAATTTCAAATGGTTATAAACAATTTAGTCATTTTTCTTATATAATTTCAAACACTTCAAAGTTCTACCAAGAGTGCATCTATTTGCCTCTCTTCCCACTCTCAGCCCTTGATAGTTACTGCCTTTTTTTTTTACCTCTTTGCCAATTTGCTTGGTGGGAATTATCTTAGAATTATCTTCACTTATATGTCTCTTATTATTAGGGATTTAGAGCATGTTTTCATTGGCCATCTGTAATTTGTAATTCTTATTTTGAAACTAATGTTTTTCATCCCTTGTCCATTGAAAAAATACTCCAACTACATTTATTTCCAGGGGAGATTAGCTAGGCTCTCAGGAAAATGGAAAGAGTTGCACATAACAAAATTTTCTATTTATGAAAATGAATTGCTAATGAAATCTTATAAATAAAATTAATAAAAACCAAACCACCTAACAACTTTATAGTTTTAAGTATAATACTCTGTTATGTTTTTCAAATTTGCCTACTAAAATGTTCATGTTTGATGATTGATATTTTTCAGTTTTTACTATGCTCATTCCACTTTGCCTCAGTTCATACAAGTCTTTCCAGGTTTTTCTGAAATCTGCCTGGTCTTCCTTTCCTCTTGCACAACAGGATTCCATTACATTCATATACTATACCTTGTTCAGTCATTTCCCAATTGATGAGCATTCTCTTAATTTCCAACTTTTGCCACTATGAAAAGAGCTACTATACTTGGCCACCCCTAGATCCCTCCCACAGTCTTTCTGTATATAAGATCTGTCTTGCTTTCTCTAAGGTGCCCAGATTAAATCTAGCTCATCTAGGTGAGATTCTATCTGGCTCACTTGTCAATACCATCGCCACAGATGCTTAGGCTCCTTAAGAGTCTACCCAATATGGCGAATCTTTAACAAACTTTGCTTTTCTTTGGTTGAGAGAAGGCTTGAGTCAAATTCATTTGGCAGGACCCAGTATGTCAGTATTTTGGGGTCCTGAGCACCTCTAAACCTAAACCTCAACAATTGGACTCCATAACTTTACCAACAGTGCATTCATATACATTTCCTCTCTAGCCTTTCTAAAAATTATCATTTTCCTTTTTAGTAATCTTTCCCAGTCCAGTCAGTGTAACATAGAGCCTCAGAGTTCTCGTAAATTGAATTTCTTTTATTATTAGTGATCCAGAACAATCAACAAACATTTGTTATGTACTTTCTCGGTGGCATATACTGCGCTAATTGTTGAGGCTACAAATACAGGCAAAAAGAGTCTCTGCCTCCAAGGAGATTATAATAAGGGAAGATAATTCTTAACAAGAGAGATGAAATATGAGTGAGTGAGTAAACTGTGGTAGCAAAATCTGGAGAATGAGAAATGACTGATCTAGACCCTTCCCCAGTGGAGATTCTTGGAAGAATTCACAAATAGGAGAAGGGGCAAGAGCAGAACATTTTTTCAGATGTTTGTTTATAGCTTTCTTCTTTGGAAAATTACTTGTTCATATTCTTTGACCATTTACCTTCTGAGGAAAGGTCGTTGTTTGTATATTCTATCAGTTCCCTATATGTCTTCAATATCTGATTTTTGCCAGAGAAATTTACTAAAATAATTTGTTCTCCACTTAACCATTTGCCTTCAATTGTAACTGAATAGAGAGTTCATAATTTTTTTCAATTTTATGTAATAAAAACTATTCAATCTTTTCCTGTTGGATTCTTTATTGTTTGTTTGGTCAAGGACTCATTCCCATTCATAAATACCCAATTTGTGATATAGGTCTGGTATCTATTTGAAATTTGTGGTATTTGGTATTTATCTGAACCTAATTTCCACCAGACTTCTTGCAATTCTCTCAATATTTTTTGTTAGTGAATCTTTACCCAAGTAGTTAGGGTTTAGGACTTTAACAACACCGTATTAATATATTAATATGCCTCTGAATCTGGTAGATCTAATCTTTTTGCTTTTCTCCCACCATTTTTTATCATTTCCCATATAGTTCCTGACATTTTATTCCTCCAGAGGAATTTCTGTGTGTCAGTGTGTGTGTGCGTGTGCATGTGTGTGTGTGTGTGTGTGTGTGTGTGTGTGTGTGTGTGTGTAATTCTATAAAGTAATACTTTGATACTTTAATTGGTATGGTACTGAATCCATACATTATTTTATATGGTATTTTCATTCTGATTATACTAGGGGTTAAGGAACATGGTAATTGTCAATGAGATTGGAAAGACAGATTGGAGGCAGGTTGTGTAGGGCTTTAAAAGAAGAAGAGAGGAGAATAGAAATATTAGCAGTGGGGATAAGATTGGAAAAGGAAGTTGTGGGAATGAGCATAGACAAAGTGGAAAAAAATATTGTTTTGTGCAGATGACATGATGATTTACTTAGAAAATCAACTAAGGAATGAATTAAAATAATAACTTTAGTAAAGCAACAAAATATGAAATAAAAGCTACAAACATCATTGTCCTTTCTGTATATTACCAGTAAAATCCAGAAGAAATACTGGGTTGACCCAAGTATGAGTAGTTAATGTTCTTTCAATTATTTGTTCCGTCTTTATTTCTATAAAGCGACTTTTGTCTTTGTATTCATATCATTTGCATATGTGTCTTACTAGCTGAACTCCCTAATATTTATATGGATTCTTTGAATAAAATTTATTCTTCTATTTCATAGTACTCATAGCCACAACTTGATAAGGTAGACAGTGTAAAAATTACTACTATATGATCAAAGAGAAAACCGTTAAGACTCAGAAAGGTAAGGTGACTTGCTCCCTATAACATAGCTACTAAGTGGAAGAGCCAAGCCTTGACACCAGGCTTTCTGATATCTATTTCTCTTTCTGTTATTGCATGCTTTCTGCCTCTTAGATATTAGTTTTACTTAGCTATGGTATATAAATCATAATAAGGAGATTCAAGGCATGCCACTCTGGTAGCCTTGCCCCCATCTGTAAAGAAATGTGTATAAGGGGCGGCTAGGTGGCGCAATGAATAGAGCACCAGCCCTGGAGTCAGGAGGACCTGAGTTCAAATCCAACCTCAGACACTTAACACAAAAACTTAGCTGTGTGACCTTGGGCAAGTCACTTAACCCCAATTGCCCTCAAAAAAAAAAAAAGGAAATGTGCCTAGTAAGCAAAGCAGAGACTAGGTGACTTTGGAACATCTACCAAGTCTGTAGGGATTCTATTCTACATGAGTGGGCCTACTAATGCCCTGAGATGACCAGAAAACTGCATCAGTAGCATGCATCTTCAGTTTTAGTCTTCTGATCCAATTCACTTCCTTGTCTTTTACACAAAGAAATTACCTAACCTTCACGGAGATGGCAGGGTGTCAGGGGAAGAGGGGTGGATATTGATGCCATTACAAATGCTTAACCCCATTTACCAGAGACTTCTTTCTTTATCCCCA
Organism: Pseudochirops corinnae; assembly: GCA_028646515.1. NCBI lineage: Eukaryota > Metazoa > Chordata > Mammalia > Diprotodontia > Pseudocheiridae > Pseudochirops > Pseudochirops corinnae. Next base: position 152,916,812 of record CM053590.1, on the reverse strand, counting down.
ATTTTCATGTGGGAAAACATTTCTTTAATGATCTAGCTTTCTTTAGTGCCTGGCCTACGCTCTTTGGGGCTCTAAGATATAATTGAATAATCTGTGAACTAATATTCCAGTCATCTGGAAGTATAAAAGTCATGTAAGTAGTTAAACAGCTCTCTCTACATGTGTCTTCACAGAACTGTGTCATTGCAAGTGTCCCTGCTCTTCCAGTAATTAGCTTTGTTACACTGACCAAGTAACTTTATGTCCTTAAGCCCCAGTTTTCTCATTTGTAAAATGAAGGAGTTGTACTAAGTTATCTCTGAGGTCCCTTTTATCTACTGACCCTAGATTTTTAGATCACAGATTTTATGACTTCATAGTATAACTAACTACTCTTTTGAAATACTGCAAACTGTATTCAACTTGGAATCAGGGGAAACCGGGTTGGAATCCTGCCAATGAAACTTACTAGCTAGATGCCCTGCACTTCTCTGAGTTGCATTTTCATCACCTATAAAATGAGAATAATAATACCTTGAGTGCCCACTTCACAGGATTGTTATAATTATCAAGTGAGAATATGGATACAAAGAACTTTTCAAATCTTAAAGCACTATATAAATGTTAGCTCTTATGAAGAAACAAGTGGTTAAAAAGATAGGGTCTCAGAATAGAATTTGAATTTCTGAACCATACCTGAAAATAGAATCAGAGTAGGCTCTTTGCTAGGGATGGAGTATACCTAAGGAGAGCTAAATTTTAATTGATCTGTCTATATTCCTTCAAATCTGATCAAGAAGGCTTTAAACCTAAATATGAAGAGGAAAGAAAACTACCCACATATATTTACTGAGCTAGTTAGAAAATAGTATGTTAGATGTGGGAAATTATCAGGAGGATGGACTAGTAATTTACTGATAATAATGTACAATATCCATCAATAAAACCCATGGCTCCAGATGTTTATGCACCAATACATGACATATGTGTAATAATGTAAACTAGACTCCAAACCAAAGATACAATTTCTTCTTCATAGGTCAAACAGCCAAACAACAAGCATTTATTAGATATTTCCTATGTGTAAGGCATTGTACTAAGCAAAGGTAAAAACACAGTCTCTGTTCATAAAATATATGTAGTATAAATGGAGGATAATCTCATAAAGTAAGAAGTAGGTGGGTGGGGAAAGACCTCCAGCATAGGTGGGAATTTGAGCTGACCCTTGAAGAAAGTTAGGGAAACTAGGACACAGCTGTAAAAAAAAGCACAAGCAGCTTTCCAGAGAACTGCTATCCTGAACAGCGTCAAGGTTCCAATTACATAGTATATTGAACTCTCTATTTATTCAGCAGTAAATTAAGGCAAAACATTCATAGAAATCAAAGTACAGCATTCACAATGTTATGACATAACAACTTATCACTAAAATGGCCACATAGTTTTCACCAAAGTGGCCACATAGTTTTAAGAAAAAGATACAATCATTTAGTAACTCAATCATTTAGCAACTCAATCATTCAGTAAGTCCTTAATTCAATCATCCTTGAGGAGGCTTTTCTCCTTAATGGACACAAAGTACAAAGGTCAAAGTTCTCCACCCCTAGGTCTCAGTAAATCATGATCTTCTCAGTCAGCATCAGGTACCCAAGAAGGGAACTTTTCATCTTGACTTGAGGTTGGCTCTCAGCTTCCATGGTTCCTCTTCCATGGTTCCAGTTCCTGCCCAAATCTACACAACTGTCACCTGGTTTCAAAGACAGGGAGATCCCAGTTCCTTGTTCAGCTCTTTGTCAAGTTCTTCATCCAGTTCCTTGTCCAGTTCTCATTCCATACTGAAAATCACAGTGTCTAGTCCACCTCAAGTCCTTCACAGTTTCTGTTTCTGGTAAGACAAAGCTTAGCAGAGCCAAAACAACATTCACACATATTGCTGGCACCATAATCAATTCCCTATCTGCCTGTGAATCAACACAGACCCACAAACAAGGTCTGAGAACTCAACACAAATCATGGGTATGGTGCCAGGACCTCTGAATCCTTTTTCCAGGACCAGAAAATCCTCTTTCTGGGCTTCCAGTAAGATCCCAGGGCTTCTGTACAAAATATCACAAACATCAACACAGAACAGACAAACAAAGAGTGCTGGGATACCACAAGTTTTCTCCTCCACCACAAGAGCTCTCTTCTCAGTTCTGCTCTCTCCAACCTGGACCTCTCCTTATATATGGTCATTATCTCTTCCCCTTCCTGTTGCAGGAGTTCACAAGTTCTAGGGTTCACAAGTTGTGGGATTCACAAGTTCTGGATCTTAATATTTGATATGATCATGAACTGAAACAAGGTATTAACTACTTCTGTGGTAATTAAATAGCTGAAACAAGGTATTAACTACCTCCTTGCTTGCCATTACAACAGCCAATAAAAATGCAAAGTCTGGACAGAGAGTCCTTTGTGAGGCACAGTTAGTCAATGTAGCTGGATCATAGAATGTATGGAGGGGGTCTAATGTGTAAGAACACTAGAAAGTTAGCAAAGGACCAAGCTGTGAAGGGTTTCACTAAGATTTAGTGGAATAGGATTCATGAGTTTAATATATTTATAGAAAGCTATGGCTTATTTGAATAGAGCAAAATAGGTTAGAAGGCAAAAAGAATAGTGTGGTATATTTAGATGTATTTATGTAAGCAAATTCAGGATGTAGGGTGGCCAAAATTTAGATAAAAAACAGCAAAGGCCATGGGACCATACTAAAAACAACCTGTATCATTGGCAGAAATGGATGAGGAATTTGGATAACAGGTCACAAACTTAGCATGAAGTCATGTTATATCAATGATGAGAGATTTCAGGTATTTATACATTTAGCAAAACTCTCTTTTGACCAAAAGCAGAGCACTTAATAAATTGCTGACTTGATAATTTCATCCTTCAAAAAGAAGGAAAATAGATACTCTAGATCTTATTCTAAACAACTGAGCAAAAACTGTTTGATAAAACAGAGATTGTGGGAACCATCAGAGGAAGTGACCACTTCATCCTAGAATTCATGACAGAGAAGCAGATGGAAGTTGGAAATAGTATGATATGATAAAAGAGTATGATGTATACCATAGATTTTTTAAGAGGGCATATTTCAAATGGTTTAGAAAAAGGATATATAGGGCCCCATGGCAGAGAATTTAACATGAGAAGGTAGGTCCAAAAGTAATGAGAGGCTTTCTAAAATAAAATTCTAAAGACACAAAGAGAAAAATGTTTTTCCCAGTGAGAAAGTAAAGAAGCAGGTACCAAAGAGACCTCTGTGGATTAATAGGGAACTTACTGAACAGCTTAACTTTTTTTTTAAGAAACATGTAGAAAAAGGAGATGATAGACATTGAATACAAAAATTCCATTCCTGTAAGAGTAGTAATTGGAAGACAGTGACCTTAAGGACAACTGTAAATGCTTTTATAGTTATGCGAGAGTCAGAAGATCAAAGAAGAAACAGGTCTGTATATATGACATGATGATAATGGATGATGAGAGAATTCAGAATTATTTGTTTCTTTGCTTGCTTTGCTGCTAAGGAAAATGATCTTTGGATTGAGAAGTCTAGAACAAACATGTTTAACAAGAAGTTTTTAGTAAGGATATAAGGAGATAATAAGAGAGCCTTTAGTTGCCCCTCTCCTCAGTGAGTTTGTTTTCAGACCCAGAAAAATAAATCCCAGAGTACTTTAAAAAAAAACTGACACATGTAATTGTTAAGCTACTGTCAGCTTAAAATATCACAGGATATCACTCAGGTTTTTGTGCAGAAATTTAATGCAGGTGAACTGTTCATGATCACATAGTTATACAGTTAGTTACATGGAATTTAAATTATTTTACTTAAGTTAATTTAACATAGTTATATAGAATTTAAGAGAAGGAAGGAACTTTGTATCATCAATTCCAACCCACCTACTAGTTATTTTTATGGGTGAAACACAGAAAAACTAACTTTCATAGGGTGTTATCCAAATTTCCAAAAATCAAAAAGAAAGATGCCCACTAAATGACTGATTGGGTAAGCCTAACTAAATTTATAGAGAATTAGTTAATCACATTCATCAGGGTAGCTAGAGTTATACTATACCCAAGGGAGGGCAAGTTACCTAAACATTTTCAGGAGGGAAGAAAATTCAGTAGCTTGCCACTCTGGGAAATTCTGCCTAGTGGAACATCATGGAAATTTCCATCCTTAATGAAGACCATCCAGCCATGCTAATGGAAAGCATTTCTATTTTGTGTGCCTAGATTAAAAATATTCTTACTCCTCATACTGGTTCATGGATATTATGTCAACTACATCACAGTGTTCTGGAAGTGAATCCTACTGTAGACATGCTTGCTACCAAGCCATGGAGGCTCTGGCTGCAAAATGAATGATAGGTCCTTAGGGAAAAACCTGGTTATGCTCATTCCTTTTCCTTCTTTAAATTGTCACATAAAAGAGATTCATCCTCATCTCCCCATCTTTTGAACTATATCTCTGCAATATTTAGTACTCAATAGTCAGTATAGCATAGTAGATAGATTGCAGGACTCAAGTCAGGATTCATATCCCTCTTGATACTTATTAGCTATATGACCCTGATCAAGCAATTTAAACTCAATTTGCCTTGGGCAGCTCTTTAGGAAAGGAGTGGGGGATCAAGGCCACATGTGGCTCTCTAAGGCCCCAAGTATGGCCCTTTGACTGAATTCCAACTTCACAGAACAAATCCCTAATAAAAGAATTTGTCTTGTAAAACTTGGATTCAGTCAAAAGGTCTCACCCAAGGACCTAGAAGGCCCCATGTGACCTCAAGGCTGTTCTAGAACTTATTTACTAGATCATAGACAGCTTACTAGCTACCTTTGTCTGTAGGGAGAATTCCCCAACTAAGACTGCTGTCAGTCCATGTGCAGTCAAAATTCTTACATTCTGTTGTTGTTGGTAGTGTTGGTATTATTGTTCAGTCATTTTTCAGTTGTGTCTGACTCTTTGTGACCCCATTTGGGGTTATCTTGGCAAAGATACTGAAGTGGATTACCATTTCTTTCTCCAGTTCATTTTACAGATGAGGAAACTGAGGCAAACTGAATTAAGTGGCTTGCCCAGGGTTACATAGCTAGTAAGTGTCTGAGGCCAGATTTGAATTCAGGTCTTCCCAACTCCAGACCTGGCACTCTATCTACTTCACCACCTTACATGTTCTCTGCATAGTCATTAAACACAACTTAATTCTTTTCTCCTAGAACTTCTCCTATGCATAAGTATAATTTTCTGATATCATTTTTTAATTCTCAAATGAATTTATACAAAACTGAACATATCTAGAGTCATGGCAGCCCATACTCTGCAATGTTCATGTTCCACTCAGGAGACAGTAATTCACCCAGCTCATTACTAACACGTCTTTAGCTAGTAGCTTTTAAGTGCTTTTTGTCAGTCAACAGGCATTTGTTAAACACTTGCTTAGTTACTCTGCTATGGGCTGGAAAAAAGGCAAAAACAATCTCTGCCCTCAAGGAGCTTACATTCTAATGGGGAACAAATGTAAATAATTAGATACATAAAAGATATATAGAATATAGAGAAGTGTGTGTGTGTGTGTCTGTGTGTCTGTGTGTCTGTATGTCTGTGTGATATGGGAATGAAGGCCTTAGCAGCTAAGGGAACCTAGAAATAGTATAAGGCAGACACTGAACTATCTTAAAGAAAACTAGAGAAATTAAGAGGTTGGGGGTTAAATGAACAGGAAATTCTAGACATGAGGGAAACATGAAGATGGAAAATGTAATATCGTGCCCAAGGAATTATAAGGCGTCTAGTGTGGCATATTCTTACTATTGATGAAAATTTAACTCAAATGGTGATTCTATTTAAATGTCAGAACTTAGATGAGAAATTGGGTTAAACACACACACACACACACACACACACACACACACACACACACCAACAGCTTGGTACTTTACTAAGCAGAGTCCAGACACATGCTTTTCCAGAGGCCTGCTGTCTTTGTGCCTAGGAATGGATATAGAAATAAAGTTTGATTTATCCATACTATAGAAGGTTCAAAATGTTAAGAAGTAATTCATTCTTTAGTCTTATAATGAAGCAAAACATCAGTAGGAATAAATTAGACATCTCTTTGTTGCTACTAAAGTACTACAGCACCCAATCTGTGTTCACTCCCCCACATTGTACTTGCTTTGTCAGGTTGGGTCACCAAATGAGAAATGGGTAACTTAAGTTCTAGGGGTAATCCAATAGGGGTGGGGTAGGAGAAGTGAATGGAGAGAGGAGGAAAACTCCTACTATTGTAGCTCACAAACCACCACTGATGCACATGTCAAAACCATAAGCCAAGGAACTTAATTAGCTTTTTAGAAAGTCATTTACTCAAATTACATGGCAAGAATAATAATTATAAAGTATTTTCCCTCAAAATCTTAGGTACATTCTCCCATAAATAGATGCAGAGCCTATTGTGGGAAGAGATGAAACAAACTTAAAGTACTGTGATAGAGAGGCCATAAATGTGGCCAAAGCCACTCACAACTCTGGAGTCATAGAAGCTTTATGCACTTGATGTCCTTTCTTTATCCAGAGAGGTTCACTGAGGGGTAAATGCCAGTGTTGTTGATAGATGTCATTATCGTTCTAGATTGAGTTGAATCTTCAAAAAGCATGGCATCTTAGTTAGACATGTGACTCAGTTGGGTTTACTCTTTTTAGGGAGCAGCATCTCTCCCAGACAGGTCAATACACTGGATTCCCTGAGCTCAATCTTCAAAATGCAACCATAATCTCTAAAAGTAATCTCAGGACCAACTAGCTGCTCTTGTCCTCTGTTAGCTGCAGAGTGCTTTAGGAAGGACAGGGACCCTTATCCTAAGACTAGCAGAAGCCTCTTTAGTTCAAGGCTTTGGACTACGGTCCTTTAATTCCCAAGAAAGAGGAGGGAAAGGGATAATCTCTCCTATCCAACACTGCTTCCTAGGTCTGATCTGGGTCTCCTTGATAAGAGACCTCACCTTAATTTATTTTGACCATCTAGTACATTTCCTAAATTCTTCTTAGGAATTTACCAAATGAGGGGAGAAGGTACTGAGGTAGTCAGTAGGGCAAGCTCATTGTATCTGCTGACCTTTTTATATACAGTTAAACTATTCAACACTTCAGTTCTACAAGACGTGAAGTTCCATTTATACTTGAAAAAACCTTACCCTAACATTGCATTGTCTCTAGGTTTTTTGTACCTCTTAACTTTCTACTTTACTGATGTCTAAATAGGGCACACTTTTAGAGTACTCATTTTATAGCTAACTACAGTAATGTTATTAATAAAAACATATTTCTATAGAACTTTTTTAAGGTTGAGGGTCCTGGGGGAAAGCAAACAGCTGTCTACACAGGAAGATGTAGCTACTGCACAGCTGTCTGAAAGCTTTAATTATTGAGATGCTTCTTTGATGTTGATGATTAAGCATGGTCAGTAAGAACATGAAATTGTTATTAAATAAGTGAAATAGAACCTGGGTGTGGTTGTGATAGCTTAGAGTGGCTATTAAGAGAGTGAAATAGAATAAATTGATAGAGGATGGAATGTGGATTAATTTCACTATTTGCGTAGAAAAACATACTGAAGAATGAAGTAAAGGAAGAACATCTAAGGATAGACCCTCAAAACCAGTGCCCTATTTAGAATGAGAAGAAAGAAAAACAATCATGAATTTTTAGACCCAATATCTGTCAGATGTGTGAAGTATGGGTCCTAGGACCGTGCTGAGGGAGGTCCCAATGCTAATCTCTAAGAAGCATTTTCGGGATTGTGATAACGTAGAGGTAGACAGATGTAAATATGATTGGCTCAGTCTTGTGACCTCAGTGGTATCTGCACAGGAAAAGAGAGTGTCCACAGATTAGACAACAAATTGAGATTCTATGGTGAGTCTTTGTCAGGCAAAGGAACTAAGAGAGGTGAGAGTAATGTAATAGTAATTTCAGTACCCACAGGTTTCTAAGATTTGCTGAGAGATTTTGTAATTAGAAATTTCATTGTCCTCATCTCTCCCTCTTTTCTTTGAAAAGACAGGACACTCTAGAAGTAGAACACTTCATATACTGTCAGGCTTTGATGATGATGTTGGTTGATTTTGCTGAATTTTTTTTTCCTTTCTTTTATATTCTTTGTTATAAGAGATTGGTCTCTGAGGGGAAGGGAAGAGGATATATTGAGAAAGGAAGGTGATTCTAAACATATGAAATAACGTATTTTGTTAAAAGTATTTTGAATAGTGCCTGGAACATAGCTGATGCTATATAAATGCTATTCCTTTCTCCATTATCAATGCAAATTTCAAAAAAGAGTATTTGTTACTAATGTTAGAAATAACACTAAAGCATTCCAGGCTCAGTTTCTCTATGACTCTGATAGTAGTACTCATTCTTTCCTTTACCCTTCAGGGAAAATTATGTGCTGCTGTTTCCTGGACTTTAGTAACTCTTGGCCCAGTTTTCTGCTTAGTGACAAGGAGATCTAATTGAGCCATAGCCTTGGGTATGACTCCCCTATGGCTTATTTTTATGAACCCTGGAATTGCAACCCTTCCTCCAGCCAGGCCTGGGGTGTGGAATCTTTTTGAGAAGCCTGAGATAACAAATTCTGCTATCTCTTCAGTGAGCTTCATCTCTCCCTGGTGGGGTGACTGGAGTTTTCTAAGGACCTTTCCCTAGCCAGATTATAATTATTACTATTATTATTATGAATATTTAAATAAATATTTCTTCCAGATTTGTTCAATGAAGAATGACCATGATAATTTATCATACCTTGCTGACCTAGTTATTAATATGGCTACCAAAAGTACTTTCACAGAATTATAGAATTAAAATTTTGAAGAGACCTTAGTGGGCATCTAGTAAAACCTCATATTTTATTTTAATTTTTTAAAATTTATTTAATTAGCTTTAGTTTTCCACATCCATTTGATAAGATTTTGAGTTCTAAATTTTCTCCCCCTTCCTAAAATGGCATGCAATCTGATAGAGGTCCAATATATACGTTCATATTAAATATATTTTTACATTAGTCATGTTGTAAAGAAGAATTAGAACAAATGGGAGAAACTTCAAGAAAGAAGAAACAAAAAGAAGAGAGAGAGAGCAAATAGTATGCTTCAATCTGCATTCAGACTTCATATTTCTTTTTCTTGATGTGGATAGTATTTTCCATCATGAGTCCTTTGGAGTTATCTCAGATCCTTGTATTGCTTGAAAGAGCTAAGTATATCAGAGATAGTCATCACACACTGTTTACTGTATAAAACATTCTTCTGGTTCTTCTTACATCACTCAGTATAAGTTCATGTAAGTCTTTTGAGGGTTTTCTGAAGTCTTCTTGCTCATCATCTCTTAGGAAACAATAGTATTCCATTACTTTCATATACCAAAACTTCTTCAGCTACTCCCCAATTGGTGGCAATCCCCTCTATTTCCAATTGTTGGCCACCACAAAAAGAACTGCTATGAATATATTTGTACATGTGGGTCCTTTTCTGATTTTTGTGATTTTTTTGGGATGCAGACCTAGAAGGGGTACTGCTAGCTCAAAGGGTATGAACAGTTTCAAGGCCATTTGGGCATAGTTCATATTGCTCTCTATAATGGTTGGATCAATTCACAACTCCACCAACAATGCCTTAATGTTCCAATTTTCCCACATCTTCTCCAACATTCATCATTTCCCTATTTTGTCATGTTAACCAATCTGATAGGTGTGATGTGGTACCTTAGAGTTGTTTTCATTTTCATTTCTCTAATCAATAGCGATTTAGAGTGATTTTTCATATGCTTATAGACAACTTTAATTTCTTCTTCTGAAAACTGCCTATTCATATCCTTTGACCATGTATCAATTAGGGAATGACTTGTATTCTTATCCATTTGACTCAGTTCTCTACATATTTGAGAAAATCAGCCTTTATCAGAAACACTGGTTGTAAAATTTGTTTCCTAGCTTTCTACTTCCCTTCTAATCTTGGTTGCATTGGCTTTGTATGTGCAAAAAGGTTTTCAGTTTAATGTAACCAAAATTATCCATTTTGCATTTCATAATGTTCTTTATTTCTTGTTTGGTCATAAATTCTTCCCTTTTCCGTAAATCTGACAGGTAAACTATTCCTTGCTCTCCCAGTTTGCTTATGGTATCAGTCTTTATATCTAAATCAAGTACCCATTTTGACTTTATTTTGGTATACAGTGTAAGATGTTGATCTTTGTCTAGTTTCTGTCATACTATTTTCCAGTTTTCTCAGCAGTTTTTGTTAAATAGTGAGTTTTTATGACAGACGCTAGAGTCTTTGCATTTATCAAACAGTAGATTACTATAATCATTGACTACTGTTTCTTGTGTACCTAACCTTTTCACTGATCCACCACTCTATTTCTTAGCCTGTACCAAGTAGTTTTGATCATTGCTGCTTTTGTAAAACAATTTAGGATCTAGCCATAAGGCTGGGCCACCTTCTTTTGCATTTGTTTTCATTAATTTTCTTGATATTCTGGACCTTTTGTTCTTACAGATGAATTTTGTTATTATTTTTTTCTAGTTCTGTAAAATAATTTTTTGGTAATTTGATTGGTATGGCACTGAATAAGCAAATTAATTTAGGTAGAATTGTCATTTCTATTATATTACTTCAGCCTACCCATGAGCAACTGATATTTTCCCAATTATTTAGATCTGACTTTATTCACTTGAAAAGTGTTTTGTAATTGTGTTCATATAGTTCCTGGATTTGTCTTGGCAGGTAGACTCCCAAATATTTTACATTGTCTATGGTTATTTTAAATGGAATTTCTCTATCTCTAGCTGGTGGGCATTGTTAGTACAGAAATGTTCTTAGTTTTATTTACTAGTTTCAACTCACTCTAGAAGGATAATGACACATCTGTCAACAACACTGGCATTTACCCCTCAGTGAACCTCTCATTCAGTTTTCTCCAGAGGTCTACTATATCTAAATTTTCTAAAATTATATTTACCTCCTTAGCTTCTTTCTTATTTATTTTATAGTTAGATTTATCTAGTCCTGAAAGGGTTTGGTTGAGATCCCCGACTAGTACAGTTTTGCTCTCTATTTCTTCCTGTAACTCCTTTAATTTCTCCTCTAAGAATTTGGACACTATATCACTTTGTGCATATATGTTTAGTAATGATATGACTTCATTATCTATGATACCTTTTAGCAGGAGGTAATTTCCTTCCTTATATCTTTTAATTAGATCTATTTTTGCTTTTGCTTTGTCTGAGATCAGTCTTTGATACCCCTGCTTTTGCTTTTTTTTTTTTTTACTTCAGCTGAAGTATAATATATTCTACTTCAGCCTTTTGCCTTTATATGTGTGTATCTCTCTGCTTCAAATGTGTTTCTTGTAAACAACTTATTGTAGGATTCTGATTTTTAATACATTCTTCTATCTACTTCCATTTTATGGGAGAGTTCATCTGATTCACACTCACAGTTATGATTACTATATGTGTTTTTCTCTCCATCCTATTCTCTCCCCCTCCACTCTGTTTATGCTTTTCTCTCTCCTTTCTACCTTTCCTCCCTCGCTCACAAATGTTTGGCTTTTGATCACCACCTCCCTCAATCTGCCCTCTCTTCTATCAGCCCCCTCCATTTTCTTTCCTTTTTCCCCTACTACTTCTTCCCTTCTTTTATACACCCCCTCCCTTTTCTGTCCCTTTTCCCCTCCTATTTCCTATATGGTAAGGTAGATTTCCCTACCTAACTGTGTATGTTATTCCCTCTTTGAGCCAAATCTGATGAGAATAAGGTTCATACAATGCTCACTTCCCTCTCTTCTTTCCCTCTGCTCTAATACTTTGTGCCTTTTCTGCCTCCTCCTTCCCTTTTCTCCCAGTACAATCCCTTTTCAACTCTATTTATATTTTTTTATTCACACATCAAAGTCAACTTATACCCATGCCTTCTCTTTATCTAAATGCTGTAATAAAGATACAGTTCTCGAGTTAGAAGTATCATTTTCCCATGGAGGGATATATTTAGTTTGCCCTTATTCAATAACATGTTTGTTTGTTTGTTTTCTTTCCTGTTTGCCTTTTTATACCTCTCTTGAGTCTTGTATTTGAAGATCAGATTTTCTATTGAGTCCTCATCTTTTCATCAGAAAATTTTGAAGTCCCCTATTTCGCTGAATGTCCATCTTCTCCCCTGAAAGATTATGCTCAGTTTTGCTGGGTAGTTGATGCTTGGTTGTAATCCAAAATCATATTCCAAATCCTCCAATCTTTTCATAAAGAATCTGCAAGGTCCTGCATAATCCTGACTGTGTTTCCACAATATTTAAATTGTTTCTTTCTGGCTGCTTACAGTATTTTCTCCTTGACTTGATAATTCTGGAATTTGGTTACAATATTCCTTAGAGTTTCAGGAGGTGATTGGTGGGTTCTTTCAATGACTATTTTACCCTCTGGTTGCAGGATCTCAGGGAAGTTTTCCTTGATAATTCTTAAAAGATGCTGTTTGGGCTCTTTTTTTCAATCATTGCTTTCTGTTAGACCAACAATTCTTAAATTATCTCTCCTGGATCTATTTTCCAGATCAGTTGTTTGTTTGTTTGTTTAATGAGGTATTTTACATTTTCTTCTATTTTTTCATTTTTTCCTTCTTTCTTTTCTTTCTTTCATTCATTCTTTTAATTTTGTTTGACTGATTTTTGGTGCCTCATAGAATCATTAGCTTCCACTTCCCCAATTCTAATTTTTAAGAAATTGTTGTCTTCAGTTAGCTTTTGTATCGCCTTTCCCATTTATCCAATTCTACTTTTTAAGGAGTGGCTTTCCTAAGTGGACTTTTTTTTTTTTTTTCCATTTAGCCAATTGTATTTTTTAAGGAATTGTTTTCTAAGGTCAATTTTTGTCCTTCCTTTTCCAAGCTGTTGAGTCTCTTTTGCATACCTCTCATTTCTTTTCCCAATTTTACTTTTTCCTCTCCTATTTGACTTTTAATATCCTTCTTGAGCTCTTCTAAAGAAGGCTTTTTGGGCTTGAAACCAATTCATGTTCCCGTTTGAGTTTTCAGTTGTAGTTATATTAACAATATTGTCCTCTTCTGAATTTGTGTGTGTGTTTGTGTGTGTGTGTGTGTGTGTGTTTATCTTCCTATCCCCATTGAATGAATCTATGGTCAGTGTCCATTTCTGCTTTTTGCTCATGGTGTTTGTCTATTTCCTGGTTTTTAAAATTGAGCTCTACTGCTGGAGCATAGGGGGCACTGTCACAAGCTTCTTATGCTGAAAGCCAGGGGCCTGGTCACTGGCTTTGTGTGCTTGGGCCTCACATGCTGGCAGCTAGAGACTGTAGGGGTCTGGCAGTTTACCTGGTGCTAAGCTGAGGTTCTAGTGGTGGTGATTGGTGTGTCCTGAGGCCAGGCAGGGTTTTTCTGTATTTCCCCAGCCTGCACTAAAGCTGGGGAAAGGGGGGATTGGAAGGTTTGGGGGTGCTGCTGGAAGATGCCTGCTCACTGGGGCTGTGCTGAAGCAAAGGTAGGTTTAGCTATTGGAGGACACCTGCCCAGCAGTACACTGGTACCCTAAGCCTGAGTCTCCCAATTCCTCTGGCTGTGCCACGGCGTGCAGGGGATCCTGGTGTTGGCACTTGCCTGCTCTACCACCTGGGGCTCAGGATCTCCTACGGGTTTGTTGAGGTGGGACTTGCCACTGGGATGCTTCCCATCCTGTATTGCTACCCTTCCACCAGGGGTAGAGGGACCTTTCCCATGAATCCCCTAAGCCTCCCAGGTTAAAAGACTCCATCTTTCTGTTTGCTCCACTGTTCCAGTATTTTTTTTCTAGGGCAGCATTTTCTGGGTTTTTAGAGGTCAATAAGGGAGAGTGAGAGTGGCTTAACTGCTTACTCTGGCTTCCTGGCTCCCAGAGAAAACCTCACATTTTAAATCAGAGGAAACCAAAGCCTGAAAGATTAAATAACTTTCCTAAGGTCAACCCAGTAATTAGTAAGAGTCAGAATTAGAACTCCTGGTCCAATGTTCTTTTTTTGTCACCTCTCCAATTTAGCAATATTAATATCTTCACAAAGAATAATCTCTGTATTTGGTGAATCTGATTCAAAATTACCCAGATTTTTAAATCAAAGAAGATGGGAAGTAGAGAGTTGAGATTAGAAGGGAGAAAGTGGTCAGTAATTTTGCCTAGAGTAAAACCCATTAATAGCAATGTAATGTTCATTTAGACTCTTTGTGAATGGATAGATAATATACTGTATATGATTACATAACCATTTTTGCTAAACAGCTAAATTAATCAATTATAGAATTAGAAAATGTTATATAAAACAAATTTAATGTATAATATTTAATACTGAAACATATTTTAATGTAAGCATAAAATTTGAAATCTGAAAATTGAAAGTGTTTTCATCATACCTAAACTTACCAGAATTGAACTAGGATGAAAAAGTATTGATTTCTATAAATCCTCATTACCAAGGTCCCATTCAGGTACATAAATATAATTGAGCAAATGGGATTGGCATTAGGCAGAATCAGAATATACTACCTTTCCTTTATAAAAAAAATAATAATACGGGGCGGCTAGGTGGTGCAGTGAATAGAGCATTGGCCCTGGATTCAGGAGGATCTGAGTTCAAATCCAGCCTCAGACACTTAACACAAAAACTAGCCATGTGACCTTGGGCAAGTCACTTAACCCCAATTGCCCTCCAAAAAGCAAAAAAGAAAAGAAAAGAAAGAAAAAAATAATAATAGCTAGGATTTATACAGCACCTACTATGTGACAGGCACTTAACAAATGCTATCTCATTTGATCCTCACAACAAGCTTGGGAGGTGGGTGGTATAATTATCTCCATTTGATAGTTGTAGAAACTGAGGCAAACAGACATTAATTGACTTGCGCTGGGTCACACAGCTTCTAATCATCTGAGGTTAGATTTGAACTTAGATCTTCTTAATTCCAAGCCAAGTTCCCTACCCACTGTGCCACCAGCTGCCTCTCAGTCTGCTATTCCTTTCAGTATTAAAACATTGGCTCATAGGTGAATTTTATAGAATTGGTTAAAAATATAAAAAAGGACTCCCTGAGAAAAAGTGTATACATTGAAAAACTTTATGCATTGGAAAGGTAACGTGATGTAACCAGGTCAAAAAAGAGCATATCCTGCTTCTGATATGTACCATCTAGCTAACTGCAGGCAAGGCATCTTACCGCTGAACCTCAGTTTTAACAGCAAATCTGATTCATTTATACCAGTGGCTCTTAGAATGCCTTGAAGTATTACAGTGAAGATCCAATGAGATGATGTGTGTCAGGAGCTTTACAAATTTTAACCCTTTATATAATGTAAGTGATTTTTGTTGTTGTTGTTATTGTTATTTGAAGCCTTACTTCTTTCAGCCCTCAGCTTTTGTTAGCATTTTAGCACTAACAAGTCCTTCAAGGTATCTTGAAAAGTTAGCCCTTGTCACAATTAGTCACAGGGCCTCCTTTTACACACGTACTATATATATGCACACAGAGTAGTCATATATATTCTAGAAAACTTACCTCCTTGAGCTGAGAATAATAAATATTATTAAGCAAGATCTTTTCTTTAAGGAAAGGACTTTGTTAAATAGTGTGCTGAATGCTGCTTTAAACAAGGTTTACAAAATTGTTTTCCTTCTCAGTGTTGCTATAAATGAAAGTAACTTGTATCATAATATCAGACATAGAAAATCCATACTGCACAATTATCTATATGCACAATCTATTGAATGTTCTGTTTCTGTATATAAGTATACACAGTTTAAATTTTTGAAGAAGACTCCTAGGAAATAGTTTGATGAAGAATGACTTTAATACAATGAAAATAAGCATCCAAGAGTATTGGGAGCAGTATCATCCTTTGTTATCCAAGTTGCATGAAATGTAGTATTATGTTATAAAAAAACAAGTGATCCCATATTCATCATTTCAATAGAATTCAGCAATCATCTACTGAATGCCCAGTATGCACCAAATAGTGTGCTATGTGTTGAAGATGTAAAGGCAAAAGTAATTAGCACATGATATCGTTTCATAAACTGTTTCTTGTCTTTTTTCAAAAGTTGTCAGAAACTTTCATAGGATCATAGATTTAGAGCCAATCATTTTAAAGATGAAGAAACTGAGACCCACAAAAGTTAAGTTTCTTGCTTAGACTGTTGCAATACTCTGCTGGTTGGTCTCCCTGTCTCGTCTCTCCCCATTTTCATCCCTCTTCCACTTAACTGTCAAGTTTATTGTCTTAAAGAACACACCTGCTTCCAATTTAACCAGCCTAAGTGGATCCCTATTACTTCCAGGATCAAACCTAAAATCTTTGGTTTGCCTTTTAAAACCCATCATAACCTAGACCCTTTCCTACCTTTTAAATTTTCTTAAACTTGACTCTCTTCCACACACTCTGTGATCTAGTAACACTGGACTCTTTGCTGTTCCTTAAACAAGACACTCTCCTGCCTTAGTGTTTTTATTAGTTGTCTCCTATGCATGGAATTCTCTGCCTCCTAGCTTTGCCTATAAATGTAAAGCCAAGCATGAGCAGCTATCCAGAAGACTGCTACTGTGAAAGGTTCTGATTACATAGTATAGTGAACCGCCTATTTATTCAGCAGTAAATTAAAGCAAAACATTGACAGAAACCAAAGTACAGCATTCATAACATTATAACATAATAACTTATCACTAAAATGGCCACATAGTTTTCACCAAAGTGATCACATAATTTTAAGCAAAAGATATCATGCAATAAGAACTTAACTCAATTATCCTTAAGGAAGCAATCCTCCTTAAGGGACACGAAGTACAATCATTCAGTAGGTCCTTAACTCAATCATCCTTAAGGAGGCTTGTCTCCCTAATGGACACACAAAGGTCAGAATTCTCCACCCCTAGGTCACATTGTCTTAATCTTTCAAAAAGTCTTCTTTCTTCTTAATTGGAGATTAGTTTCCAATCACCCTTAATGCAATCATCCTGAAGAGTACAGGATACAGAGTACAAAATCCTCCCACCTCTAGGCCACAGTAAATCATGATCTTCTCAGTTTGCATCAAATACCAAAGAAGAGGTCATGCCATCTTAACCAGAGGCTGGCTCTCAACTTCCATGGTTCCTCTTCCATGGGTCCAGCTCCTACCTGAATCCACCCAATTGTTACCTGGGTTCAAAGGCATGCGACTCTCAACTCCTCATCCAGCTCCTTGTCCAGTTCCTGTTCTATATTGAAGCTCACAGCGTCTAGTCCACCTCAAGTCCTTCACAGTTTCTGTTCCTGGGAAGACAAAGCTTGACAGAGCCAAAACAACATTCATACACATTACTGGCACCATCATTAATGCACTTTCTGCCTGTGAAATCAACATAGGCCCACAGTCAAGGTCTGAGAAGTCAACATAAATCATCAGTATAGTCCCAGAACCTCTAAAAACATCAGTAAGACCCTCTTCCAGGACTTCTGTAAACACATAACAAAAAATTCCTCTTTCAGGGCTTCTGAATCAGCAGTAAGGTCCTAGGGCTTTTGTAACAACAGCAATATCCTCTATCAGCAGACAAATCTAACAAAGTAACATCAAAACAGACAGACAAAGTACTGGCACTACAGCCATGCTTTCTCCCAGTTTCTGCTGTTTCAGCCTGAGCTTTTCCTTATATATGATCATTAAGCTCTTCCCTGTTCCTCTGCTTCCTGTTGCATCAGCAACAGAGGTTCACAAGCTGTGTTTCTTAAGAAGAGACTTGATACAATTATGGGCAAGGAATTGGAAGTGAAACAAGGTGCTAAATAATTAAATTGCTGAAACAAGATGTTAACTACTTCCTTGCTTGCCATTACACCTATCTTCTGCAATAAGACTTTCCCAGTCCCCCTTAATGCTATTGCCATCCCTTTGAGATTGTATCTAATTTTTTCAATATATGAAGTTATCCCTTCTACATCATG
This sequence comes from Pseudochirops corinnae, assembly GCA_028646515.1. Taxonomy (NCBI): domain Eukaryota; kingdom Metazoa; phylum Chordata; class Mammalia; order Diprotodontia; family Pseudocheiridae; genus Pseudochirops; species Pseudochirops corinnae. Next base: position 152,898,778 of record CM053590.1, on the reverse strand, counting down.
AGGCACAGAGCCCTGCACCCCCCCCCCCCACACACACACACACATACACCTGCAATCTGGAAAATCCATGCAAAATTTTTTGGGTCTCCCCTTATATCAGAGAAGAAGTTTGAATTATTATGATATTAAAAGACAAAATATTGATATTATGCAGTACTCTATATAGAGAGTACTGCATAATATCAATGTATTTATGTGTGTATATGTGTGTGTGTGTTTTACACGTTTCTGAGTTTCTAAACTTTTTTTGTGTCATCGTTGGCCTTCACACATCATCTGTAGCTTCCTCAAAACTTCCAAAAATTTGCATTTAATTTCTTATGCTGACCTGCACCAAATCAAAAACAATGATGGGGAAAGTTGTGATGCCGAAGGGATAACTGTATTTTGTTTATTTGTTGTTGTTTACATGTTGCCCATAGAGGCTGTTTTTGCTTTTTTGTTTTTTGTTATTGTTGTCATTTTGTGTCCCCAACACTAAGTACAGTGTAGGCCCTTGATGAGCCATTGCTGATTTGATAACCCAAGACCATGCAAGCACTTAGTAGGAAAGCCAGGATATGAACACAAGCCATACGTTCAAGTATTCTTTCTCCTATAGACAACGTATTTTCATAGACAATCTCTTTTTTTTACTAGAATACTCAAACAGATTTACAGCCACCCTCAATGTAGTTATTTCCTCAGCTAGTTATGGCCCAGTGTTCTATAATTTGAAACCATATATCATCTCTGGAAAAATAAATTAATATGTCCAGGGCCTGTTATTTCATTTCTATGATCACTCCTTATATGGGGATTCCCTCCCCCCTACTGATTCAGATCACAATCTGTCTAGAGTTTATAGCCCTTTCCAAGTTCATACACCACTAGTAAACATCAGGAGAGACATTTGAACCAAGGTCTTCTCATCTCCAATTCTATCACTCTATCCATTACTAAATGCTACTTTCTCTCCTAGAATAATATTAGTGTTTAAAGAATAGGCTTTTGTAGCAGCAAGCAGCTTGGGATCACTTAAAGTGCAATATATTTTCCTGTGATCTAGTCTGATATGTCCTCTTCCTGTTCAGTTCTCAGCACCTCATTGAATTATCTGTAGTGCCTGTCCAAGATATCTGTACTATTGGACTAACTTACTATGTTATCCCTGTAATTGGCATGTAATAATAATACAATGCACATTCTTCATCCATTTTAATTTTCCTGTGTGAATTGTCAGGCCTATCTCTTTTGTGTAAGTAACTGTGTCAAAGAATTCTCTGTAATGCTCATTGTAATGAGTATAATGTCATCCACCAACAGGAAAATCTTTGTAATATTTCTGTCAATAGGAAATCTCTCTTTCGTTTGAGTTTTGTATAAGGTATCCCTTATGACATGAATGAACACCTTTCGTAAGCATGGAATTGTAGTTTCTTCTTATTTTTTTTTTCTAATTTGTTCATGTTTTCGGCTTTTGTTCTAGCCAGGTATGATCTGACTATACCTAGATAGCTAATTCTACAGTGATTACCATGTCATATATCATCATTTCTCTTTTCATAATCCTAAATTCAGTTTCTTCTGGATTGTTGAAGAAAGAATCCGTACAGTTGTGAGACTACAAATAATCTAGAAGTTTTTTATCTTTTTCATTTCTTTATCCCTCATCATATTTTCACAATAGCCTTTGTCATTTTTCCCTATGTCATCTTCTCATTGAAGTCGCCAGATGTTAGGGTAAATGTTGACTTGGTTCTGAGGATCTTGCCAAGATTTTCATAGAATTTTACAATTATTTCACCCTCCTCAATACATGTTGCATAGTCTCTAATAACCATGGTTATCTCTTTACTTTCGCTAAATTGAACACAAGATAATATGAGCAAGTATCTCATGAAATTATGTTGGTTATTGACTTTGGGTACACAATAAAATCAACTGCTTTATTCAGCTCTCTAAGGAGAATCTGAGCTGCCTTTTTAATTTAACTAAAACTTTTTTATGTCTACTTGTTTCTCATTTTAAAAAAGGTCAAAATAGAAGTGATTTGTTTCCTATAATAATACATCCACCTATTTGCATTGGACAAAGGTAGGATATTAAGAATACCAACTGTCCAATACTAATTATTTTAAGTCTTAGAACTGTGTGCTTCTTAGTATCTTCTTCCACCTTTTTTGGTATGACCTCCATTCTGTGATCTCCACTCCATGATGAGGAGACAGAAGGAAAATTGAGTTTCTCCCAAAAGGGAGGAAAGCTTTTTTTTTTAATACTCAATGTTCAAAAACAAATTGAGTATGGAGCAGATCCTTTATTCCCACAAAGAAAAGGACATGGTAAGAACAAAGAAATCAACTTGCATTATAGAATGATTTGAACAGAATTCACTAACTTAACACTATTAAAGTATAAGTTGAGGAACTAGCATTCAAGACTTATTGGGACATGATATGGATTTTATAAGGCTTCTAAATAGCATTTCACCTTTTACTTCTGCTAAGCACAGTCTGACCAAATGCCGCTCCCAATCATCTTTCTATTGCTCTCTTTCTTTTTGATGCTTATTCTTCCAATTGCAATAGCTCTTGCCACTACTCGAGTGCTCTCTTTCCTGGTAGCATTTGAAATAACTGGTAAAAGAACATTTCCCTGTGATCGGCAACTGCTACTCAAGGAGATCCCACTGCTCATAGGAGATGTTGCTGCTATGACAACAGACCTCCAGCCTTCTTGAGTTCTCCCAAGGCTATGTACAAAAGACACAAAAATGAGGCTTCCTTTTCCCAGATATTGTCTTACTTGGTTAGGATACATTCACAGTTTACAACTGAATAGGAGATACACTGCTTGGCCCTCCAGACATCTCAGAGAGTCATTCTTAGGCATTGAAGCTTAGAAGTAAGAGAGAGAGTCTAGGACTGGATCAGCTATTTAGTATATTCACAGAGCTCCCCATTTAGAGCACTCAGTTCAGTCATATATGTCTGGATTCCTACATTCACTCCTCCAACTCCTACTTCTAAGTGCTGAGAATACCAAAACAAAACAAAACAAAAAACCCAAGTCTCTACACGAATTCCTTACCCTACTGGCATTTCAACTCAAGTAAATTGAACAGTCACTGATTACATGCTATGGACAACACATTGTACTAACTATTTAGCATAAAAAGACAAAAAATGAAATTCAGGTTATATTCTATTGGGGACATACAGCATATATACAGAAAAGTGAATACAAATAAAACCAAAGGAAAGATCCAAAACAAAAAAAAAAAGAGAATCCCATAACTTTGCAGTCATTCTATGCCTTTTAACCACTTTCTGGTTAAATCCACATACTGCCAGATACTCATGGAGTACCTAAGAGAATGGTAATTAGCTAATATTGGCATACAGCAAGTGACATGCCAGTTGTCAATTAACTATGCATCATAATCTTCAGTGCAGCCGAAACATCATTGTATGCCTCCTGATGTGTCTCTTCCTGAAATATTCATTGTGTTTTCCTAGCTGTCCGAACATTTCCAAGGGAGAACAATTACACCACAGGTAGTTTATGATGGTTTGCATTGTTTTGTAGCTGGGAAGCTGCTGCTTTACAGTGACACCTAACACTTCTAGATTGTTTTATCTTAGAGATAAAAACAACTAGAGGCTTAGTCATGCCTTCTTGCACAAGGCAAACATATTCTTGAGAAAGCACAATGCTTACACTGCATTTTACTCTAATAATTGCATAATGATTTATTATCAGAAGATATCAGAGCAGGAATGGATCTTAAAGGTCATTTGGTCCAATGCTATCATGTCAAATGAGAAAAATGAAGCCTAGAGAAGGGATGTGACTTATCCAAAGTCACACAGCTAGTGTGAGGGAGAATCAGGTCTGAAACATGTGTGATTAATTTTCTGTTATATCACTATCCCTTTCACATTACTAAAGACTTAATCACATCTCAAAATATGTTATGATCTTGAGAATGACCTCAGAAACCTCCAATATATGTCCAGCTCTACTTTTGCTGAATCCCACAGAAACCAACTTGATCATAATTAAGTACCATATACATACTTGTTAAACATCTGTTAGATGGGTACAAGGATATATAAGTAACCCTGACCTTGGGTAGTCTGTTGCCATGACCTACTTTCACAGATCTCAGTATGCAGTGTGGGATTTTATTATAATTCCTACAAAAAGAAAAACAGAATAACCCATTTTTATAATAAAAATAAAGTATTCAAGAGGGGCTAAGCTGATTATTTGTATATATAAAAGTAAATTCATAAGGAAAAATCCTTGGAGGATTAAAAATGCATATTACTATTCTTTGTTTTTTATGTCACCTTAATTTCTGAATATAACTCTTCCCTTTGCCATACTAATCCTAGAAAGAGAGAGAACGGAAGAGAAAGAAAGAATTAAGCACAATTATAATCAACCTGACATGATAGGATATCAAAGTAGGAATGAATCTTCAAGACACAATGTTCTGTATCCATAATATCCCACTTCTTCAAGGAAGAAAGTACATTTTCTAGTTTCTTCTCTGGCACCAATATTACAGTAACTATGTATGTTATTTTACTTAGCTAAAACTTTTTTATATCTTCTTTTAAATAAAAAATGTCAAAATAGAAGTGATATGTTTTTTCTGGATATGTTAGTTCCATAAAGTTCCACTCAGCACCCCTCCCCCCAAAAAAATAAAAGGAGAAAAAAACAACACTTTTGCAACAGATATGCACTGCCAAGCAAAGCAAATGTCCATATTGACTAGGGCCACAAATATATGCCTGGTTCTTCATTTTGTTTCCATCATCTCTCTGTCAATAAATCATCTGGAATTACAGTTGGTCATTGCATTATGAGTCAGAGTTCTTAATTCTTTAGCTTGTATTTTTAATGTTGCTGCTCTTATTTGAATTGATCTCCTGTGTCTGCTCACTTCCCTCTGTATCAGTTCACACAAGTATTAGCAGATTTCTCTGAAGCCATGACTTTCATCAATTTTTATAGCACAAAAATTTTCCATTACATTCATAAACCATATTTTGTTCAATTTTCCCCCAACTTTGTCCCTTCAAAATAAACTGCAATAAATATTTTTATATAGGTCCTTTTCCTCTTTCTTTGATCATATTGGGATATAGGTCTAGCAAATGGTGGTATAGTTGGATATACACAATTTAATAACTTTTAGGCAAATACTTTTAAATTTGCAAAATGGTTAGATCAATTAATTCACAGTTCCTTCTATAGTAGAAAACTTCTCCTACAGTCATCCCTTATTCCCCAAATTTGCTGTGTTTTTTCATCTTTGACAATCTGATTGATATAAGAAATGAAACTCAGCATTGCTTTAATTTGCATTATTCTAATTATTTCTGATATGGAAGATTTTCACATTGCTTTTGAAAGATTAGATTTCTTCTTTAAAAATTACCTATTCATAGATTTCAATCATTCATCAAATGGTCTGGAATGGCTTTTATTCTCATAATTTGAATCAGTCCCACAAATATCTTAGAAATGAGACTTTTATCAGAGAAACATTGAAAATATTTTTTTCCCAATAAAATGTTTCCCTTCTAATTTTAACCGCATTGGTTTTTCTGTTCAAAAAGTTTTAATTTTATATAAACAAAATTATTTCTTCTTTGATCCTTTAATTTATCTATGATGTGACCTTTTATACAAATATCATACATTCATGCATTTGAAACTAGATTTGGTATATGATGTGAGGCGTTGGTCTAAAAGAGAAGTTCTTAACCTGGGATCCATGTACTTAAAAAAAATTTTCATAACTATATTTCAAGATGTTTGGTTTCCTTTATAATCGTGTGTGGTTTTTGTGTGTGTGTGTGTGTCTAAAAATAGTATTTTGAGAAGAGGTATATGACACAAAACAAGATTTAGAACGCCTGGTCTAAACCTAATTTCTTTCACTGTTTTCCTAGGAGTTTGTCAAATAGTAAATCCTCATCACTGGAGTTTGGGGGTTTATCAAACACTAAGACCGTTGATTTGTTTGTTTTGATATGTTATCCAAATGCATTTTTCATGCTTCTTTAAATTCTTCTATTCATCATTATTATTGGCACAGTAATATTCTATTGTTTTAACCAATCATTAGTCATTTCACATTAAATGGTTATCTACTTTGATTCAAATTCTTTGCTTGACAAAAGTGTGGTTATAGATATTTTTATACATATGGAAATTTTCTTTCTGTCTGATCTATTTAGAGTATATGTCTAATGGTGGGATATATAGGTCAAACAGTATGAATGTTTTAGTTACTTCTCTAACAAAATTCTTAATTGTTTCCCAAAATTGTTCCAATCTTTATCCTCTTTGACAACTTTGGGGATGTGAGTTAAAACTTCAGTGTTGTTTTTCTTTGTATTTCTCTTATTAGTGATTAAAAGCCATCTTTGATATGACTGTTAATAATTTGTAATTCTTCTTTAGATAACTGTTTACATTCCTACTTACCTATTGTGGAATGGTTCTTGGTGTCATAAATTTGTGCTAGCTCCTTAGATATCAGACATCAGAGGTATTTTTAAGAAAATTTTCTTTTCTCCAATCAACAACTTCCTTGTAGGATCATAAAATAACATGAACTCCTAAAAGGTTCCTAGAAACATATTCAAAATAAAATTAATGGATGATACACAGTGACAATATGAAATATGTGTGCCTTTGTGTATATGTGTAAATCATTCAAAATTGTATTTATCTATAAATCAAAACATATCTTATACAGACCTTTCTAGATTACAAAGTATTTTCACACATAGAACATTTGACTCACACAAAAAACTTGTATAAAGGGAAAGTGTTGTACTTCAATACTTACACCAACATGTATCATAACCCCTCTAAATCTTAGTAGAAATCCTTGAATGATGATCTAGGTTAAAAAAAAAAAAATCTAACAACACCTGTATTATGACTTCCAATTTACAGTATAGTAAACTGTGGTTCAGGAAAGTTGTGACCTTTCTGAGTAAATGAAAGATTTAGAGCTGGAAGGGACCTTAAGTTAATCTAATCCAATTCCTTAATTTTACATTTAAAGACATCGAGATCCAGAAATGTTCAATCACTTGTCTACTGTCATATAGCTATTAAGTGAGTGGGCGGTGATTTAATACCAGGTCCCCTGACTTCAAATTTAGTATTCTTTCCACTATACCACACTGCATTGCATTAACCAGTGTTTCATTCAGGACAAAGGAAATCTTTGATTCTATAGCAAGTTCAGGAATGGAAGGGAATATTGTGCCCCCCAAAAAAGTATTCGTAATCATAGGACCCAGGTTCAAATCCCAGCTGTACCTCTTACTATAACACTCCTAGTTATTCATGTGATCTTCAGCAGATCTTTGAAAACACATAATAACACTTTCCTTTTATTCATCTGTAATATATTTTCCAACCCTAAATATATGATGCCATGATGTCAGTATTGTATCATTCATTGTTTTTTATTTCCATGATCTGGCACTTACTAAATGTTTGTGGATAAAATTATTGATTATGTGCTATTTGTCTACTAAATAACATCCAGATGATTAGTAATACTACCATCATTTATTATCCATGTGGTATTAAGGTCTTAATTGGCTTACCACAACAGCTTTTACAAATGACTCTATTTTACTACTTAAAACCCTGGGGTTAATTATTAATCAAAGTTCAGAAAATTCATGAGCAGAAATAATGTAGAAAATAAATATGTAAAATCTGGGGCTCAAAAATACACTTTTTCGTCTATTTTTTTTTGGAGGTAACCATAGGTATGAAATATATCATATATTTGTCAGATGCATATAAAGTGTTTTGCTGAACTAGTTTTTTTCTCTTTCTTTTTTAATCTTTCTTATGAGGAATGACTCTCTGAGTAGAAGGGGGGTATATCTGGAAAGAAATGTCACTTAAAAACAAAAGGCATCAATAAAAATAAGATAATTAATGTACAATCAAAAATCAGATAGCAAAGGGGATAGAAGTTTTCCCTTAAATACTCTTCTAATTGATTGCAATCTTTGTCATCATCAGTTTTGTCAGCTCCTCAACTTATGCAGTAAAATACAGAACCATTCTAAATATCCAGCATGTGATTTTTCTGAGATCTAGAGTTAAACAGCAAATTGAAATTTACAGCTTAGAGATGTCTGAGAAATTAGAGAACTTGTGGAATTTTAGAGGCATATGAGAAAGAAGACAGAGAACAAAGTTGAATTTCTGAAATGGCAAATGGGAGAAATGAGAAAAGGAACAGAACATAACTTGCTGGAAAACTACTGTTGTTGGAGGGGCTGTGGTAAGATAGGCATGTTCCATAGGTGAAGTTGTGAATTATTCCAACAATTCTGGGAAACAATTCAGAATTTTGCCATGGGAGAACACAACCTACTATCACTTTCTTTCCTATAAATCACAGTGTGTTTCAGTTTCATATCTTTCAAGATAATACATTGCCCTTGGGGCCTCCATGGTATGAGAAACCTAATGACACTATCAATAGAAACTGGAGCTACTATGCAAGTATGGATACTTTAGGTATTTTGCTGACCTAATGTATGGTTTCAAATCATCCTTTTGCTTCTTTTCTTCTCCATATCCTCTTCAGTGGAAATCGAATTGCCCAAGCTAAAAATGATAGTTTCTGAACACCTGGCAATTACCAAATTGCTACTTTTGCAGGCTGTTGTCATTAAGGTGTTCTGAGTATTTTGATAGCAGGCAAGAGGCTATTTTAAGGCGAGAATATCCTGAGCCATCATTTCTTGGTTTGATTTGTCAGGTAAACATCTTTTGAAGCCTCCTGGGAAAGATCACACATTCCATTTTCCCTATTTGAAGCAAAACCATTCCTGAAACTTCCCATAGAAATAAACATCCCTCCAATTCTTAAAAGATCTTCAAAGAAAGCAGTCCAGTAGTTTTTCTCCATCACCATAAGTGTTTAGCAGACCAAATTTTTCCCTGTGTCTCACCAAATACCCCTTTGCTACAGTTTAAGCTCTTTGGTGCAAGCACACTAACTTCAATACAGGGGTATTCATAGTGAGTTTCTGATTAATTGTTGAATCATTTTTTTCCCTCCACTTTTTTGTCTTATTCTCCTAAGGTCTAATGTGATCTGTTGGCTTACATATGGAAGGTAAGGGCTGCTCATGGTTAATGTATTCTGTCCTGCTTTGTTTGTTGAGAGACTCCCCAGTGATTTTCTAAGAATGCTTGTTATATCTGAGTTCCATTAACAGGCTTCTTTAGCATACACAAATTAGCCCTTTTCCTTTAAGCAAGGTAGGAGAAACTGAATGCCAAGTAGACTACCTAGTGTGAGTTCCTTTCCACAAGATCTTAATTTCTCTGGCCCTCTTTACTTCACAAAATGTCCTTGGTTCTTGGTTTGGATTTGTTTGTTTGTTTGAGAAAATGCTTGCCTTTATTGGTGTCTTTTGTCAAAATTCCTTAGTTGCACTTTTCTGAATTGTGTTATTTCAGTAATACACCTGCCTGTGTTACTATGATTGTGCACATCCAAAAGACATTAAAATAACTGTAAAGGAAGGGAATATATTGTCAAAAGAGGAAAAAATGGAGACTCCAAGACTATAGTATCAAAGGCTATAGGAAACATGGAACTGAGCTAAGTTAAGTTATTTTTGTTTTGTTTTTATTAAAATCATTCAATGTACTGAGAAACATAACAATAATCCTAACCTCTAACTGCATCTGTTCTAAAATAGATTTTAAGTCCCCATCCCCAACAACAAAATTAGTTCAATACTTTGAAATGAGTCCTAAACTAAGCTTTGGTAATAAAAGAGACCTAGGAAATAATCTCTGCCCTCTAGCTAGGGAAACATAATACAAATAACAGCATGCAGAAGCATAAAGGGAAGGAACAGGACTGAACCTGTGATTTCATTGGTGTACTGAACTTCCAAATGAGAAAACTCTCTTTATCAATGGGGAGTTAATGCTTTCTCTACTACATACACATACATCGGACAGGTGTAGGGAACCTGCAGTCTTAAGGTCACATGTGGCCCTAGTCTAAGTCCTCAAGTTCAGCCCTTTGACTGAATCCAAACTTCATAGAACAAATCTCCTTAAAAAAGGATTTGTTCTATAAAATCTGGACTCAGTCAAAAAAGTCATACCCAAGGACCTAGAAAGTTACATGTGGCCTCAAGGTCACCAATACCCTGTGATTCGTCAGGTAAACATCTTTTGAAGCCTCCTGGAAAAGATCACATATTCCACAACGAATCACAATATAATATTCCACAACATTATATCTTATCACAGAAAATCACAATATGGTGTTCACAACAGCTTAACATTAAAATGGCCACATAATTTTCACCGAAGTGGTTACAGTATTTAGAATAAAGAACAAAAGAATAATCATCTGGTATCTGTAAGGAGGTTTGCCTCCTTACTTAATCATTCAATCATTTCGCAATACAAGTCTGTTTTCCACTTACGGAGCAATCATAGGTTAACTTAATCAGTCACTTATCTAGCAATCAGTCACTAAGTATCATTAATCACTAAATACAATCATTAGAAAATTACACAAACTCTCCACCCTTCAGTGTCTAGTAAACTTCAATTTCATCACACATTCAATATCCAAAGAGAGACCTTTTCTTCATCTTGACTCAGGGTAGTCTCTCAGATTCCCTGGATCCCCTTCCATGGTCCCAGCTCCTACCTGAATCCACCAAACCTGAATTCAGAGGCAGACAGTTCCCAGGTTCTCGTCCAGTCCTCCAGGCAGTTCTCACTACATACTGAAGTTCACAGGGTCCAGCACATCTCAAAACCTTCACTACTTCTGTTGCTGGAAACTCAAGGATCAACCAAGCCACAAACAAACAAAGTCTTATCCCAGTCATGCTTCTTCAGTCCTCCAGTAGTTTGGCTAGCCCTAGGACCCAGAAGAAATCTCAGCCTTCCAGGCGGCCTTCTTGGCAAGAGATCTCAGGCTTCCAGGCCTTCTTGAAAGCAACTTCAGCCTTCACCAGATTCTGGTCTCAAGAAAACTCCAGGGGTGGCTAGTGGTGCAGTGAATAGAGCACTGGCCCTGGAGGCAGGAGGACCTGAGTTCAAATCCAGCCTCAGACACTTCACACACACACACACACACACACACACATACACACACACATACACACACACATACACACACACATACACACACACACACCACACAACTAGCCATGTGACCTTGGGCAAGTCACTTAACCCCAATTGCCCTACCTTCCCTCCTCCAAAAAAAAAGCAAAAAATAAAAATCTTAAAAAAAGAAAGAGAAAGAAAGCTCCAACTCAGTTCTCAGTCCAGCAAGTAGCAGCCCAGCTTCCAGATGCTCTAATTCAAACTCTAATTCTCTAATTCTGACTGTCTCTCTCTGGAACTCTTCTTATATACACATAAAAGCATTGGTCTCCTGTTTCAGCCAAACCCTTCCTATTGTGTCAGCAAGAGGAGACAGAGTTCACACCCTCTGCCTCTTAGCCACAAAGGTTTGATTAGTTACTAAGGGCTGAGTATCTGCTTACTAGACATAACAAAAAGGGATCTTCAAATTGAAATTAATTAACATTACACATAGTCAGACATTTCAAGAAGGCACTGACCTCTAGGCTTGAATTCCTTGTTCCCTCTGTCCTTCAACTGTCACTCTGGCCCATTAATATCTAACTTTGTGTCAGTCATTGTGATGTTTCCTCTGCTCCTTCTCTACTACCGCAGATAAATGATAAAGGAAATCACAAAATGGTGCTGAATCACATACCATAGAAATTCATACTATCAAATCTCAACTGGGCCCTAATAGACACAATTCACCCTTTGGTTCATTTCTGATTGTTTCAATTTCTCTCCTGAAAATTCCAATACTACCCCAGCCCTCTTTTTGTTGGTAGATGAGTGTGACATCAATTTTAATGAGAAGACTGAGGTCATCTAGTGTGATCTTCTCTGCCCCTTGTCTACACCTCAAATCTAATTTGTCATTACCCACCCTCTCATTGAGGGCAGTGAGGTGGTATAGTGAATAGAGTGCTGGGCCTGAAGTCAGTAAGACCCAAGTTCAAATTCATCCTCAGACACTTGCTAGTTGTGGGACCCTACACAAGTCATTTAACCCTGTTTACCTCAGTTTCTTCATCTGTGAAATGAACTGGAGAAGGAAATGGAAAACCACTCCAATATCTTTGCCAAGAAAACCCCTAATTGGGGTCACAGAGAGTTAGACAAGATGGAAACAATTGAACAAAAATAAAGTAGCTTACAGGAACTACCACTATTTCCTCACTACCCTCCAACTTCTGAACCCCTGCGGTCTTTCATACCCCTACCATTCTATTAGAATCACTGTCTACAAAGTCACCAATGACCTTGCAAGAGTTAACGTGAGGAAGATTTTTTCTAAGATTTGGCAACTTGATTACACATAAGGGGTTCAAGAGAGGGTGATTCTGAAGTGTCAACTTATGTGACTAGTAGGATGCTGGTAGCATCAATAGAAATGGGGAATTTGGAAAGAGAAAGGGAATTTTAAGTGAAAGACAAATTTACTACTCAACAGGCTGAAACTGAAGTTTCAGCAGAGATATAAAGCAAATGGTTGTGTCAAATCTTAGCTCTGCAACTAATGATGTACGACATTAGACAAGTCACTTAACCTCTCTAGAACTTGTTTTCTTCATCTATAAGATGAGTTTGAATTCAGTGACCTCTGAGGTCTCTTCCAGCTTTGAATCTAGGATTTTATTTATCTTGGTCTCACTTTCCTCATCTGTAAATGTGATAACTATAAATATGTAAAATGATGTGGCTTAACTAGAAAAATGTCTCAGGTTCCTCTTAGCTCAAATGAATCTGTGCAAATAAGAAAGTTCTCAAACTAGAAAGGGTGCTGGGAAGGACCTTTCTGATTCAAACCTCTCAAATGAAGTGAAGCACAGCAATGTGGCATATTTATATACTTTATTTATATAGCAATATAGCCAGAAGACTTTCCGTTTCTTGCCAGGCATCAGAAAACCTAGATTTGACTTCTAACTATGATGGGGCACAGACTCTGGGAAACCCCTTGAACTCTGATTGAATCTTCCCACTTGATGAGGCATTTGCCTGAGTCCATAAGCCTTTCATTATCCTAGGCCCAAATCTCTGTTACTCTTAATGTAGCCTAGCCCTCCATTGTCCAGCTACTTCCTACCCTTGATCCTATCAAAATTTCTATACCCAAATCTGTTACCCTTAAACTAGCCTAGCCCTCCATTGTCTGTGCTCCAGGTATTTCCCACCCTTAATCTCATTATTTGAGTCTGACCTCAGTCCCCTCAAGATCCTCCTTAGACTTCTCCCCAAGACCCTCCCCAAACCCCTCCTCCCTCCCACACTCTTTCTGTATATAAATTTCATCTTCCCTCCATGAAAGGGCTCAGATTCAATCTAGCACAGACTCAATCTTTGTCAGATTATTCTGCCCTGCTTGTCAATACAAACTTCACAAATACTTAGGCTCCTTAAGAGTCTACCCATTATGGAGAATATTTAATAAACTTTGCTTTACTTTGGCTAAGAAAAGTCTCGAGTTGAATTAATTCAGCAGGACCCGGTGTGTTGGTTTTGGGGTCTCGTGCACCTCTAAACCCCAAACCTCAACAGCTATGCCACTAACTAGCTGTGTGACCTTGGACAAATCACTTCCCCACTCTGAGCCCTAGTACCTCATCTCCAAAATAACAAATACTTGTCTGATTTTGCTTGATAGAATTGTTATAAAGAAAACATGCTATAAACTTTAGATTCATCAGGAGATTGGGCTTTGATTATCATCATCTATTTCTCTGCTTTTATCACATAGCTATTATTTTACATTCTTCCTATACTTCATAACAGTAACTCACATATATATAGTGTTTTAGGCTTTCTATTTCATTTAAGCCTCCCAATACCCTTTCAAATAGTTAGCACAAGGATCATTACTCTCCACTTTACAGATAAGAAAACTGAGGCTTAATTGGTAAATGAATCCCTTAGGGTCACACAGCTAAAAAGTGTCAGAGCTAATATGGGAAATTTAATCTTCTCAAGTCTGGCACTTTCTTCACTATACCAAAAAATGCTGCCATTTTAACAAGCTGTTTTTATGGATCAGAAGTGAAAAATACTGGAATATACCCAAGGGATTCCACTTATGACATCATCTGCATGCTATACCTATCACATAATCTCTCTGGCCCAATACTATCATTGTCTCTATGTTAAAGTTGAGTTTCTTATCCTTTATAGCTCCTGTCTAGCCCCTGACTGCTTCTTCTCCATTTTCTCCAAAGCCTCTATGTAACCTGTCTTTTTTGTTCTTTGGGGATTAGTGGAATGATGCCAGACTCTAAGAAAAAATAGGAGTATTCTAGCCATGAAATTACAAGGGTTGGACTAAAGATTTCTGTGCATATTTGAAAAGCTAGAGTTTTAAATTAGCATAATAATAAGCAAGTATTTATAGAGCATTTTCAGTTTTGCAAAGCAATTTGCATATATTAACTCATTAGATCCTCACAAAACCCTGTGGGATAAGTGTTGTTATAATAACTATTTTACAGATGAGGAAACTGAGGCACAGAGAAGTTAAGTGATTCAGCCAAAATCACATAACTAGTAAGTATCTGAGAGGCAAGATTCAAACTGAGGTCTTCCTGACTCCAAGTCCTGCTGCATGCTATAGAGAGTGATATTCCCATGTGGTTGGTCTGCACATGTAAGAGGCAGTATGGTATATAGTACATAAAAAGTCAGTGTCTGAGTCAGGAAGATTGAAGTACAAGTCAGGTCTTTGATAAAGGACGAGTCACTTAACTTAGTGCCTCAAGATAAGATCCCAATCAGTTGCTTATCTGCATTGGTTGAAGGAGTTCTTTATACCAATGAAATCACCGACCCTTCTGATAATGGCAGGGGAAAAGGAAACTTGAATTTTATGCTCTAGGCTCTATGCATAGTAAGTGAACTTTATGCAAAATTCTCAACTATAGATACCTTGAATTTTAAAAACTTTTTAAAAAGCTCATACTTTCATGTTAAAGTGGTTTCAGGCTCAAAAATAAGAGAAAAAAATATATGTGGTGCATACACAGGACATCATGTTTGATGTATTATGACATTAATCTTGTTGAAGGGTGAAACCTTACTTGTTAGTTATTCTTTTGCTCCTCATTCAGAAAGAGAAATGTCATAACAGATCTCTCATCTATTTTTCATCAATTTATATAACACCCAGACCAATGATATTTATTCTCTCTCTCTCTCTCTCTCTCTCTCTCTCTCTCTCTCTCTCTCTCTCTCTGTCTCTCTGTCTCTGTCTCTGTCTCTGTCTCTCTCTCTCTCTCTCTCTCTTTCTCTTTCTCTCTCTCTTTTTCTTTCTTTCTTCCCTCCCCCTCCTGGCCCACTATTCTTTTCTATGAGGAATCATGGCACACTAAAGGAAAGTCAGGAGAAACTCATGCTTGTATAAGTGCCCTCTTCAGACATATGTCCATCCAATTGCAAGTGTAAATTCCATATTCATTGTACACTTATGCAACCTCTGGGCATGTTACTTACTATGTCACCCTTTGAGAATTGCTGACCAAAACTGACAAACAAAAATTATTCATTTTAATAAATGCCCTCTTCTTTTCTCCTATGTATACCAATACTTCTAAATGTCAATATTAGAGGTTTGGAGAATATCAGGGCCCCAAATCCTTTGGGAATCCTGTGCTTGCCCATCTTCCCAGCTGATTGTACCAGAAATGACATGAACCATACTAAGTCCCTACATACACACACACACACACACACACACATACACACACACACACAAGTATATTTCCCAGTATTACTTTGTCTCAACAAATGAAGTAATGAAGTCAGCAAGCATTTATGAAGTGCCTACTATGTGCCAGGCATTTCATTAATTCTAAAGATTCAAAGAAAGGCAAAAACATTGCCTGAATTTAAGGAGCTCACAATCCAATGATAATTTGATAATTAATTAATCTAATAATATCCCAGACCTGCATGCTTGAGAATTGAACTAGTGAGGATCATGGAGAGAGGAAATAGTCATTCACTACTCCTTATTCTGTTTTCTACATCATCCCACAACTTGAGAGACTTCCTATTCAGCCTCAGTTGTATCTCCCTTTTAGAGTGGGAAAATTATAGAAGCATAGATTTTTTAAAAATTAATTTATTTATTTTCTTGTTTACATCACTCATTTCCACAAGATTTTGAGTTTCAAATTTTCTCCCCATCTTTCCCCTACCCAGCACCCCAAAACAGTGATCCCACTATATAGCCCCTCCCCCAATCTGTAGAAGTATGAAATTTTTAAACTATAATGGTTCACAAACATCTTCTAGCCCAGCCTCCTCATTGTACTTATGATGAAACTGAGAATCAGAGATCTGGAAAGACTTACTTACCTAAAGTCACATGCCCAGTTAGTTGAAAAGAAACTAGAATCAGTTCAGTACTCTTCCAACTATGTCATTTTGAATCACTCAGGGCTGCTGATGGAACTTGGTGAAGTAACAATCTTACGCTGTTCCTAAGGCCCAGACCAAGACTCAGTCTTCTAGTTCACCTATAATGAGTAGAAATGCAATCTTCAGGTCCATATGCTTCTGTGGGAAGGAAGGAAACATGCATTTATTGTCTGTTATGTTGCTAGGCACTGTGCTAAGCACTTTACAAATACTTTTTCTCATTCGATCCTCAGAACTCTGAGAAGTAGATACTGTTATTATTCCTATTTATCACTTGAGGAAACTGAGGTATAAAGGATTATTGCCCAGGGCCACACAGCAAGGGAATTCAGGTCCTGTCTGTCTTCTAAAATAAAGGACAGGCAGAGATGCAGTTTCTAGTCCTACAAGTCCTTCAAGTCCTTTTAGCATTAAAGTTTTATTAAACTTTTCTTGATATACTTCACCCTCTTTTGAGTTCAGTATTCATTTATATACTTTGAGATGTTAAGCAATCTATGTTTTCACCACCAGTGTGGGTCTTCCCTCCACTAATATAAATCCAAAGTCATCCACACTTTTGTCAGAGGTTTTGAGTTTTCTGTGGCCGATCTGATGATGAGTGTCTCCAAGTTTATGTAGGTTGGTCTTCAGATGGCAGATCCAAATTTGAAGCCATTCCACCTTCAAAGAACTAATAGAGTTTATACTCTATGGGCAGATCCTTGTAAATCTAGGCCCTCCACCATGCCACTATGAGGCTAAATCTATCTAGATTTAGCATTTCATATATACCAAGTACATATAAGTTTTAATACCTTAAAACTGCACTCAGACTTTTGGAAAGATCTGTAAAATCTCTAGCCTATAATCTTGTACTTGATTGTATATTGCCTTGGAACTATTTTCATGTAAGGGAGGCTCATATCAGTAAGTCAATTATGATCTCTACAAGGTAGGATCTCTATCTTTTATTTCTTTCACATCATTTTTGACACCTATGGGCTGACAGTGATCTATTACAAGAAAATCAATAAGATACTCCTCCTCCTTACATCTACTTGATTTGAGGTAATCCTTTATCTCACTGATGAAGCCTTTCATAGGATAATAGACCTGGAGCTGGAAAGGACCCCAGAGACCCTCTATTCTACCATTTCATATTAGAGATGAAGAAACTGAGGAGGATCTAAATTGAGTGGAGGCCATGTTTGCTGTCCACAGGTAGGATAAGTGACTTGCCCAAGGTCACATAGGTAGAGAGTATCAGAAGAAGGATGTGAAGCCAAGTCCTCTATTTCCAGGGCCCTTGGTCTTTCAGTTGTACTGAGCTGCCTTCTCTGGAAATACTTATAATTCACCACTAATTCACACATGTGAGAAATACCCCAGGGTTTTACTTTTAAGCAGCTATTTGCAGGTTCAGAGAAAATTTGAGAAACACAGATAAGGACTTGGTTCTTGGAAAGAGGCAGGGGTGTGCTAGTAAATGTTTTAACAACAGATTCACTTCAGGAAAAATGGGAGTAGAATCTAAGCATGATCAGAGATCAAGTTTTATCTGCATTATTAACATTTTCTCTCTCCCACAACAATCTGTTGTTGCTTTTCAGTCATTTCAATCATGTCTGATCCTGTGGGACCCATTTGGGATTTTCTTGGTAAAGATACTGAAGTGGTTTATCCATTTCCTTCTCCAACTCATTTCATAGACAAGGAAACTGAGGCAAATAGGACTAAGTAAATTCCCCAAGGTCACATAACTAGTATCTGAGGTCAGATTTGAACTCAGGAAGATAAGTCTTCCAGATTCCAAGCCCAGAGCTCTATCTACGGTGCCTTCTAATTGCCCTATGTGATAATAGAGAGCCTTCACTTGGGTGGTGGCTGTGGGAATGGAACACAGAAGACAGATATAAGAGGTAGAGGGAAGGAATAATCGATAAGACTTAGCAAAGAGTTAAGTCAAGGTAGAAGTTAGGAGGAAAATACAGAATTTAGAAGGATCAAAATAGAATCCATCTTTGAGGCTATAGAAGTGAATTAGATGGATGAGGAAGAGAGTAGAGAAGGAGAAGAACATTGGGGAATAGCTGCAATTAGGCAACAGGTGATTTTGGAGTACTAATTAAAGAATAGACTAAGGATCTATGATATATACCATAAATCTCTCCACCAGTACAGATTTCCACCCATCTATGTCTTGATAAATCCTAGAGAGATGCTGAGTGACAGATTGGTTAAGTGACTTATTCAGGATCACACAGGTTATTAGTGTCAGATGTGATTTTTGAATAAGGTCTTCTTGACTCCAAGCTCAGCACCCTATTTATTATGTCTTTTGTGCCTTTACATGTTCATAGGAGCCTCTACTCTGAATTTAACATGACTATCTATCTGAGTATATTTATCCATTGGAATTATTTAGTCTCACTTGCACCAAGGCATAGAATACAGAATATTCAAAAATTTACTCATTGTCAGTATCTTAATTACTCAAGATATTTCATGCATACCTAAGAGATGTTACTCAGAGATTATTTGGTGGGGACAGATTCAGGGTAGGAAAACCAATGTATATAGTGGAAAACAGGGATTTGTATTGAAGGCAATAAGGTATCCTGGATTTCTGAAAAATATTCATACATTTCAACTAGAGCTAACTTAATTTCCTTTTCAAGAAAGAGATATTTGCTGGCAGCTGCATAACAAAAAGAAACTTGAGTAGTGTTTATTTGCAGGGAGAATATTGTGAATATACATCGGGGAACAGGATACTGAATAGGTGAAGGAGGGAAAGATGGGGGTATAAAACTCTGGCCTCTAATGTAATCTTAATTAAAAACTTTCTTGGTTAAACTCCCAGTTCTTCCATGAACTTCAAGAAAATCTGGCCTCCCACTTAACATCATTAGAACCGAAATTTATAAATATAATGCAAAAGGGAAAAGGTCAGTTTTTATGGGAAATTTGTAGAACACACACATACACACACACTAGTATACGCATTGTCACATTATGCCTTCTCAATGTATAAAGAAAGTAGCATGAAACAATGGCTTTGGTTTGACTGCCAGAAACTCAGTTTTCTGGGTTAAATTTCAAACTATCAAATGCAGTACAGGATCTTAGATGTATAAAAACAGAAGAATATTAATTTATCATCCAAGCAGAATCAGATCTCAAGAAATTTCTGCTTTTCTCATTGCAGAAACTGCTAAGACTCAGTGACCCTTTAAAGGTTTACAGTTATTTGTCAGGGTCTACAGGTGACACTTGTCTTTGGAGTACCATATTTGACTTGAAGACCTCAAGTTCTATTTTGGATGCATTTAAATTCTGAAATAGACTGGAGTCTTTTCCCATCTTCTTCCCTATTTGAAAATAGTTTCTCATCAGTTTCAGGGCTGCCAAAACAGCAACATCCTTCTAGGGTTCAGTCATTTGTTCTTTTATTTTTTAGGGTTTTTTCCACTATTTTTTTAACTTAGTATTTTATTTTTCACTAGTTACATGTAAAAACAACTTTTAACATTCATTTTTAAAACTTTGAGTTCCAAATTCTCTCCCTTCCTCCCACCCAAAGCTTCCATTGAGAAGGCAAGCAGTTTGATATAGATAATACATGTGTAGTCATGCAAAACATTTCCCTTATAGTCGTGTTGTAAAGGAAAACAGACAAAAAAAACCTCAATAAAAATAAAATTAAAAAAAAATGCTTCACTTCGTATTAAGACACCATCAGTTCTTTCTCTGGGGATGGATAGCATTTTTCATCATAATTCCTTCTGAGTTATCTTGGATCATTGCATTTTTTTTTTATGATTCTTTTCAGTCTTGTATTTGAAAGTCAAATTTTCTATTCAGCTCTGGTCTTTTCATCAAGAATGTGTGAAAGTCCTCTATCTCACTAAATATCCATTCTTCCTCTGAAGGATGGTAGGTGATTCTTGGTTGTAATACTACCTCCTTTGTGCTCTGGAATATTATATTTGAAGCTCTCAGATCCTTTAATGTAGAAGCTGCTAAATCTTGTGTTATCCTGACTGTGGCTCCAGTATACTTGAATTGTTTCTTTCTGTCTGCTTTATTACAATATTCTCTCCTTGATCTAGGAACTCTAGAATTTGGCTGCAATATTCTTGGGAGTTTTTACTTGGGGATCTCTTTCAGAAGGTGATTGATGGATTCTTTAGATTTCTATTTTTGCCCTCTGGTTCGAGAACGTCAGAGCAGTTATCCTTGATGATTTCTTGAAAGATGATGTCTAGGCTCTTTTTTTAAATCACAGTTTTCAGGTAGTCCAATACTTTTTAAATTATCTATCTAGATCTATTTTATAGGTCAGTTGTTTTTCCAAGGAGATATTTCACTTTGTCTTCTATTTTTTCACTCTTTTGGTTTTGTTTGATTGTTTCTTGATTTCTTATAAAGTCATTAGCTTTCATTTGCTCCATTCTAATTTTTAAGAAATTATTTTCTTTAGTAAGCTTTTGGAATTCCTTTTCCATTTGACCAGTTCTGCCTTTTAAGGCATTCTTCTCTTCATAGACTTTTTGGACCTTTTTTAACATTTGGCCTAGTGTGTTTTATTACAGTGTTTTATTTCATTACTTTTTTGTGCCTCCTTTACCAAGCTATTGACTTGTTTTTCATGATTTGCTTGCATCACTCTCATTCCTTTCAAAATTTTTCCTCTACTTCTCTAATTTTCAAAATCTTTTTTGAGCACTTCCATGATCTGAGACCAATTCATATTTTTTTCTTGGAAGTTTTGGATATAGGAGCTTTGACTTTGTTGTCATACACAGAGTGATGTTTTGGTCTTCCTTATCACCATAGTAACTCTCTATAGTCAAGAGTTTGTTTTTTCCCCATTATTTGCTAATTTTCCCATCCTATTACTAGACTTTTACTCTTTGTTAAAGTAGGGCTCTCCTTCCAGAGTGGAGAGCGTACTGTCCCAAGCTGTAGGGGTTTTGTGCAGATGTTTTCAGAAATATTTCTAGGGACCTGTAAATTTTCATTTCTTCCAAGGTGGTATGATCTAAGAAGAGGTGTTTACTACTCTCCTGGCCTGTGCTCTGGTCTATGAGTTACCACAAGCACTCTTTTCTTCCCTGGAACTCTGAGGAGAGTTTCCCTCTCCACTGTGGTTACAAGTTCTGATGGGCTAGTTCTCCTCCTTGCCCTGGAACTGCCTGCCAGCACTGTGACACAGATCTGAGTATGGGCAAAACAACAGAGTCCTGCCTCAGTGCTAGCAAAAAGACCTTGTAATCTCCTTCGGACATTTTTTTCAGACCCCTTACTATCTGTGGGCTGAGAGATCCAGAAGCAGCTGTCAGTGCTGATTCAGTCTCTCTCAAGGCCTCCTTCAGGTTTCCCACAGCTCAGACTGTTCTGGTGTAGTCTGCATTGGATTGCACTCCACTCTCACACAGGTGTGATAGACCTATCCTGCTGACCTTCTAAGTTGTCTTTGGTGTCTGTGGGCAGAGAGATCTGGAAACCACCACTGATGCCAGTGATTCAGTCACCCTGAGGCCTGCTCTGGGTTGCTGAGGCCCATCTTCTCTAGCCAGCTCAAGTTAAACTGTACTCTTCTCTCATCCTGGTGCAACAGACCTCTCCTGCTGACCTTCCAGGTTGCCTTGGGCTGGAAATTTGTTTCACTCTGTCTTTTTGTGGGTGGTTCTGCTCTAAAATTTATTTAGAGTCATTTTTTAAAAGTACTTTGAAGGGTTTGGGGGAGACCTCAGATGAGTCCCTGCCTTCACTCTACCATCTTGGCTCTACCTCCCATTTGTTTTTATTAACAAAAAGTTCAGAAGGTTTAGATTAAGTCCCAGATCTCAGTTTCCAGATAGGTAAAATAAAGATATTAGACTGACTGTTCTCTATGATCCTTCCTTGCTCTGCTGTATATGTATGTTTAAATAACTATAATATGTCTTAAAAAGAAACCAGTGGTAGGGACATCAACCAGTTTTTCGAGAAAGTTAATAGTTTCCAGGGAGAGATGAGATAGTCAATAAAATTTAAATTTGACTAGAATGTGATTTTAACACAATCAATAAGGTGTACCAACAGCAAACAAATGGTCATCAGCAATCTCAATAAAAGCTTTCAAGGATCATTTCCTTTCATTAAAGAGCAATATAAATATTGACCTGCTATCCTAATTGACCAGGTTTGCTTTCATATATTAAATGTATATTTTATACATAAAATATCAGTTAATCCATAAAGCCCTCATTTTATAATGAGGAACCTAAGAACTAAAGATAAGAATTACTTGCCCAAAGTTAAATATCTTTAGTTTGCAGTTAATTTTGCTATTGCTTCAATTATCAATGGTATTTTTGGTATCCTTCCACTGGTAAAAAATCATAAGCCATCCACATGCTTCCTCATTCTGCGTTAGTCCATGTTTTTCCATAAATCCTCCATAGATGGTCCACACTACATAGTAAAGGCCTTCTCTAGATTATACCTATACACACACACACGCGCACACACACACATATACACACACACATGCATGTCTGTCTGTGTGTGTCTGTGTATATACGTGAATATGTATGTATGGATTGATAGATAGATAGATAGATAGATAGATAGATAGATAGATAGATAGATAGATAGATAGACAGATAGATTAGATAGATTAGATAGAGATATCCCAAAGTGGATAATGATGCTATGGAAATTAAAGTCTCAAGACAGCACTACCCCAGGGTTCATCATTTTCTGATGTCTTTTGAACCTGACTTTCCAAAACTGATTTTGGAAAATTCTTTGAAGAAGCTGAAGAGAGAGTTTCTTCTCTATCAGCCATAGAGATGGACAGGATTGAGTGGTACATATCATCTCTTGATATTCCCATCCACCCTCTTTCTAAGACTTTGGTGGGCTGTTATTCCTAGATAGAGAAATAAGTGTTGTCTTCATCTCCTGCCATGCTGGTAGTCAGAGTTGAGAAGTACAATATGAAATCTGGTACTCTACCTCCCAGGGCTATGAGTGGATTAAAGAGACATCTAGTTACTCAAAATCTTGAAAGCATAGCCTTTTTGTCAAGTTCTAGGTAACTCCATCTCCACCTTGTCCCAAGAAGTCCATTCCTGAGATAACTTCATCATTGTGTAAGATCTCATCAGCCTTGGTACTCTACCTCAGCACTCCTCTCTGTCTCCCTGATTGAAGGGTTAGAGCATAAACACCAAACCTCCATTTAAGGAGAGAACTTAGCTGAGATATCTCATTTCTCACCTGGCTCCCTATCTTGAAACTTCTCTGACTGACTTCTCCACTCTCCCATCAGGCATCTTTTCTTCCCCGTACTTTTCTTCCTTTTGTATTTTGTCTTCTTGCATTAGATTGAAAGCTTCTTGAATGGAGGAACTGTCTTTTTTTTTTTTCATATCTGTATCCTCAGCACTTGGAAGTTCCTGGCACATGGTAGGTACCTAATAAATGTTTATTCATTAGATATAATAAAATCTAATCTTAAACCCTTATGTCTTGCTTCATCACCATGAAGTATTTTACAGTATCTCTCCAGTTTAAATGAATGGGTATCATAGGAATCCCTCCTCTAAGCTTTTGCTATTTGATCTCTAGGAAGATTCCTTCCAGAAAGTACAGTGCAAGCAATGCAATCTTAAAAGCTTGTGCTGAAAACAGACATCCGGTCCATTAGTCAGAGTACTTTTCACATATCAAATCAGAGGGTGAATGAAGCATGATGGACTTACGTACATGATAGAGGAGTTTCTAGAGTCAAAGGGGATCTGTTTCCTCCTTTCAGTTAGGAGGAAAAAAATCTCAAAGTGACAAAGCAAAGTGGATCCTTACGGTCACTTATTTGCATTGAGAGGAAGTCTAAGTTTTGTTTATCCTAAGCAAAAGAAACTTTTCACTTATTCATATGCTTTTCTTTTTTTTTTTTTTTTTCGTTTGAAATGATTGCCGGAAAAGGGAGAATATATAATAATGCCACAGAAATTTAGAGGAGGGAGAGTGGCATAACCCTCCTGCTGCTCACAAGTCATTTTAAAAACATGAATATAAATATTTTATATGTAGCACATGTTAAATGTAAATATAATACTCATAAGCCATAAGAAAATGTAATACAAGTCACCTGTCATGAATATTCAAAAGGAAAATAAACAAAATCTGTAGATGCCTTTCATTTTTTCCCCCTAAGGAAAGTTAGGGGACATTTGCTCCAGATAATGAATAGAGTTTTAGGTCTGGGTACCAGATTTAACATTCAGCTTGAGACATGTGTTTGGCAGAGGCCCTCTTTAGAAACCTGACCTAGCTCTTTTAAATCCCCTATCTTTGCTCCAGCAGTAGCCCGAATATTTCTTCCAGGGTGGCTGCTACATCAAAGTAGTAACCTGAGCTAAAGCAGTTCATCTGGAATTTCTACAGTGCTAAAGATTTCAAAACAGCTCAGGGGAAATCATTGTCAGAAAGAAAACCCAAGTTGAAGTGATCTTTAGAGTTATGCTTTCCAGAGCCATAGATGAAGAAGCAAGGACTGGTCCCCAAAGGACTAGAATTTAGAGGCCATTGACAGTATTTTTTTTTTCTTTTAGAGTATAGAAACAAAAGCAAGATCTTAGAACCTAGTTAGTGAGAACAATTAGTTAAGATAGTAAGCCACCAAATGATCCATTTCCTTCCCTCTACTCCCTGCCAAAGGGCCCAGGTGAGCTTGTTCCTTCTTTGTTCCCTCTCTCTGGAGAAGCCTTCCCAAGAGTGAACTAACATTCCCTAGAGGTGCCTGCCCCTAAAGAAGGCTCTGATGTATTCCCACCTCATTCTCTCAAGCACATTCCTAATACAGAGCTTGCAGAGGCAACTTGCACCATTGAAAAGTCCACATCCAAGTGTAGTAGCATCGAAAAGACCTTTCTGATACCCATCCAGAAAAAAAGAAAGCCAAAAATCCATCCAGACACAGAGCTTACTAAATCTATAAATCTCATGGGGCTTGTTTGGCAGTATTTGAATCTAGGGCAAACAACTTGCTGTAGCTGTAATGCCTCATCTCAGCACTTATTTAATTTGAGTCTATTCTCTGCCTTTATTATTAAGAATAAAAACACAATTGCATTACTCTTCCACTTGGGATTGCTTTCCATAAGATACCGTGCCAACATGAGATTGTCAGACAGTTATATTGGATGCTGACATATTCAGTCTCCCATATGACAGGGGAATAGTTTAGATAATGGCTTTAAATTTTTCACAAATGCAGCAATAAGATATTAAAAATTCTATAGTCACAGTGCTCTTTACCATGCATACTCTTCTTTTTTTTAATGGAATTTTTCTTTTGAGAATATACAGTTAAGAGTTCTCCCCAGAATATTATTTGTCATTTATACTACTAAAATGTTTACTTTTATTTATACTAGTAGCCAGGGAACCATGGTAACCTGGGGAAGTGTGAAAGAGACAAACAATTTTCTTTTGAGGAGATAAGGATGTGCTGGAGAAAAATTCTTGGGCTCTGTTCCATTTCTCTATCTCCTAAAGTAATGAATTAGTCGCCCAGAAGAGTGTAAATATTCTCAGGAGCTGGCTACTCACAAGTTGTTAGGCTTGGAGCTCATATATTTTCCATTAGCAGTTGCCATGGGGTAACTTCCTCTTGTCACCTATACTGCCTAGGATGAAAGTCAACTTGGTACAGTGGAGGAGGCACTGGACATGGAGTCAGAAAGACTGGAGTTTGAGTCCAGCTTCAGTCACAAGAGCTATGCAAGCCTGCCCAAGTCATTTAACTGGTTAGGTCCTTCACCTGTAAAAAGGAACAGATTGGACTTTGATCTTTGAGGTCAAACTTGTACTTTCTAATTTTCAGTGGGAACATTTCACCTCAGAAATCAGCAAATTATACAAACCAGGACTTGATTTATTGTTTTGTTGTTTGTCTAGACTTAAGAAAGTGGTAAACAAAGTGTTAATTCATATTAAAATTAAGAGTATGTCTTGTGTACTTTTTTTTTTCTGGAAACCCAGTTAATCATTTACCAACCCACCATTGCTTCCAGCTCTGAATCCTATGTCTTCTTCCTTCTTAATATACTTTCTGAAAAATCGTGGTTTAGGAGCAATTAAAGATATTGGAATCTATGGTATTTCAATGTGACACTTAGGGTCTTCTCTAATTATCGTAGCCAGATTAATGGCAGACAGTATCTTGATAATCACTCAGGTATCTCTTTCTGACTCTTAGTTCTCTACTAGGTGCTTTGAGTATAACAAAGGAATTTCTATACTGTTTAAAGGACAGTCAAGAAGGTACCTCTCCTCCTTCTGTTTTATGAATGGGGCAAAATCTTTGCACAGCAGCTTTCCAAGATTTTCTATGTGCTTGGACCAGGCTGAAATCAACAGATACACAAAGGGCTCTGCAAAAATGTCCCTAAACCAACACAACAAGTATTGTATTCTCATCACACAAATAACTTATTTCAACAAGGCTTACTATTTAATACAGCATGTGTGAGGTTTTTGCAACAAATCAACTTCCCCAACAAAGGATCTACTCTGTCTCAGTGAAAAAAAAGAGAGAAAAAAAAAGAAAAGAAAAATCTTGACCACCCAGCCCCCTGGGTTATGGCCCTCTAAGTGATAGTTCATTTTTTCCCCCTTATTTGGTTTTAGAACCATAATAATCGTGAACCTAGAACTGAAATGGATCTCAGAGGCTATTAAATCTAACCCCCATTTTATAGACAAGTGAACTGAGGCCCAAGGAGGTTAGATGACTTTCCCAGGGTCACACAGATAGTATCTGAGATGGGATTCATGTTCAGGTTTTTGTGCCAAGCCACTGAACCACCTAGGTGGCTCATGTTGTTCTTTTATTAAGCGTTGTTTTATTTTTAATGCATTATTCATGTTGATCAGTCTTTTATTTTTATACCATAATCATTTTCATATATACTGCCCCCATCTAGTGAGTCCTCCTTTCATGACAAAGAAAAACAGGTGAACAAACCAAATAACAAAGGGATTGTATCTAATACTGGATATACCATTCCATACCCACAATCCCCTTCTTTCTCCTGTTTAGACTGAAAACTAGTCATTAAAATTATTTAACATTTTACTTTCTTTTAGTAGTTTATTTAAGTTATTTTATCTGGTGTTTATTTGTCTGTTTTTTACATTACTGTAGTCCTTTCGTAAATTGTTTTCCTGATTCTGCTTCTAGTCCTTTTCACGTGAGATGCTTGATTGGATTGTAGTTGCTGGTACAGTCCAAATGGTGGCATAATCTTCCTCTGGAAGCAATAAAGCAACTATAATCTTTTAAAGAGAGCAGTGGTATCACTACTTGTAGGAGCTTATATAGCTTTTCAACGTCCCACAAGATGGGTAGATTACTGCCTTTCAAGCAGAGGTCATGGACACAATGAAACATGTGCTAGGGCTGAATGAATCTGTACAAAAAAAGCCACACCTGGATGCATCCTTCATTATCCTGTATAACAAAAGAATGGTGATACAGACCACAACTTCATATTAGAAGAAGAAAAATTGTCTTATCTTCATTTGTTTTATTTCATCTCTTAGACCATCACTTCATTTACTTGCCCCCGACTTTGGAGCAGATGCACATCTGGCAATTTCACAGCCTGTGGGAAGCTAATTAATAATTCAGATAAAGCTAATGCCTCTCTTTGACAAAGATTCTGTAGATCAATTTAAGTTGAATGTGACCAGTTATGTTAGAATAATGAAGCCTTTCTTATTATAAAAGATATTGTAGAAGTAGGTTCAACCCTGATATGGTTGTACAACCTGAATGCAATTAGTGTGAGTCAATTAATCTTTTCTATAGTTTCTTTGAAAAAAAGATGTTTTCAAATTTCTTACCTACCTTGTGAAAAATGAGGATTTATTCATAACCCCATGCCCCATTGACTATATGAAGGTTATCCCCTTGATCATGCCAAACTAAATCTAAAATGTCACAGTATCTAACTCTCTAAGGTAAATGCTTTGAACTTTTCAAGATGCTTTTACATCTATTCCCGTATCCAAGCTTTGTAACAGCATTATTGAAAGGCAGCATGTTTAGTGGACAGAGGGCTAGTGTGAGGAGTTAGGAAAATGTGGATTAAGATCCAGATTCTGACACAAATTCTGGCAGACTTATGAGGCTTAAATTTTTCTACACACTCTGTTTTGGGGATTAACGTTTTGCATATATAAAGACTATGTGTTCTATTAATGTGATTTTTTTTTTTTTGGCTTTTCTTCTTCCAAATTACTCTTCACATGTCTTTTATTACCAATTATTTTTTCTCTTTGTTTCTTTGGAGAGACTTGCCACTAAATTCATTTTTCTCCCTCTTTTGTTAATTATTCCTGCTCTATAAGCCATGAATTCTGCTTTCATGATTCTTATTTGTCTCTTGAGCTATTCAGGAGCATCCTATTGTGGTCCCATGATCTCTTGGGAAAACAAAGTGTAGATTCATTTTCCTTTGCCTTGCAATAATTATTCAGAGATGCTTGGACTGGTTTAGATGTCTTGGAGACCATCTTCCTTTCTGTTATATCTTTCCAGTTGATACGCCTGTGCTCAAGGTTTTTAACTGATTTTTCTTCCTTCTGAAATCTTTGGTATCTTTTCTTTATGTTATCTTCTCACTTGCTTTCTGGCCCTTCCCGTTTTGATGAAGGATCACCTGAGGGTCAAACTTAAATCTGTTTCAACCTCTTTCAGTACTAGGGAGTTCACTTTTCATCAACCTCTACCCCTGCCCCAAGTGACTTTTAAGGGTCAGATTTGGTCCCAGGTTGACGTCAGACCCTTTTCCTTCAAGACTGGTGGAGTCCCACACACATGCTGGTGCCCTATTTTGACTTCTTCAGTACAATGAAGAAGCAGTCTTACAGCACAACATCTACGCTGCCACTCCAAGTCAAACATGTTTCCGCTGTCCTATACCTCTCCCTGCTCCTGCACAGGATGGGTTTCGGAGTTGAGTTCTGTTTTTTGCTGCCACAAAATGGTAGGATGAGGGCAAGGGTAAAGTGGTATGCTGGCAGAGACTATAGCAGCAACAAAAGAATTTTTTTTTAAGTGGAACATATTCTGAAGCCCTGGCAGAGCTTTAGGGATAGTAGGGAGTGGGATTATGCTGAATGTGTTAGGATTAGGGATTAGCTTTCTTTGATATTCCCTCATCAGGTTGTTATCTCAATAGGGATCTTAGTTTCTTAAAATATGGAGACAGCAGCAACTCATGTACTTTTTCTGTACAATTCTTTTTGTTTGTTTGTTTCTTTCTTCTTTTTTGGAGGGGGAAAGCAGGGCAATTGGGGTTAAGTGACTTGCCCACGGTCACACAGCTAGGCTAGCAAGTGTTAAGTGTCTGAGGCCAGATTTGAACTTCCATCCTCCTGATTCCAAGGCCAGTGCTCTATTCACTGCACTACCTAGCTGCCCCTCTTGTGCATAATTCTAACTTTAGAGAGTTTTAAGAGATAGTAAAGATCAGAGAAAATGTCTAGTCCTGCATCTTGTTGGTCATGTGACCATCTTTCTTTATTGTTAAGCATCAAAATGTACAACTGCACCAAACCTTTGACTTGGAGTTGTTTCCATTTCATTGGGTTTTTAGTGTCAGGCTCAAATAAGATCATATATGTAAAGTGCTTTGAAAATCTAAAAACAAGTCAAGTCACAAGTGCTTCCTATGTATGGTGCAATTATAAATGCTAAACATTATTGTTGTTCTTTAAAATCATAATGAAGAAAAAGATTAGACTTCAGATTATTTATCAGATAAAGAGAGTTGTTTTAGTAGCCAGCACATAGCAGGAACTAGATATAACCAGTGAACAACCTGTGCCCTACATAATATCCATGTACTTATAAGCAATCAGGAGGATGGCACCCATCAAGTTGGGTAGGACACCCAGTGATCAATTTTGGGGAGTCCAAAGACAAAAGTTGCACAGGAAGGGCAGTCATAGATAACTAGCAGTAGTAGTATCAAAGGGCATTCCCACAATGATAAGAACCCAAATCCTCCTAAATATTAAAATGTAAGAGATAGAATAAATATTATCCCCATCTCATCTTAGAAAGCAATCTGAATTCAGAATCAGAAGACTTGGGTTTGAATCACAACTCTGCTATCTTGGGGAAATGACTTCGTCTCTCTGACCTTCAGTCTCATTCACTATAATATATAAGGGTTGGACTACACAATCTTAAGGATCTTTCCAGAGCTATATCTTACAAATTGAAACTGAAACATGCAGAGCAAAAATGACTTGCCAACGGTAATGTGAGTGGTTAGTGGCAAAGCCAAGATTAGAATATGGATTTCCTGAATACTTTGCACTCTTTTTTTCACACTGCCTCACAATATAATTCACAATTATAGTCATAATACCATATAATCTATATTCTTATGGCCCATGTTGAGAATTTGCCCTACAGTTTTCAAGATGAGCTCAAAATAGTAAAGTAAATAGACCATAGACCATTAAAAACATGATTCCAAAAATTAGATGGACCTACTTGCAAAAAGGCAGGTTTCCACATATGGGCTATGATACTTACCAAAGTATGTGTAAGTCTTATAACTCAAATAATCATCATTTGTGCAGTCATGTTTTTTTTAAAAAAAACCATTTGTTCCAATCATCTTATTTGACATTAGAGATGATTTAATGCCCATTTGGATGAAAGTTCTTTGTAATGTCACTAGAACAGCCTCCCCCAGAGATTAGGACTTAAGAGAATGGAATTTAGGAAATACATTTAAATGCATGAACTTTTTACCTGGATAGATTTATGCAAATCCTCATTGTTATTAAATAAAGAAGCATATGTGTTTGAGAATGAAAGTCATCAGACAAAGAGAGCAGGGGATATAGGACAGTAGAACCCAATTTAATTGTTACAACTAAGCAAAATCTCTCTATTCTCATTCTTGGACCTTTTAAAGAGAAGAATGGAGTGCACAGATTCATAAGAGACCAAGTGTCCTTTAAAAAAATCTTATTTTATTGGTATCTGTGGTTTTTTTAAGTCATCTTAATTTCCAAATATATCCTTCCCCTTGCCCTAACCCAAAGCTTTTATAAACTTTCCCTTATTAAACAAACAATTTAGGAGTAAAGAAAAGCAGTTCATCAAAACCAATCAAAACTTCAGTCATGTCTGATGATATACAGCAAATGACTCTAACGAAATCAAAATAAAATCTTGCTATCAATAAAATATGATTTATTTTGTAGAGAACTCACATACCTCTTCATGAGAGTATACTGCTTTGCATAGAACACCAAGTGTATTTACAAGTTTTATTTTTTTAAAGGGATTTTAAAGGCTTAAAATATGTTGTGCCATCTTCCTCCATTCTCAGTGAGGAGCCACATCTAAATTCCCTTCCCTTTCTCTATCACAGATTGCATACTCAAAATCCAGACAGCTTCCCCCCATCTTCTAGGCCTGGCCTTCCACTTCAGTCTGAAGAATAACTGCAAGGAAGTTCACATATTGTCAGTTAAAATCATTTCACTAACCTCAGGCTTCCTATTTCCCCTGAAAACAAATGAATTTTCCTGGTTCCCCATGCCTGCCAGTTTAACCTGTGACTCTAGGATGGTCCTTATCTTAGTAATTGTTTGTGTTCCCCTTGCTTCAACAACCCTAGCATCTCCCAACTTTGGTAGTCAAGAAAGTTTATCATATCCCCTTTCACATGCAATGTCTTCTCTTCCTGTTTGATTCTAGTGAAAGAGAAGTACATTGAGCCTTTCAACTATTGAAGACTTTTCCTAAGCCAGTGGCTGTCAACCTTCCTAATGCTGCGACCCTTTAATACAGTTCCTCATGTTGTGGTGACCCCCAACCACAAAATTGTTTTCATTGCTACTTCATAACTGTAATTTTGCTACTGTTATGAATCATAATGCAAATATCTGATATGCAGGATGTATTTTCATTGTTACAAATTGAATATAACCCACAGGTTGAGAACCACTGTCCTAAGCCTTTTTTTTTTTTTTTTGCATCCATTTGGTAGTAAAGTAAAGCCTATGGTAAAGGCTTTGGGTCTCTTCTCAGAATTATGCTTTTAAATGCATAAAATAAAATGTATAGGATCATAAAGGCAACCAAAGCTTGGTGAAAATTAAAATGTAATTTTTTTCCCATTCAAGTTCATGTCTCACCCCAAAATCTAAGTATGTATTAGCTAGGGTTCAATGAATCCCAACTTTAGAAGCTCCCTCTTTCAGAGCTGGTACCTTAGCTAGCCAGTTGCTTGATAAAGTTTTTGGCAACTTTATTTGCCGATAAAAATGTTCTTTATTCCACAAAGAGCTGGATTCTAGTTCTGTTTCTGATGCGTATTTCCCACATAGTGCTCAGCAAGTCCTTTAACTTCTTAGAGCCCTCCAAGACTTAATTGTGAAACAATAAATAATCTGCATTGGTAGAGAAACTTTCCTCATTAGGAATTTCCTATACCTATACAACCACAAAACAAAGCAAATTTACATATATACACACATATATTTAGAGTATAAATGTGTGTGTATGATGAATACAAAGTGATCAAATATCAATTGAGGGAGAGATCACTTCCAGGTTGGAGGTCAAAAGTAGTCTCAAGGACAACTTAATAGAAGTGAAATTGGAATTGGGTCTTGAAGGATGCATAGTACATCAAAAAGTATGGTTGGGGGAAGAGGCTTCTAGGATTAAGGAATTACATAAGTAAAGGCATAAAGTTGGGGAAGTAGTTTTGCTACATCTAAAATATGTTTCAGAGTTCCAGGAGGCAATATGGTGAAATAAACAGTAAAAAAACTGTAGCTCTCCCATATTTACCTCCAAACAACCATAAAATAGTACCCCAGAACAAATCCTGGAACAGCACAACCAGTAGAAAGACAGGATAGAGCAGTCTTTTAGCCTAGAGGACCTGGAGGATCCATAAGTAAGGTCCATATCACTTGAATAAAAGAGGAGCTCAGTCTAGGACAGGAAGTGTCCCAGCAAGTCAGCAGCAAGCTCCAACTCAGCAAACCAGAAGGAGATCCTGAGCTCCAGTGTGGTAGAGTAGGAAAATGCCAGCACCAGGACATCCCACATGCCTCTTAGCATAGCCGAGGAATTGTCAAACTCCAAATCCAAGAACCACCATGTGCTTCAGGGTAGCCCTGAGGAAATGCAGAAAAATCCTACCTGGCCTCAGCATATGCCAGACACTACCACTAGGACCCTAGCTCAGCACAAGGTAAGCTGCCAGACCCCTACAGCCCCTAGCTGCCCGCACCTGATGTCCCAGCACACAAAGTCTGTGACCAGGCCCCTGACCCCCAGCACAGGAAGCTTTGGACAATGCCTCCTGTGTTCCAATGGGAAAGCTCAACTTTAAAAGTCATTAAATAGGCCCAAAAATGATCAAGAAGCAAAAATAAACATTGACCATAGAAAGTTACTATAGGGAAGATCAAAACATAAACTCAGAAGAGAAGAATGTTGTCAATATATCAACATCTGAAACCTCAAAGGGGAATATGAATTAGTCTCAAACCCAAAAAGTCTTCTTGGAAGACTTCAAGAAAGATTATGAAAGTCAAATAAGAGAAGTGGAAGAAAAATTGGGAAAAGAAATAAGAGGTATGCAAGAGAGAATCAACAGTTTGGAAAATGAAGTACAAAAATTGAAGAAAACAATTACTTAAAAAATATAATTGGTCAAATGGAAAAAATTCTACCAAATAAAATATGTTTCAGTTTGCACAACCCAAATTATAGCTATCTTGAGAAACAGGATATAATGTTTAATATTCCATAAATTGCTATCAAATTTGAATAGATTGAATTTTCATACAAGCAAAACCTTTACTGCTATGCTGTTTAATCCAAGATATTACAGTATGATGACTCGGTTCACATATATATACATACACACACACACACACACACACACACACACTCTCTCTCTCTCTCTCTCTCTCTCTCTCTCTCTTTCTCTTTCTTTCTCTCTCTCTCTCTTTAATAAATACCTTAAAAAAGGAAATAAAGTAGTACATTACTAAACTTGACAAACTAAATAAATGATATTGGGGTCAGTGATATTTTTGATCTTTTAACTTTAACCCTTGGTTTCTTGTCAATAACCAAAAAGGTAGATTAGATGCACTGAATTTATCTTTCATTCCATTGTTATTAAGTACCTAAATAATTATTCCTGCAATTAAATTCACCAAAGCACAAAACAAGACAAGGAAAAGTATATGACCACCCTGGAATGTGAATTAGAAATGTGGTTTTTAATAACTCTCTGGTTATTAAATGACAAGGTACATCTTGAGACAGCCTCAGTAATGAAACTGCCATCTTATTTATATATGTGTGTATATAATTTATACTTGTATGCATAATTATAATATATGTGTATATATAATATATTCACATTTGTATATGCATCCATAAACAGGAAAAATAAGTGCTAGACTTGGGGACAAGAAGACCTGAATTCAAATCCCACATAAAAAATTTATTAGCTTTCTAATCCCTGGGCAAGTCATTAAGTGACTTTAAGTAACATTAAGGCCCTATCTGCCTTTCACTTCCTTATCTGTAGAATGAGGATAATAATATCATTTACCTTGCAGGTTATCAGGAAGATGAAATAAGATAACATATTTAAAGAAGTTTGCAAAATCTCTTATGAATGCTACTGATATTAAGATTGTGTATGAATGTGCCCTTATGCATCTTTTTTTTAAACTAACCTGAAGAGCAAAAAGGAGCCTTTTCTGTCACCTTAGTGATCATCATAGTTTCAGTCAAAGAGCTTCAATGGATCCTCTATTTGACATTGAAAACCTTTTATATTCTTACTCCAGTCTACCTGTCTAGGTGGATTATAAGTGATTATCTCTCACAAAAATCCTGTATTCTAGCTGAACTATCCTACTTTCTGTCCTTCATACACTCTCTTCCCCATCTCCTATCTCCATGCCTCTGGAGAGGAGGTCCTTCATAGCTGCAGTATTGTCCCTTCACATTTCTCCATATTCAATTATGTGGTTTCTTTCCACATTTGATACAAAATTGCTTCCTTCAAAAGGCTTTTCCTGACTCCCAACTTAGTTCATGATTGTATTGTCACTCATATCATACCTTATAATATGTATGAAAGTCTCCTAAATTCTAATAAGCCTAATTATCTTTATTTCAATATGAAATAGAAGTTGAATGTCATACCCTAGGGAGCTTGGGTAGGAATGGGCCTTATAGAGACCATCCTAGGGCATGAACTGGAAGTTTCATGGGGCATCAAGGACATTTTATGATAACGCTAAAGGGCTTTAGTGCTCCAGGGATGTCAGAGAAAACTCTTGCTTGACCAGCGCACAGAAGACTTAATGACCCTTGATCCTCTCTTCTCTTCCTATTTGAAATCATGTAAAGCCCATAGTTGTTTTTTTGCTAATGGTAGAAAGATGTATCTAAGATGGAAGCAAGCTTGATGAGTTCAAGAGGTTGAGAGAGCCCGAGTTCTTTCAGTGGAGCTGAATGACTTCAAAGGGGAGGGGGGAGGAAAGCGTAAAGTTTTTCATTAGAAATTATATCACTGTTAAGGGAAATACATGTCCCTGGATGTTTCTAGGGGAACTTGAGTGCATGTTTCCATGAAATGGACTTTATAGGTCCATTTCCTTGGAGACAACCTCCAATTGAATTCCAAATGACTGCAAATATTTACTATTTATATACACATATATTGTATACAAATTATTAATTTTTGTCAAAATTATTATATAATAGAACTATATTTTCACATGCCATATGTACATTTTTTAATACATTGGGCCATTTTACAGAGCATTTGGGCTAGGGGGTCTCATGCTACATTTATGCCATTTAATGAATTGGAGCTTAATTTTCTTATTTAAAATTATTCTGATGCTTTATATCTCTTCATATCTTTGTTTTATGACATTGTTGATCAAAGTAATGAGTCCTTTGATATATAACCATTGAAAAGTTTTAAAAAGTTTATAAGATTTTTCCTATGGGATAGTGTTTGTCTGCTTTCCTACTCAATCAACAAATACTTGATAAGCATCTTCTTCTTGCCAGGTACTGGTGATACAAAGACAAAAATGAAACAGTCCCCACCCTCAAGGAACTTATATTCTATAGAAGTAGACAGTGTGTATCCATATTAGTATATATAAATAAGTGCAAAACTAATTCAAGGTAATTTTCTGGAGGGCAGATTGGGAAATACTTCATAGAGAAGAGAACATTTGGCCTCAGCATTGAAGGAAATGAGAATTCTGAGACAGTTATGATAACATATTAATAAAGTCTCTTTGGTTCTTTTTGAGCCCTCACCTGGGGAATATCCTGGAGATTTAGAGTTCCTTCTAGCTCTCTTT
Organism: Pseudochirops corinnae; assembly: GCA_028646515.1. Lineage (NCBI taxonomy): Eukaryota > Metazoa > Chordata > Mammalia > Diprotodontia > Pseudocheiridae > Pseudochirops > Pseudochirops corinnae. The sequence continues at coordinate 152,861,755 of CM053590.1, read as the reverse complement.
GTAACCCACCATAATCTTATTTCAATTGCCCTTGAGCAAATGAAACACATACAAATTAATAATGCATTAGGCTAACTGCCATTTTATCTTACTACCACCTTTTAAAGATTAGGTTAGGTGACCAGCAATGTAAAATAAAACTTTAAAGAAAAGGAAATAAACTTGGAAAGATATATACACTTTACTTAGTAAGAAGTGGGGAAAGCCAAATTTCATCAGTGGTATTTCTTAGCAAACTAAGACAGTTAGTTTGTTTCATCTGGTGGCTCTTAATGATTTCACATTTTACCCCCCAATCATCGAAGTAGCATGGGCAATGGCAGCAGCCACTATAATATTCAGTCCTAGGAACTCTTCCCATCTCTCAGTCATGATGAAGAAAAGCTAAAGACCCTTCAATCTTTGGTTGTCCCCCATTGTTGGAATGATTAGAGTATGAAGCAGAGGGAATGGTGAGAGCATCTTTGGCTTCATACACTGTTACTGCTCCAATCTCCAGTGTTCATTGCCAATGGCAGCTCACTCTTTGGCTCCTGACCAACACAGTTGCCTGATTCTCATCCGTCGCCAGATTTGAGTTTCCCCATCTTTCTCTGGGATGGAAAAAGAAAAAAAAAAGTATCTTTGAAGGGAAATCACAGCCTTCCAGTTCCCAAGGGCTTGTGTAGACAAGTGTTGAGGACTTTATGTCTTCCAATGGACTCTGAGCTACAATGTCCTCCTTCATCTTTTTATATTTGTGCTACATATATAATAAAATAGATGGAGTCAACTACATTCACTTTTATGTTACTCCTCAACCTGCCTTGACTCATTCTACAATTTAATTTTATAACAACTCTAGAATCATCTAGAGACATGTTTGGATATTTTCTATCTAATTAATAAGGTCACCACTTTGTTCTAATTACTTTGTTTAATTCTTATCCCAATTCATTAAATACCATTTAATAAACTGGAGCAAGGGTGGAGAACCTGCAGCCTCAAGGCCACATGTGACCTTCTAGGCCTTTTGACTGAGTTCTATTTTTATGGAACAAATCCTTTTATTAAGGAGATTTGTTCTGTGAAGTTACTAGAGTGACCTCCAGTTACTGCAAAAACCTTTTAAAATACTTTTTTTTTTTTACTGATATATGATTTACTAATAAATAAAATCAAGAATAAAGCAAATTCATAGAAAATTATTTACAACATGAGGAAGATAAATGTAGTTATCACCTCAAATAGTTAGTATAATGATAGATGACTTTTCTTCACTTTTCATACCATTCAAAATACCAAGTCTCTCCTAAAAAAAATTCTTTTTACAAGATAAAAGTAAAAATGCCTTGATGATGAAAGAAGACTGCTCTATCTCCATTTTCCCTGTCTTCTCTAGTTTTTCTCTAGACAAAATATGGAATCAATCTCTTATGTAACTCTTAAACTGTAATTCTTAAGTCTTTCTCACAGTTCACGTCATAGATAGGGAGAAGCATCTTGTAGTAAGATATATTTCAAACTAACTGTATTTTTCCCAATATTCCTTTTGGCTCTTAAAGATACAGAAGCAATACCTATAATCTTCATGAAAGAAGCATTTGGAGTTACATTTATATATTCACATGGTGTCTGCACAGTGGTATGTAAGTTGATTGAGCATAGAGGGTATTTTATTTTTATTTTTGTCCCAGCGCTCTTCACAACGTCTGGCACATAGTAGGTACTTAATAAATACTTATAGATTAATTCATCTTCATTGGCCTATACTACCATGTGGTACAGTCACCATATATAGATCTTGTCACGATGTTGCCCCTCACCTGGGGTTCATATTTCATGAACCTCCACGGGAGCTAGTGTCAGACTTTTCTGAGGTAGAAGCTGCTTCTGCCATAGTGAAATTGCAGCCATACCCAAGTGAACTTCTCAGGCCCAAATAACAATGTAGTTAATACTCTGATAGAAATTATTAAACGTATACAATATAGCTAATATGGAGCTGTGGAAAACAGAGACTTTGAGATATAGCTACAGCACAAATACTAACAGGTACATTCAGACATGGATCGTTAGAGAAATTCATTCCTTAAGGTGGCTGATTTCATTACTTACCAGTTGCTAAGCTCAGAGTTCAGCTAGTTTTTAAAATTCTTGAGTAGATGGTATCTTAATGAACACAACGTGTGTTGCACTCACGAAAGGGCTAAGGTTTCACCCCAAAAGATAAGAGTTTCCCTCAATTAAGCTATCACCCAGAGATCATTTGTTGGATCATTCTCTCTCTCTCTCTCTCTCTCACTCTTCCTCTCCCTCCCTCTCCCTCTTCCTCTCCCTCTCTCTCTGTCTCCCTCTCTCTCCCTCTCTCTCTCCCTCTCTCTTCCTTTTTCTCTCTCTCCCTCCCTGTCTCTCTCTCTCTCTCTCTCTCTCTCTCTCTCTCTCTCTCTCTCTCTCT